>CM069537.1:35263815-35773815 GCA_035773235.1 Eospalax fontanierii | reverse complement strand
ACACATAAATATACAAAAATATTTAGAGTGCTCTCTTCTTATTTCTTATTTCTCTAAGTCATTTACTTTTGAACATATTATTGCCCACTGAAGCCGTGAAGTAATATATTAAAATATTAAGCAATATTTTAGGGGAAATTATGAAAAATACAATAAAAATTTCATAAGTGAAAACATGGAAAGTAACCACACATTTTAATGTTTTAATTCAAAATATTGATGGAAATTTGGTTTTTCTAAGCCATTTTGAAATTACTATAGTAGGAGAACAAAATTTTAACTTTCTTATTTGAGGTTTCCTACTTTCTATTATACCTGTTTTCTCTCCAGCAAGTAGGACCCTCCATTCCTGAGAGAAAACTTAAAGCCAGAGTATAATTTAGTTTTCAAGTCTTTATTCCCATAGTACCAGTATATTGTTTATTGTTGGTTAGAACTGAGTTTAGAGAAATATTTTTCTGTAAGAACAGAAAGATATCTTAAATTTCCCTGAGCAGTAAGGGGCAAAAAGTTTAGTGATTCCAGGATTAATATCGATTCTTTCTTTGACTCTAGACAGTCTCTAAGAGAAGAAAACCATCAGAGTAGAAAATGACCATATGTAATAGCCCAAATTATCAGCCTAACTAACACTCCAAACATGACTGTCAAGTTCAAACAAGAAAACGCTTGGAAATGGGCTAGTGACAACCCCAGTTTTGACAGCAGGTGCCCTTGGCCCTCTGCACTTGGGTAAGTTTCTGAGATGGTAATAAACAAGTGATGTGTTTTCAAATTTCTCTTTTCTTTCTAGGATTGAGTTTTTAAAATGAAGTAAATTTTCTGGAATATAACCTCATTGCCTTTGTCTCTAGTCATTATTACTTCTAGGCTAAAAAGTTTAGATTTATTGGTGATCAAATGAAATGATGACTCCTCTTTTGAACTGAATAAGTTAGCATCTAAAGGAGTAACTGTGTCTTTTCATTTGCCAGATTTAATATACCATTTAAGGACAACTATGAATGGTTGTTACTGAATTAGTCTTGCTTTAGTGACCTCAACCTCTGCATATCTCAGAGCTGCTCCTCCCTGTCTTCAGTGGGACTTATTTTAGCTAATAAAGCCTAAAAAGCTGGAAAACAGCCATACTGGAGAAGTACTTGTGCTTTACTATTGTCGTTACTTGCTCTACTTTGAAATAGACATCAAAAAATGGTAGAACATCCCACTAGGAAGCATGACACCACATTGAGCAGAGGTGTGAACACCCAAAGTGGCCTATTCATCTTCCAGCATGTAAGTGAGACCCCACACAGTGCCCTTTCTAGTTCATCCTAAATGAGGAGAATCACTGAAACTAAAAACGCCCAACCACTCCCAGGTGGTGAAATAGTACATGATGTCCTGTCAAGACAGTTACATTTTGAAGTGTATTTTATTCACAAAGAGGACTGATGTCATATTCTGTGGTCCTTGAAAGTAGTTAATTATTGATAGTTCTCCTTTTATTTCAAGATATCCTCTTTTGTATGATAAATCATATGGACATCCTAATTAAAAAGTAAAACTAAATTGCCATCAGAAGTAGTTTGTTATATGGAAAGATTGAGAGGTCCCATTGCAAAACTACTTTTGTCTTTATGAATTAAGAACTAATTAAGTGACACATATGGAAATGGAACAAATGTCAACAAGAATATCAGATTTTTTTATTGGCAAATGCTACTTTAGAAATGTAGTTTAAAATTCTGGAAGTGATGAGCAAATTGATCCTTCACCTCAATTAAATTTGTACACCACATCGTAAACCAAGTAGCAAGAATACAGACTCACAAGGGTTCTGAAGTAAATGGAAATAAACGAAAGAGGGCAGGCATATGTGGCCCTTGTTTATATTGCGCCATTCACTGAAACTTCATCTGATTTAGAGAACTTGTGATGCAATTAATGACAATAAAAATTAGACTAAGAAGTAACCTTTTCACGAGTCTACATTTCAATTTCATCATTCTACCGAACTAGACATAGAAGTAAATATTGATATGAAATGTTGAACATTCAAGTGAAGGGAAGTATTAACGAAAACAGTTGAAAGTTACTGCAACGAATATGGAAGAATTTGGTAGTGGAAATGCACCGCATAGAGCACAGAACTCTTGAAGCTTAATATTAAGAGTTATGGGAATGTTGACAGCTATTCATCATGATAAATGCAATTGCATGGGTTTGATGGCTGGAAGAGAACAGGTGAAAAAATGAAGTTATCCATTTGATGTGTGTCTTGTTTTGTTACTTTCTTTTAAAAGTTTCCTTTGCTGGGATTAGTAAAAATCCCCAGAATCCTGAGGTTCAGAGATGTCACCAGAGATATCCAGTGCTGGTTCTTAGCCAGAAAATGGTTACTCTACCAACAACTCTGCTCTAGATAAGGCCTTTACTAAGTTTCCTTGGTATTTCAAAACTTTCTTAAGGATTAACGCATTGATTCACAGTCTCTAACCTTGTCTGTCCCATACCATGGTCGGATACAAGTCTACAAAGAAAATCGAACTAATCTCAGCTAAAAAGACATTTTATCCCCTCCCCACCCAATGAATTAAAACCAAGGAGCAGTACCCTAGCCTAGCATATGTTAGTGTGACTGACTGCCTTCTCTACTTTCATCCTCTGCACACTTTGTACTAATATCTAGTTTTTGACTTTATGTTCAGAAGTCCTTTCACTTCTGATTTTTTGTCCAATATGCCCAGAGTTACCTGTAACACCCCAAATGACGTTATGAAAAATTTAAAGAACAGTAGATTCTCCACTCTAATGTGACCCTTTGGAAATGCTGCCTGGACGAGGAACATTTTGATAAATATGAACAGGAATCCTTGGGAACTGGAAAGATGACTCACTTGTTAAGATCACTGGTTACTCTTGCAGAGTTTGTTCCCAGCAAACATGTGGCAGCTAACAACCATCTATAATTCCAGTTTCAAGGATCCAGCATTCTCTTCTGACCTCTGTAGGCATTGCACCACATAGGTGCACTTACATATGTGTAGGCAATGCACTCAAACACATAAAATAAAAATACCTCTGTATGAACCCAGGTCTTCTGGGATCCAAGAGTACGACAATAGAAGTGATTGCCTTGACTATAGCCTCACAATCCAGAGCAATTTCAAGTGAAGTAATAAAACTAGCAAATTTTGTCTCCTAAGTATTCCCTAGTGATTTTTTAAATTTTTGATTTTAATTCTCAGACTGTTGTCTGATACCTAAGAGGTAGAATTGAAACATTTGTGTTTCCCAACATATCCCTTTTTAAATTTTTTATGCCAATAAGTGTATTGCCTGCATGTATGTAAGTGTACGCATGTCATTCAATACCACAAAGGTCAGAAGAGAGTCCACTGGAACTGAAGTTATAGACAGTTGTTAGTTCATAGTGGTTGCTGGGAACTGAACCTGGGTCTTCTGCAAGTTTAACCAGTTCTATTATCTCCTGAGTCATCTCTCCAGCCAGCCCTTTCCCTAATGGTTTTAAATTTTCCAGTGAAAAATTAATCTAGTCTAAAAATACTTTGTTGGAGTTTCAAGAAATCTGTGTAAGTATCTTTTATTTCCTTATTATTATTACACACATGCATAAACATACATACACTGGTGTCTGATATCTTTTTTATTTTAATTTTTTACAGTGCAAGGAATCACATCCAGGTCATTATATATGTGAAACAATTGCTATACCACTAAACTACATTCTCAGACTACTGTCTGATACCTAAGAGCTAGAACTGAAACATTTGTGTTTCCTAACATATCCCTTTCAAATGACCTAATCCTTTTCTTACACACACACACACACTCAAAACTATGTCATGTGCTACCTGTCATCCTCATTCAGAATTGACATGTACAAAGCGTTTGCTAAGCAATCAGCAAGTTGTGACTTGCATTTGTTCTTACTATGAGAATCTGTATTACTTGAGTATCATTGAATCTCAGGAACATGGAGTGAAGAGAAAAGGTTGCTTTATAAAATTTGTCATTCCAGGCTGGATAACACACAGGACTAGCAAGATTATTATGCCTGGGGTTTGAATAAGTGTGTACATGTCCACATAAAACAGTAAATGTAAAGAGAGAATGACAGTTCCACACAAGATGGATGTTTGGGTAATAGCTACATGAAGGTGACTCATACAGCATACAAATAGAGAGAACATACATTCATATGAGCATCAGGCCAAGCATCTGCCAATCCAGGGGGCTGGCCACATAAGGGTGTCTATCTATGATTGATACTGAAGTCATAATCAGCACATGCTCTGAGAAGACTACAGTTCTTATGCTATGTTTTACTTGGTAAGTAGGAAAGTATATAATGTTATTTGCACAAAAAGAAAGCTTTTAAAGAGGAACTGGCCCTAGAAAAGAAAATGCAATGGAATTATAGTCAGGAAACAAAGAATGAAATAAGTACCCAGAATAAGTCAACAGGACACATTCAGAAAGTGGGTGCTGCCATATGTTGCATGTGATTAGAGGTTAAGAAACAGAAGGAGATCTCTATTAAAAACTCAAGTACTCTGAGGCTAAATAATAAGATCTCAGGTATGTGACCTTTACTATAAAAGCTTTTTGCAGAAGCTTTGCATACTTTAAACACAGTATAATGATATGAAAGTTTTGAACTTCAAAACTTTTACTGTGCTTAGTGTGCAGGAAAAAAAGGAAGGAAGCTGTAGTTAAAGGTAGAAAGATGTCTTTGTAATTACTAAACTAACTGAGAGAGAGGAAAAGAGGGGGACAGATAGAGGGACGATAAATGAAGGCAATATTCATATGGAGCTCATGGTTACACAGCAGAATATAAGGAGAGTGTACAGAGTTGTAAAAGTACCCAGTGAGAGCATGTGTACCCAAAAGGGCTCCTGAAGTTTCTCCATGTGGCATGAAGCTTCCTGGGCTCTCTTTTTGACCGTGTGTGTGTGTGTGTGTGTGTGTGTGTGAGAGAGAGAGAGAGAGAGAGAGAGAGAGAGAGAGAGAGAGAGAGAACGCAACATATGGCGGCACCCACTTTCTGAATGTGTCCTGTTGACTTATTTTGGGTACTTATTTCATTCTTTGTTTCCTGACTATAATTCCATTGCATTTTCTTTTCTAGGGCCAGTTCCTCTTTAAAAGCTTTATTTTTGTGCAAGGTAAAGACCATTACAGTATATTTTCATTACAGTATATTTTTATGGAATTTACCTTCCCCTATCTGCACCCCCTTCCACTGCTTCATATATATATATATATGTGGCCTATAGAATCTATAGAATTTGATTACTCTTATTAGAGCATATTAGAAAACAATGCTGATCTAGTCCATCTTTAAATGAACCAGTATTTTGTTGTGCATCTTCTAGAATGTTACTCTGATGTAAACTTGCTATTGTGGAGGAAATCTGACTACCCTAATGACATGTTGCTCCAAGAAAATCAAACCTGCTTATTTTTCAAGGTCACAACAAGAGACTAAACCTAGTCAGTGAAGCTATCTTCAAAAAAGCTATTATAGACACTTTAGGCTTAGATATCAAAAAGAGAAAAAACTTGAAGCTTAGATACAGGACCTAGTTTAGTATCATAAACATCTCCAGCTGTTCCTTCTACATCAAGTGCCAAAACAAGCCTTCAAGTCCGAATTTTCCACTTGATTCACAGTTGTGTGCATGATGACATGGTTATGAAAAAGTCTATTTTATGATGATTTGCTTTGTAGCAATAAAAATGTAAATCATTCGTATTAACTATTTCTTCTTGCTTATCTTTTAATATCAAGAGCTTATGAGTAGAATACCTTGATTTACCTATTTTTTCTAATTAAATATAGACATCATTTAGAATAACTTTTGAAATGCATAGTAATTAGCTCTTAGTTACTAAAGGAATAAATAAAAAGTCTAAAAAGAGCATAAATGAGTTCTGCTTGCCTTTAATCCCAGCACTCCCAAGGCAGTTGGATCTCTGTGAGTTTGGGGCCAACCTTGTCTATATAGTAAATTCCAGGTTAGCTCTGGCTTCAGGGAGACCCTGTCTCAAAAAGACATAAACAAAAAAGAATGAACATAAAACAAAATCTGTAGTATTTGATAATTGACTTGATACAAATTTTAAGTAAAATGGAGAACTAGTAAGCTAGGCTTTTAATTGCATAACTAGATTAATATTGACAATCAATAGCTGGGGAAATACAAAGCAATTTATTTTGTTTGTTCTTTTGAGCTACGATAGATTGAACTCAGGCTTCCTATATGATAGACAAGACTTCTATCATTGACCTGGAGCCTCAACCTCATTGGTTTGTTGTAGATCCCATGTCAGTTCTCAGAACATAAGCACAAAATGTAGAAAGTGACTTTGATATAAAATTTTTCTGTATTGCCAGGTTTTAATATTCATATCAAAGAAGTATAATTTCAGAATCTAGAGAGATGGCTTGGATGCGAAAAGCACTGACTGCTCTTGCAGAGAACTCACATTTAATTCCCAGCACCTGTATGGTGGCTAACAATCATCCGTAACTCTAGTTCCAGGATATCCACTACCAACTTTTGACCTTTGTGGGCACTGCACAGTACGAGTTCACTTACATACATGCAAACAATAGTCATTTACAAAAAATAATATATAAAATATTTTCAAAATTAGTATAATTTCAACAGTGCAAAATAGTTATATTCGGTTAATGTTACTATGAGAACAAACCAAGGAAGAATGTGGAATCATCTGAAGTTTAGTAATTCTGAGATTTTGCAGGTCAACTGTAGACTAAATGAAAACAAAGGTGATGAAATAAGCCATCAAGGTAAAGACCAGAGACTGAGGAATGATTCATAATATAGTTTTGTGAGACACAGAGTGCAAAACTGTTTCAAGATATGAAGGAAATATCAAATAATAATGGTTTTAAATAATAAAACAGTGCTGGAGAGATGGTTCAGTAGTTAAGAACACTGGCTGCTCGTGCAGAGGACCCAGGTTTCGTTCCCAGCACCCGCATGGGGGTTGACAGCCATCTGTCACTCCAGTTCCAGGGAACTCTAGGGTCCTCTGCTGACGTACATGAACCTTGCATGACATGGGAGCACTTTCCTACAGGCAATACGCTCAAACAGATAAAATAGTAAACAAAATATTTTATGAAGATGACTATAATGCCATTTTTACACAGAATGTTATAATACATAAGATAAAGTAGATAAATACTTACTGAACTACATTATATGATGGCTTCTCTCAGTGCTGGAAATCCAAAGTTATGAGTATGGTTTTCAGTGTAGTGATTAAAGCATTGTCACTGTTTAAACAATACCGGATAATTGTTTAATGAAACAGCTCATAAATCTAAGATATACTTGATATTTAGATTACTAAACTCTAATAAAGGGGAAGCAATGAGATAGCTCAGTGGGTTAGATACCAAGCCTAACAACCCAGACCTACATGGTATAAGGAAGAACCAACTCCCACAAGTTGACTTCTGACCTCTTCACAGGCAAGTTCTCTCTCTCTCTCTCGCTCGCTCTCGCTCTCGCTCTCTCTCTATTTCTCACACACACACATACACACACAATAAATAAATAAATAAATAAATAAATAAAGTAGAAATAATAAAAAACTCATATAAGTAACAATTTATCAACTATTTGAAAAATGTTTTAAATATTTGAAGATTTGTAAAAATATTGTTAATAATCAAAAGTCTAATAAAATTCAATTTTAAAAGCAGTGAACAGCAATTATAAGTGTCCAAGCCGAGTAAATTAAGTTAAATTGAAAATTCAAGTTTTTTTTATAAGTAATATCATCTCACAAATCGTTCTGTTCAGCATATGAAAATCTTAGATTATCTTGTTTTTACTAAAGAAATGTAATTATACTAATGTACACACACATTATATTGTTGTATATGCCACCAGATTAATATAATTTACCTGTTACTCAAGAAATATTGTGAGACTTGAATACAAGTGTGTTATAAATGAATTTAATATATTGTGTTATTTCCCACCAAAGTTATTTATGATTAAATTTTTACTAATAAATAAATAATAAAATGTAGGGGGGAAACAAGGGGCATATTTTCTCATATTTTAAATATTTGTGTTTCCTTTTTAAAACTGGTCACCTCTGGAATGTTGCCAGGTAGTATATGGCTCTTCATATATATGGCTTCCCCAGGAGAATTGACACAGTGTACCCAGTCTCACTTTAGGATGTCTTCAAGTATTGCTGTGCTTAATCTGTATGAGCCCTGCTGGACCCGCATTTGACTTATCCAAATAAGTTCACTGTTCTGTAATAGAATAGGTGTCTGCATTGGAACTAGGCTAAGTGAAATCTTTTCCCGAGAATCAATTCACATCATACTCCATTGGCCAGTGATTGACTGAGACGGGGAGTCAGAAAGAAATCCCAAAATCTTTAGTAAAAAGTTAAATGTTTATAAGCAACAGTGCACAGATGGTGGTGAAATGAGGCTTTCAGCATTTTCAAAACCTGAGGAATCCTGATAATACTGAACAGACTGGGGCATCCATAACTCATTTTTAAGTGTAGCACACAATGTTAGTATGTATTAGAAGCACAATTGTCTGAGACGGGTGTAACTCTAAGAGTACATTCCCTCTAACTAATCCAGAAGAATAAACTGACTACAGATGAAGAATATTCTGCTGAAAGATTACCTACAATAATCTGTACAGGCAATTTAATAAGAAACCAAAAAAGCAATCAAATTTAATTCTGAATTAGTAATTTGAATTTGATTTCAAAATTATAATTAATTTCATTATTTTTTACCATTAATTTAGTTTTTTCCTACCAATACAATGGGGTTTTCCTAATCCTCCTATATAATAATAGGAATGAATAAAAGGCCAGAAAATGAGTCAAATGACTGCTGATTAAGATGTGTATCAGAAAAACATCTATGATTATTTTGTTATTGACAAGCACATTAAAAGCAATTCCAGCACTTAATAGATCCCAGCATACTACAACTGTTTTCACTGTTATAGAATGAAATGTGAAAGAAAATACATTACTTTATTCTGTATTCTATTAATAGGTCTATGTTATTGAATGTACTATTTTAAAATATAGTGCACTACAGAAACCATTTCAAGTGATGAAAATCAATTTTTTTCTAACAAAGATATTGGCTAAAATGTCAGACAGATTTCTGAACATGAATTACACACAAAACTCCATCAGATTTTTTAACTATTATTGAAGATCAAGTATGCTATAAAAAGATCCTCAAAATCAAAGTAGACATTTTAAAATCTACAGCTCTTTCTGTTTGTGTCATATAATTTATTGCTTATAAAGAAATGCTAATGTATTCCTAAATACAGTAAACATAGCACACAATAAGTAACAGAAAACAATAAACAATATGTAATACTCTTATTTTTTTATGTAAAGCACTGAGATAAGTCAAAGTCTTACAGTCTAGAAGTTGAACTTTTTGGATGGTTAGGAAGGGTTGTAAGTTGAGAAGAGGAAATTAGTTTATTATTAAGTGGCATGGAGTTTAACTTTGCAAGATTAAAGGAGTTTTGGATGTAAATAAATTGAAGGGTTTTAAATACAAGTATACTTAATTTCCTGAATAGTACATAATATAGTGGTTTAAGACTGTAGATTTTATATTTCATCATAATTTAAACATTTGGAAAAAAGTCATGTGATTCTATCAGATGCATAATATTGAATGATTAATATATCTGGGAATCTATACTTACATAAAGCATATATAGTTATATTTAATATGTGTGTATTTACACACATATTTATGTTTGAATATATAAATATATAGATATAGAAACAGATATAGATATAGATATAGATATATTTAGGGACTTGTCCTCAGCTTCTACTACTTCAGGCCTTATCTTTTGTGGGGAATTTACACTGGACAAGCAGATATTGCCTTATTGCCAAACCGAGGCTATCTGTCCAGCCCCTTTAACTCTCCGCAGCTAAAAAAATAAAAGTAAATACTTACTGATTCTTGACTTCATTATGTATGGGAAGAAAAAGTTGATCAATTCTATGTCGAGTCACATTTCTGTTTAGCTTTTCCTCCACGATTTATTATTCTATTTGTATGCCTCTCTCCTGAAATTCTCCTAAATAAATACCTTGAACATGTATTCTCTCTCTTTGGTTCCAAGAAAACAAAAGTATCTAATAGCAAGAGGAACTGCCAAGTGCATGTGAAAATGATCTCTGAAAATGCAGGGCTTTCAAAGCTCTATAATTTAGAAGATTTCATTTGCAATATAATTATGACCTTTAAATTCATGTTTGATAATTTGATTGATACTTAGGAAGTATAGTTAACTTTGGGAATATTATTTGGAGTATTTCAATTCTGTAAAATCAGAATATAACCAACAATAAAATCTTGCCTATTATAGAAGACAAGTCCAGATGGATGGCATAGAAAATGGCCCTTGGACCTGATGTTAATGTATTAATTTTATTATGAGTAGGTTGGCAGAAAAAGTAATAGAAACTAAAAAAAAAAAAAGGCTTACAGGCACATGAGAACATCAGGACGTCTTTCTCAATGGTGAATGAAGTATTACTGAAAGATGATTACATAGCTGTTTCCAGTAATTTTTGCCAAAACGTATTAAAAAGGCGACATCATGGCTATTTGAGATCATGAAATGGTGCACAAGGATGAAGATAGGTTATAGAGTTTTGGCAAGAATGCAACAAAGAAATTGATGATAAATTAGCTTCTTGTTCGTATAGTACAGCTCTTATAACATGAAAATATGAGAGAGCTAGTAATAGAAGGACCAGCAGCTGTCAGACTGTGGGAGAAAGGTGGCACATAAAAATAGTTATTACTGCTATTAGAGAATTAGAATTATTATTTGATGGGCTGGAATCACTAACACAAAAAGAAATGAGATTGGAAACCATGGTCTGTATGCATAGAGAGTTAAGATTGGCAAGTACGAAAATGAATTTTAAAAATTGTGTTTATGTGTGTGATATATATATATATATATATATATATATATATATATATATAAATGGATACACATATGTGTACTGGTATATACATACAATTGTGCATGCATTTGTAGAGGTCAGAGGTTGATGAGATACAGATTTCATGGATCTGGGGTTCACTAATTGTTTATATTGGCTGGCTAGTGAGGTCCCAGGATCATTTTATCTCTGCTTCCCAGAATAGGGATTACAGTTTCATATCACCACAATTTATTATGTCACTACTGGAGATATAAGCCCAGGATCTCATGCTTGCAAGTTAAACACTTTACTGATGGATTTATTTATATCTTTGGCCTAACATAGTTTGAAACATGTGTAATTTATTCTTTAATATGAAGAAATTTTACATCAACGTACTCAAATAGTACACATGGAGGAAATATTGGTAAACTTTAATTTCTTCAAGTTAATCTAGTATAGCATGTTTAATTGTTTAACGATCTGTCAGAGACATGTATAGTCATGATAAAATATGGAAGAAGATCACATGAACACATTTTAAAATAGAAATTATTACTCTTGCATTAAAATTTGTAGAGTACAAATATGTAAATTGTTACTCAGACCAATCAGAATACATCAAATAAAGAGCCTGTGAAATATCTTTAATACATTTTCACTGTCATCACAGTGATGAAGTATCTGGAAAAAGTATCTTTTAATTTTTCTCTTCTATCCTGTATAAAATTAATGATTTTAAAATAGCTATATTTTAACATAGTAATTCATTTCTGATCTTTTATAGAAATATCTGTGACCAATTTAATTTATCTGTTTGCATGTGAATTATCACAGGAACTCATGACATTATATATTGATGTTTGTTTTAGGTTTGGGGATTAATTTACTTACCAGTATAAGCTCAATGTTTACTAATTTATGTTTCCACTACTGAGCTCTAATTTTATAAACGGAGCATTTAATAACCGGCCTAGGAAAGTATGACTAGACAGAACACAGGTCATAAAGGAGAGCCTAATACCATTATTCTGCTAAATAGATATAGCATTAAACTGACTCCTAATGATGTATTCTTATACCCATAGATAAATACATCTCTTGGGTCTTCCCAGATAAGCTTCCTTATGAAACAGATGATGATTAACACAAAGACCCACAACTGGCCAACCGGCAGAGAATAAGAGGCTGCATATTTCTTATCCCTGAATAGACACCTATATCAAACGCCTGCTAAGACTCAGGGATCATTTCAGAAAAGGAGGCAGAAAGATGGTAAGAGTAGAGGGCGTAGATGATGACAGCTAGTCACTTCCTCATATGAACGCACAGCAGTGGTGACAGCATGCACAAGTCCGGTGCAACCTCAAACCAAACAAAATCCCTACATAGACATGAAGAAGTACGTAAGAAATTCCAACCCAACCTAATGAACTTTTGGCAATTCATGGTTTCTGGAGGGGGAAAGACAGTGCATTACAGGGATGCTTGGTGGGCCCATGAGTGGACCCATATTGATGGACGTTTAGAGATAGAAATCAGACTCTATAGGCTGTATTAGATTGATAGATAGATGATAGATAGATAGATAGATAGATAGATGATAGATAGATAGTGATAGCTATAGATACACTGTGATTACTGGGGGGTATTGCAGATGGGAGAATCAAAGTGCCATCAAACTATATTTTATGAAAATCACAATAATTCAGGTAAAAATATAATAATGTGCATTACAATTTGGGGTCCTCAGAATTTAGAATAAATAGAGCATAAAATGTTGGTTTGTTTATTAACTTTTGTAATATAGTGATTCATTGTAGTAAAAGCTACAAGTTTTAAAATTTAAATATCAGTATTACACACCCAGAATGATGTATTTCAAACCTGAATTTATAAATCAAAGAAAGAAAAAAAAGTAAAGCTAATTTTTAAGTTCATGTAGTAAAACCGAATTATTGTGCGATATGTGATTTCTTTTCTTTCATAGACTTTTAATGGAGATATTATATTAGATTCAAATTGTTTTAAAATCTATCAGTGCCAAGAATGATTTCCTGCTTGTTTTATGCAACAGAATATATAACTGTACTTAAATTATCTTGGTTTCAGTATAGAACTTTACATTTAATACTAGAAAAATCGCAAAATCGTCTTTTCTCAATACAAGTTCTTACCTCCCATGATAGTCTCTTTCATGGGTATATCATAAGCACAAAGGTTAAAGTATTAGGAGTATGAAATATTTTATTAGCTTTGATAACGACTATCACATTTGGGAAAGCATGCTCTGCTAAACGCATGGTGATTATTAATTATGAACTAATCATATTTTGTTCCTTTGAGAAATAATTTGGTGGCATTAATTTAATCTCCCTACATCTTTTCTATTTTAATGTAAGTCCAGAACTCACATTGCAAAATGATTGCCAAGAGACAAAGGTGATGGATATGCATAAAGTTATGTTTCTCCATTTCTTCCAAACATTTGGCCACAAAGAAATGGATGCTATGTAGAACATAAAACAGAATAGGTTATTTCTAGTTATCCTTCCAAATTCTAATGTTGTCTCATTAGGAACCATGTGTCTAGAAATCCTAGCCAATTAAACAAAAAAGAAAAGACAAAAGAAAGAAAATGAAAGACATATTATGAGGAAAAACTCGTTACCTAAGCTATGATAACAATGTAAACACCATGAGGGCAGAGATATTTAAATAACTCACTAATATCTGAAATACCGGGAACTTAAAAAAAAAACACCAGCATGTAGCAGAATATATAAAAAATATAAATATATATTATATATGTTAACGTGCAATTTATATAATTTAATATTAATATGTATGTATATTATAATCAAAATATATTTAATATTTAATGTCAAAGAATCTATATTTATTATAATATTTAAGATTTATTTAAATATGTTTGTAGTTTGTAAATATCTGGACTCAGAAATCATGACCACAAAACATAACAACTCAGAAGTCATTCTTTGAACATCCTCCGCTCTCCAGTCTTTTCCCCAGTCCCTTTGATATGGATGATAGAATTCACATTCACCAAAGCAAGCCATAAATGCTAGAAAGCTCATTCTTTGACCTCTTCCCATCCTCCCTCAAGATGTTTAAATGGCAGATGTCTTGCCCTATACCTAGGGTAAGAAAGACGTTTGGAGACGCACGAAAGGATAAAGACCAGATCTTAGTGAGATTCCGTGCGTTCTGTCATTGCATTGAAATCCTTCACCATCCAATCATGTGTCTTCACTAATAACCACTTGAATGAAACAGACTACAGAATACACAGAGAGCTCAGAATGATGCGGTATTCATCTCCATTCTCAGTGTCATAAAAGCAGTAAACCATTGTGGAGGAGAGGAGATTCTGCTCAGGCCCAGCTATATAGCTTTAAAATAAAATGTTTCCGTTTCATCGTTTATGTCATTTTTCACCATTTTCAATCTTTTTCTCCTTTATATTATTCTTTTCATTATAAATTTTGAGTTTGGTGTTTCATGATTTTAACGTTTCTAGAGGTAGTAGACTGGATGGTTTATGTTGCCTCCTTCTGCTTTGGAGATGTATTGCAGCCTTCATCTTGCTGTCTTTATTATATTCCCTCATATTTTCATACTGCGTTTCTATTCCCTTTTTTCCTGTGTATATTTTATTGATTTTTGTGTATTTCATACGAAGCGTCCTGATAATCTTTATAACCTCTCCCCTATTTGCATCCCTCTTAGTCACATCTGCCGATTTCATGAATTTTATAATATATCTTAAGGCCTATGGAGATGTCCTTTGGTGCACGTTCATTCACTGGAGTCTAGTCAGCATATTTAGAGTCTCTCCCTTACAGAACATCAACTCTCCCTTACCTCACAGTAATCAGTTGCCAATAGCTCTTTGGCTAGGGTGGGGCCTGCTGCCCACTTCACAAGTTCAATGCTAGTTTTGCAGAAGAGAGGATAGAAAGATTCTAAGAGCCAGGGTTGTTGCATGATCATAAGGGAACAGAATGTCCCAGACCTCTTGGAACTTGTTCTTACGAATTTAAAATGCAAAAGACCCATGTAGTCTCAATGTGTTTCTATTTTTGTTTGTTTTCTTTTATCATTTTCTATCTATAGGATCTGTCCACTGTTCAAAGTGGAAAGTGGAGTTAAAGCCCTGATTTTTTTTTAAATGCATCAATTCCTTTAGGTCGAGTTAACACATTCCATTGCTTTTCTGTTAGATACTGGATGCACGCATGCTTATAATTTCCACTTATTTTCATTCTGCTGTTTCCTTCATGCTCTATGATTAAATTTCTTGACTCTTTTTACAACTTCTGAGTTAATGTTTATCGTATAGTTTATAAGTATGGATTCTATTTAATATTGTAGGAATGGCAACTTCATTTCTTTTTATAATTTGTTTTAAAATTGATTTTAGTGTTTTATAACTAAATATGATTTTACATCATTTCCATACCTCCAAATCCTCCCACTCGCCCTTATTCAGTATCAATTTTGTGATCTCTTCATTATATATATATATATATATATATATATATATATATAATCACCTACTAAATCCATTTAGAATTGCCTGCATAAATATGCTTTTAGGGATGACCACCTATCAGAAGCCTCCTCATGGAGAAAATGCAATCTCATCTCAGCAGCCATTGCTTGACTGTAGCTTCTCATCTAAGGGCAAGGCCTTATGAAATTTCCTCCATTCACCTCACATTGGCATGCCATTTGATGTCATCTTGCATGTCTTGCCAGTCTTTCATATTGCTGAGATTTCATGTGGGCAGCAACCATGTCACATGGAGAGCCCAGTACTTTGCCTTAACATCACAGTCCTCTGGCTGCTAAAACCTTCCTGCCCCCCTTGAGTCTTGGTTTAGACTTTTGTTTTAGATGTACCAGCTGGTGCCAAGCACCCCATACTTACTCTCTGCATTTTGATCGGTGTGTATCTGTGTAATAATTTCCATCTGATGCATTTGAAGCTTCTTTCATGAGAGGCCAGGGCTAAACTTATTTGTTGGTCTAGAGATAATTATTTATAGTACAGTTAGACATTATATTGGTTTACTTAAGTAGCAATCGTAGGTTCTCACCCAGGATCTATGGCCTCTCCAGCCATGGGTATTTGGCTAGGTTTACAGTTCCAGGCAGAAATTCAGTCTTACTGAGTGAACTCTATCTCTACCTCCTCCTCCCAAGGCTCAGAAATCACTGTTGAAGAGTTGGGAGAAACAGTGTTAGAGTCAAAGGTGTTGAATGAATACAACAGGGTGAGTGGACAGATGAACTCACAACAGATGTGACCCTCTCTACAAGATTTGCTCAAGCTCAAGCCAGTCAGAATTCCAACATCGAGGAAATTGGTAGGTGAGGTGTTTATTGATCATTTTACTGGTACTGCTATTTTGCTATTAGTTTTTGAATATTATTGTAGTTTCTTTCTTTATACCTCCATTGATTTGGCCTGGGGGTAGTGAGGGGAGGTACAGATTGGGCAGGGGATGAAATCATATTATTATATTCTATGAAAATTGAAAAATTCCAGTTAAAAAGTTAAATAAAATTCAATCTTTGGCATAATCTTAGAGCAAGATATTTTGATTGTGTTCTTAGAGTTTTTGGATTTTCTAAAATACATAGTGCTTTTCATATATCATGGCACTTATAAATATATCTCCTTGTTGTGAAAGCTACTTTGAACAAATAGATAACAGGTATTTGTTGACAAAGTTAAAAGAGGACCAAAAGGAAGATAAGAAAACAATAAAAACTCTACACAACTTTTTCATTTCTCCTTCCATGTAATCCCATATTTATTTTTTTATTGAAGGAAGTGAAAACTGAACTTTTATTTATATTTATTTTTATTTTATGTGTATGAATATATTGCCTGAATGTGGAAATGCACCTGTGTCATGCAATGTCCGTGGACCTCCGAATCTCCTGGGACTGGAGTTAGATGGTTGTTAGCCACCATGTAGGTTCTGGGAAGTGAACCTGGCCCTCTGCAAAAGCAACCAGTGATCTTAACTGAGTCATCTCCACAGTCCCTGACTTTTTTTTTCATTATTTCTTTATTGAGCGTTTGAACATTTCATCTAACAGATTTTAGTCAAATCAACATCCCCTCCATGCATTGCACCCAGATGTCTTTCAGTGCAAGTACAGTCACTAGATTCTAGTCAGCATATCTAGAGATCATGATTAAGGTCTTCTCTTGGTCACCCCGTAGTAATCAGTTTCCAATAGTCTCCAGGCTAGTACAGGCTACTACCCATTTTCCTTGCTCATTTCTGGCCCTTGTCTAGTTGAATAAGAATGGATTTTGTGTTCGATGTCACCATTGCCCCAATTTCACATGTGCAAGCTTCCAGGGACCTCTATTTCCATATGTTCATGGACCAACCCTGGCTCTTAAAATCTTTTCACTCTGTTTCCTTCAATGCTCTCTAAGCCATGGGTGGTGAAGTTAAGTATGGGGTCCTTTCCATGTACACACACTCTGAAGTTTCTTATCCTATAAAACTTTGCCAGTTGGGACATTCTATGTACATTGCACTTTGCTGTATAAGGAAGCCTCACTAGTGAGAGTTGAGGGATGCACTAGCTTTGTCTCCACCTCTCCTTCCACTATCTTCCATCAGCCTTACATGTAGAAGTTCCATTCCAGATATGTCACCTAAGCTGGGCACCTCTCAGACATATATTCTATGTGTATGATCATTTGCAGAACTCCACATTAGCCTCCATCTGTTGCAAAAAGAAGCTTCTTTGATGAGTGGTGTACTGTAAATTTGTCTGTATATGTAAGGATTCATATTTAGCATATGATAAGAATCATTATTTGTCTAGAAACAAGGATTTCTCTAGGATCTATGTCCTCTCCAGTCATGTGTATTTGACTGCGTTTACAGCGCCACCCATAAGTTTTCACTCCCAGTGAGAGGGCTTTAAGTGCAATTAGGTATCTATTGATCATCCCCCAGATAACAGTGCCATGCTGCTCTGTTACTCCAAGTCCTGTGTCTGAACTATGTCCTATTTTCAGTGGTAAGGTCTTATCTTCAAGTTCTGGGAGATAACCAAGAGTTTCTGCAATAGCCTGTGTTACTTTGGGAGACCCTTGGACTACTCTGACCAACCACTCAAATAGGCTTCTCTCCAGTCTGGCACTGTGCTCCTTGCCATACAGCCCCAGGTGTATACAAGCACTAATGTTAAGACATTATGGACATGTCTCAAGGGGTTCCAGTACCAACACTTTTCCCTCTGGCCTCCCTACCCCAAGCTCAATTCATCTCTCCTCTCTCTCCCCCTTTCCAAACTCCTTTCTCCTACCCCAGTCCAAATGCCCTGTTATCTCCACCGTCTCCCTGATAACACCTGATTCCCACCGTTCCCACTCTCCTGAGTTCCCACCCCTGACTAAAATGTACTCCTGCATATTTACATTTCATACTTCTTTATTGTAAATCTATTAATGTATCAATTCATAGTTATTCTTTTAACATTTTCCTAACCAAGTTTTCATATGAATAATTTATCTACCATGGATATAGGATTAGAGCATAAATGTCATCCCATGTAGAATGTAACTAATGAATTTCCAGGCATTCTGTGGTCTGTTTTCATTAACATGTCATTCATTTGGTTTGAGAAGTTCACTATATCAATTTTCATAGGACAAATCTGAAGGAGTATAATGGCTTTCTGTGCTTTTGTTTGTTTATAACTTTCTTTCTATATCTCTACATCCTAAGAGATAGCTGTGTTCAGTACAGTTTTATTGCTTGGCAGGGTTTACTTTGTTTTGTTTAGGTTTGGGTTTTTGCCTTCAGAACTGTAAAATGTCCTCCCACTCCCTTTGGTTCCTAAAATTTCTGCTGAGAAACTTTCTGCAAGACAAATTGGAACATCCTTTTTATTTATTTTTCTTGTTGCTTTGATATGCTCTTTGTTTTTTACCTTCAAGAACTTGATCATACTATATTTTGCTGTAGCATGGTTGAATTAAACCTAATTGATACTCTGTTCTTTCTTGAGCACCAATAATCTGACTATATGTTACTTTAAGGCAGCCCAACATTTCTCATGGGATTCATTTTCAGACTTTTTTCTCCCCTCTTATTTTCTGTTTCGTAGCTCATTGATTCAACTGCTATTTAGTCTATTCTGCTATCGCTGCCTTTTACCATATTTCAAGCTTAATTTCTAGTGTATTTTTCTCCCAAAGTCCTCTGTTTTCTTTCTTTACCTACTTCAATGTCTCTTAAATTTTTCAGGTAGAGTAATGAATTATTTCTCTGTATTTTCTTGAAGATTGTTGGCTTTCTTTAAATAAATATTTTGAAGCCTTCATCCAATAGTTTTCATATGTCGATGGCTAAATGGTTATTGATACTTTATTCTCTTTGTTCATGTCATGGTTACCTGAACAAGTTTGATGTTTCATTGAACAAAATGTCTACACACTGAAGGATTAGGCATTTATTTCTTCCATCTTCACAGTTTGGTTCTCTGAGTATTTCTTCCAGAAATTCCAAGTAGGTTACTTATATTAGTAGGTTACTTATATTTATGGAGACTGCATTCACTTTTACTGTTCCAGTACTAGCTGATACAAGTCTAAGTTTATTACAATTTTAAAATTGGTATGTTTTATCAATAAGGAGGACTCCATGTCCAAATGTTTGTTTAATGTGTGGTTGTTATTCATAATGAACTGAAGAGTGTCTAAATAGGATAGTTCAGTCAACAAGCTTCTACGTAGGCCCTAGCTGGCCTTAGTGCTTCATCCATAAGCACGAATTGTTGTCAGGAATCTTGGCATTATGCCAAGGTCTGGGACTTACTGTGTAGGTAAATGGATCAAGGTTTCAATGTAATAAGTGGGTACCTGCATCTCTTTTTCTTTCCATGAAGCAGAAAGCCACTCTCTTCATATTGCATTGCTTAGGGTTGGTAGACGGATAAACCAATAAATCATTGACCACCAGTTTTGTCATGTTTTGGCTCATACCGCACCCAACCAGTGCACAGAATTCTATGATGTTATAGACTGCTCATGACTATGGTATAGTGGATATACTAAGCCCATTGCTATAAGCAATGGATGATGCTGGTTAGACCAGGAATATTATCAGTAAAGAACAAGAATTTGACCTTGACATTAAGTAGTCTAGAAGCTTTGAATTGTAATTGTAAATAATCAGACTTGTCTAGTGCTGCTTTGCAGAGGTGAAACATCGAGTCCAGGGCAGCCTTCTATTTATTTACCTGTTGAGCCTCAGCAGATAAAGTCCTGCATTATCAATAGGGATTAGTCTGTTGGTAGAAACCATTAGCTTTTGCCTAGTGGTGTGTTTTACCTTCCAAGGTGGTGCATTTTTACCAGCAGGCTAAGAGAGCTCCAAAATCTCTACTTATTCATTGGCCTCTAATGTTGTCATTTTTTTAAAATTTTAGTATTTATGGAGAATTTCAAAATATATTCTATTTGATTTTAGTTTGATAATCACTGATGCCGATCCTGTTTTCATTTGCATAGGAGGCAGCTACATAGTCTGCTTGTCTCTTGCTCTCTTGTTACCACTATGAAGTCTGTGCTTTTCATTTAAGTGAGACGAAGTGCTAGAAGCAAATTAGGTTTTTTTAAGTGATGACCCTGAAATAGACCGAGTGAATATCATCCTCAAAATTCCATTTCACAGGGATAGAGGTGCAGGGATTTTGCAGGAAGGAAAAGAAGGAATAAGGCAAGTAGATCTTTAATATTCAGGTCACATGTCTGTTTTTTTTCCTCTCTGGAACACTGCAATAGGTATCACCCTCCTAAACCTAAGTCCTGCAGTTATTTTTAGACATATTACTTTCCTGAAAGTTGAACTTCACATCAGTTTACATGATTTTTGTTAGTAGATAAATAAAATTGAAAATTAGGGAGGGATGCTATGAAAATTGTCTAAGTTCTGAAGATTGAAACATGCAGCAGCTAACAGCATAACCATGAGGAAAAGAATTCTGTTTAGCATGTACAATGCTGAAGATAGAGGAAACATAGTTCTGGCAAAAGCATTAGAGATGATCAAGAACCTCTTGGAAGGACCAGAGGAAAGGAATGAAAGGAATTCTGCCCAGGGCAGTTTTCCAGAGTTTCACAGTGCTGAGTAGTTACTGGAAATTGGATTTGTCTTTTATTGAGTTTTTGCCTGTTATGTTTATATTATTGATTCAAATATTTGTCAGTTGCATGAGTTATAACTTTTTTCCGTGTTTCAGGCTCATGCTCTGTTTCTGTAATGAGTGTGCAGTTTAATTTTGATGATTTTTAATAATTGATCTTTCAATATTAATTCATTTGGGCTACTACTAAGAAATCTACTATGCCAAGTTTTTTTTTCTTTTTGAGAAATATTTCTGCTTTTATATCTAGAAAATGTCTTCTTGTATTTTTAGGTAAAATCTATTTCATGTGATATGAATTTTTTTGTCTGTAACTTGAGCTGACTGTTGAGATTAAAAAGATGGCTTTTATGATGTGACTATCCAGTAAGCTTACACTCATTTGATTTCAAAGAAAAAAATCCTTTTCAGTTGATAAACAATATTATGCCAAAAATCAACTGATGGTGTATGTCTGTATGTATATATATTTATGCATGTAAGTATGTGTGTATGAGTGTGTGATTTTGTGTGTGCACTTTTGTGCACATGTATGTATGTTTGAGAGTATGTATGTCTGTGTGTGTATACATGTGTTTCTGCATATAAATATTTGTGTGAGTATATGTATATGTATTTGGGTATGAGTTTGTATGTATATACATATATACATACATGTGCAGATATATACCTCTGTGTATTCATGTGTACATGTGTGTGTGCATATGTGTTTACATATTAATTTATATGTGCATGAGTGCATATGTGTGTACGTGAAAGTGTATGTATTTGTATGTGTGTATGAGTGTGTGTTAGTGTGTTCCTTCACTTTCAGTTCCACTGTTTTTCATTTCTGTCAGTCATTAAAGATAACAGTCTTGATCACTGTAATCTTGGAGAAGAGAAAATTAACATTTCATCTCTAATAGTATATTCTAACTTTTTCTCTCCAAATTAGTTTTGTTTATTAAAGACACTTTGAATAACCATGTGCATCTTGGTTATGCCTTTCAGATTATTATATTTGCTGAAATTTACTTCAAATTAATTTTAACTTTGGATTAGCATGAATTTTAAAAATGTTTTTATTGATTTGAGATTTGTATGATGTGCTTTGATCACATTCAAACACCAACCATCCCCATCTCCACCTCACCTACTACCATCTGTAATTATATCATTATTTGTCTTCTGTAAGTCCTATTGAGTTTAACCTGTGTTCCCCGATTGCTCCTGGATTGGATCTATTGTTCAAGCTTGGTCAAACTACTGGGTGTCACACCTCTAAAGAAAACACTCTCTCTCTCTCTCTCTCTCTCGCTCTCGCTCTAGCTCTCACTCTCTCCCTCTCTCCTCTCTCCCAGCAGCTATCAATTGCCAATAGAAGAAATAACCGGGGTTTCTTTCCCGCTTTACCATCCATGTAGGATTTCGTCTGGCTTGGTTTCCTATGTTTCGTGCATACTCTCATATGTGCATGAGTTCATATGTGGAACTTTCTCATGTGTCCTTGGCATTTATCTATCATCTCTGGCTTTCACATTCTTTCTGCTCCCTCAGTTACAATAATCCCTGAGCCTTGGGAGGGACAGGTGTGATATCTGTGTCCCAGTATTTGGCTAGCAGGGTTCACAGATAGGTAGAGGTTGCTAATTATTTTTCTATGCCAATAAAATACACAGAAATTTCTAATATTATGAAAGCTAGCCAGTGGATATGAAACTTTGCATGGCTCCATTTTTAATCTAAGATTCACGTGAAATTTTAGTAATATTGTATAAATTCTTGAACAAGACGTCTCTCTAATTTTAATGCCATTTTAGTTTTCCTTAATATTTTTTGTTTGTTTTTGAGAAAGGATCATACACTTTAAGCCTTGGCTTGCCAGGAAATACATATACAGACCACATTGGCCTGGAACTCAGAGACATCTACCTGCCTTTGTTTCTGAAATATTGAAATTGAAGGTGTGTGCCACTACCCCCAGCTCTAACTTTAATTTTTAATGTTAATTTTAAATTCTTGAAGCAATATAACTGTTTTGCAGTGGTTTCATTCATCTTGTACTAAATAGATTGTTATATTTGAATACTGACACTCTATTAATGCACTCATTTTTTTCAAATCATTATCTGAAATTCTTACTAAATTCACATTGTATATTTTAAAGTACTTTTCAAAATTTCTTTGGATTTTCTATTAAAAAAAACAATTGTATCACCTGTGAATTAAGAATATTCTACTTGGGGCTGGAGAGATGGGCTCAAGGGTTAAGAGCACTGGACTCTCTTGAAGATGACCAAGTTTGGTTTCCAGACCCCACATGATGGATAACAACTATACCTAACTCCAGTTCCAGGAGCTCTGATGCCTCATTGGACCTTTACAGGCACCTCAGGTTGTAAGTTTACTTACATACATGCAAGCAAAATGCTCATACACCAAAATAAACAAATGAATACATTTCTGAAAGGAAAGAACGTTTTGCTTTCTTATTTTTAACTTTCTTTATGTACCCCCCCTTTGTTACGGTGATTAAGTTGTTCATTGAACAGTGAAAAAGATTTCTAAACAGATATCTCTTTCCTGTTTGAAAAATTGAATGAGAAAATAATATTATACTATCAATATCCTCTTTGAGTTTGGCATAATAGCATATGCTTTAATAACCAGTTTCTTAGAAAGTTGAAATGGAAGATATTGCATCAGTTTAAGACCAACATGGAGAAAAGAACAAGACAATAGTTGAAAATTATTCTTCCTCAGACAGGGGAACTTCCCTTCTGTTGATATGCTCAGAGTTATGATTAATATATTATAATGATCTCATTTTTTACTTTAGTTAATGTGTTGGTTTATCTTGATGTGGATTTTAATGTTTTTTTCTTCCTTCATGAACTGGTATTACTCACTTGGCTAGAATATATTATTTCTAATATGCGTTGTTAATGCTGCCAAATGGAGTTTCCAAAGATTTTCCTAAGCAGCTTCCTTTGTTCATGTACGTAGCAGTCTTAAATCAAATAATCTAGTAATGTCTCTGTTGAGTTTTGATATTGCGATTATGTTACCACGCAGCAAATATTAGTATTTTCTCTATAACTTTTGTTTGGAATACAATTCATATGTAATTAGAATTATCTCTTTCTTTAATGGTTACTAGACTTTATCAGTCAAAACATATCCTGGACATTTTTGTGATTGGTGTTTGATGTTACGATTAATATACATAGAGTTCTTCAGAGTTTCCTCTCTATTTTGTGATTATCTGGGTAAGTTTTTTTTTCACAAAATACATGCATTTCATATGTCATTCATGTGAAATTCTACATGATGCTTCCTTTATTTTAAATGCTGTATTATTTATAGTGATGTATGATATTTGATTCTTGGTAACAATAGTCTTCATAATTTTCATCTCTTCATTTTCTGCAGGAACCTTGATAATAGTGCCCATTAATTCTATTATACTTGACAAAGAACACATTCTAATCTGTTAACTAACACAGTTTTGTCTTACATTTCATGGGATTTTACTCTTGTTTTTATTATTCTATTTAATCTATCATTTTCTTATTTTAGTATGCTTATATTACATTAGGTTTCTAAGATGAAAATTTAAATCTTTTATTAAGGTATGTCATTAACAGTTATGTGAGGTTATACTGATGTAGGTGCAAGTCAAAATATATGATTTATATATATGTATGTAAATTAATTAGAAATCTTTTCTTGTTGTATGTTTCATCCTTCACATATGCCTTTCCAGTTTTGAAGTGTTATGTTTTATTTCCAAATACAAATTTATATAGATAATGTTGACACTAAATTTTTATTTTTCAGAACCATATCTTGAAGGGGAGTCTACAGATACTATTTAGTGGATGTCATTCTTTGATTTCTTGCTTTTTTATGACTTTCATGCTTCACTTCTTCCATTCTAGTTACCTAAAACTGTTCTGCAAACTCAAGCTGATGAACTGAACTGGCTTTTGAATATTTAAGGTCAGTATGCATGTAGACTGGGAAAGACAAGTTGGGAAAAGGCATCCAAACTAGAATTTCAGCTGATTGCCCTACGTCGTTGAGGAATGAAGTTACTTTCTGATTTGGGTAGCTCTCTAGAAATTCCTTTTTTGTTCCCTCTACTTTATTAGTGTTTTCTTTGAGCAGATAAATTAATAGCAATGATGATTTCATTGTATAAAATAGAGGTATGAATGAGTAATAGAGTGGCACAAAGTAACCAATATCCATGAAATAGTCAATTCAGTTAGTTATTGCTTGCTTGTTTTTTTTTTTTTTCATTTTAAGGCCTTATCAGGGGTTTATTATCAACTCGTGTATTACAGATGTGATATTAGATGTGATTTTAGTTGGAAGGCCTTACCACATTGTGGATTCTGCGGGTTCACCAAGACCTAATCAAATTCTGGTTTATGTTGCCAACAACAAAGAGTAAGAATAGGATAAAAGCATCAGACTCGCTTTCACACTTCATTGGGGTAAAGATAGAGATGTGCTATTAATAACGTGATGCCATTACACATTTCATTACACTTAAGCTATTCTCCTCCTCCCATACATATTAAGCTTCTCAAACCATGCACAACAAAAGATTCCTACAACAAAAGTGCAGGTAATAATCAATATGCAATTCTCCTCTGCGCTCATTCCCTTTGATGTGTGCAGGTAGGGCTGAGGAATGGAGTCGCTCATGGTAGGGTTATTTTGTGGTGCTTTTGAGCTGCTTATTAGTAGGTCCTTATTAGCAGTTTCTTATTACTAGTTCTCCCAGGCAGTTGTGACAGGTTTTTAAGATAACTCTTTTGTTCCATGAAACCACAAGGAGTACTTTAATCTGCAATGCATTCTTAAAAAAGAGAAGAAAAGGCCAATTAAATTATAAAATACCTCAAAGTTCTCTGCCATATATCACTAGCTTTTACTACTTAGACAATATTAAATTATAGAAGCTTTAGTGCAAAAACTATAGCTGTCTTTGAAACTAGTCTGGCTGTAATAATGTGTGCTTCCACATAATGATAGGGGCTGAGAATTTAAGCAATAGCAATAACCCACTTATAACGGAAAGAAGCCTATAAATGAAATAAGTTTGTACAGGCCGGTATTTATAATAAGTATTTGGGTTCAAAATAAGATTAAATATTAATGCAGGAAAGAATTTAATGACACCTTATAGTGGGTAATCAGTTCACCAGAGCTTTGGAACTATTTTTTTTCTTTTCTGTTGGTTAATGAAAGCCATTATATGAAGTTCCTGCTGTATATGCATTGTACATAGTGATACTCTAAATTCCTATAGGAAAGTACTGTTATTATTTCCCTTTTATTGAGGCATGGAATGGTAAGAGATTAGTCCAGTTACCCAATGCACGATGCTTTGGGAAGAGGAGGGGGATCAGTGGGAGTGGGAAGGAGCATGAGAGGGTAATGTGAATATGATGAAAAACTTATGCACATGTGTGAAAATTTCATAATAAAACACATTATTATGTATAGTTACCTTACTAATTAAAACTTAATGTATAGATAAAAGATTATAGATGATAGATGACTGGGAGATGGATGGACAGATAGATAATAGGCAAATCCATATAAATGCATACAAAAGCAGGTGTTCTAGCTCTAGCATCTAGCTTATTAAACTTAGTCTAAATCTATGTTCTCCATAAGGGATGCATTTAACTTTGACCATTATTTATCACTTTCCCCTCTCTTTACATTTTCTAAACTGAGGTGATGCCGTAGCCTCCCCACCAAATAGTGTTTCTCTTTCACTTAGTGAGCGTTCTCACTATGCCAATAT
The DNA here is from genome assembly GCA_035773235.1 of Eospalax fontanierii. Lineage (NCBI taxonomy): Eukaryota > Metazoa > Chordata > Mammalia > Rodentia > Spalacidae > Eospalax > Eospalax fontanierii. The sequence continues at coordinate 35,746,772 of CM069537.1, read as the reverse complement.
AGGTATTTTACATATCATGTCGCCCCTGTCCTATTATTTTGATCATACTATTTATTCTTGATCAACAGTATATCTGCCATCTGGCATGCACTAAATGATCCCTATGTAATTACACAAATACTGTACAAATGTTAACATCTTTTTCCTCACTTGCTCCGTGAAGATTTGGTCTAAGATTCACTTTATATAGAAAGCATTCAACACACTAAACATCCCCTTCTGCCTGATACGATAAAGCACATTGAATATCCTGGATCTCCATTCCTTTGGAATCCATGTACATGAGAACTTTCAGTGAAATGAGACATAGATTTCAAATAAGAAAATAAAAGGCCAAAGTTAGGTAATATTAATCAAGTCATTTATTATAGCTATGAAATCTCTTCTTTTTAACCAAAATGTTAATAATAGCCATTGTAATACAGTTTATCTTATTGAATGATTAGGAAAATTCAAGATGGCAATGAAAGCAAATCTAGTTTGTACAGCAAGTTCCTTACCAGCAAGTGCTACATTGTGGGATACCAAGTGGGGTTGGAAAGATGACTCAGTGGTTAAGAGTACTGAATGCTCTTTCAAAAGACCTAGGTTCAGTTCCCAGTACACACAGGGAGGCTAATAAGCATCCATAAATCCAGTTCCAGGAGATCCTATGCTCTCTTCTGTCCTCTGTGGTTATTGAATGACACGGGCTCACTCAAGTAATGCAGACAATACAGGCATGCATATAAAATAAAAATAATAAAATATTGTTTTAAATTGAGTAACATAAATAATTTAGTTTGGTAGACCTACCCTGGTCCAACATATACCCACATTGTAGTGAGTATTCAGCATGTCACTGGCAGCCAGCTGTGCCCAAATCTCTACCAAGTTCAACATGGAGGACATTTCAGCAGCAATTTGAAGTCTTTATATAACACAATATCTAAAATGCTTTCAGACTGTCAAAGTCAAAAAGCTTATCCTCTATGACTGAATATAGCCAGTTATCCAGTGATCATGACAGCTCAGGCTGCTCCTCATTTCTCATATTCTCCCCTTCATCAATGTTAGACTTTTCCTATTTTCTGCATGGGCATATAAGGTGCAACTGCTATACATTAAATGTTATCTATTTGACATACACATTCGTTTCAGTATACATACATACATACATACATACATACATGAAATTATCACCATAACCAAATAATAATAATGCCGTTGCCAGTAGCTTCTGTTATTTTGTGAGTCTCTTGGACTACCCTGATGAACATCTAAAAGGGAAGTTCATGAATAAATTTTTATTGAATCTTTGTGTATTTCAAACAGAATATCTGAATCAATCTTAATCACATTTATACTTCCTTCACCACTAGCAGCCCGCATAACTCTCAACTGAAATCCGTACATTCTTTCATCTGTGTTAAGGTCTATTGTTCCTCAGTGCAGGTTCATCCACTGAGGTCTAATCAACCTGTCTGGAGTTTCTTGTTTTAGGAAGACTAGCTCATCCTAACCCAACAGTAAGAGTTGCCAATGTTTCTTCAATAAAGATTTTGTTCTCCTACACATTTCTCCAGGTTCATGCTGGTTTCCTGTCTGCTTGAGTTTTCATGGGTCTTGAGCATGCTTAAACCATTGCTGTAGTTTCATAAGATCAGGGTTCCAGAGTTTGAAGAATTCTATTTCCATATGATCACATACCTCCTCGCTGGCTCTTACAATCTTTCTGCTCCCTCTTCCACAATGGTACCCTGGTGCGGGAAATTTAATATAAGAATCCTGTCCAGCAACTCACACCCTGAGGATTCCTGATCTCTATTATCTGATCATTTATGACCTTTTGTGTTACTGGCCCTCTCTTCATGAGGGAGCTTCATTAGTGAGGGTTGAGAGATTCAAGAATGTCCTCTATATCCCTTGTTCTATGTTGCATGAGCCTTGGGTGTAGAGGTTGCATTGTAGATGTGCCACTTAGGCATGGAAAATTCACAGACATTGTCTGTGTGTGATCAATTATGGTCTTCTATAATTATCTCCATCTGGTGCAACAGAAGCTTCTTTGATGAGTAGTGACTGGGATACCTGACTGTGTATGTATAAGGATACATATTTTGCCCTTAGTAAGAGGATGCATTAATCTAGGTATGCAGCAGCCTTGGGATTTCTCTAAGAGCTATGACCTCTTCATCTATGTGTATTTGGCTATGATTACAGTACCATACATGAGTTTCCTCCCACTAAGTGGACTCTAAGACAAATTAGGTAGCTCTTGGTTGGTCTCAAGATGAAAGTACCACTACTATGAGTGTCAGTGCTGTGCTAGTCATTGATGTAGTTATTTAGTCATGCAGTTGGTGTTTGGACCATCGACTGCTGTTCTGTCTTGGCTGCTTGCATAGTGCTTTCAAGAGCTATTAGAACTACCCTTCAGGAGAAGTGATTTCCAGGTCAGTCCAGCTCCATTGCTCCAAATCCACTGAAGAATGTCATGTTTTCAAAAATAGCGTCCTACCTTCAAGTTCTGGGAGTTGATTAAGGGTTGTGGTAATATTCAGTATAATTCTTGGAGTTCCTTAGATCATGCTGGCCAACAACTCAAAGGAAAGTTTCTCCTGTCTGGCACTGTTTCTTGTTGTGTAGCCTTCAGCTATGCACATGGATTAAAGTTAGATATTGTATGTGTAATTCGACAGTAGGTTGTTAGACTAATATGATTCCCTCTGGTGTTTTACACTAGATAGGCATTATTTATCTCTCTCCCTGTCTAACCCCTCCTCTGTGCCTTCTCCGTTTAGTGTGTCCCCATTTCCTCATTTATCCTATGATAATGCAGGCCTCCTTTTGTCCCGTCTCTTGAGCTCTGTCTTTTCCTTTATCCCCATAGTTCCTTGCACAACCCTCCCACACTGCTCCCATTTAAATCCCCCTTTTATCTATTTCTACCTTTGTAACATATTCTCCTACTATTACTCTCTCTCAGGTTCTTTCATTCCCTTTTCCTCCCTGTTTCCTTTCCATTTTCCTGGTTCTTGCAATTACATCAAGATACATACTTCCATATAAGGGTTTGGTGTTAGGATCCACAAATGAGGGAGAACATACATAGTTTGATTTTCTGAGTCTGTGTTACTTCACAACATAACAGTTCCTAGTTTCATCTGTTTACCTGCAAATGTCATGATTTCATTTTCCTCTACTGCCGACTAGAACTCCACTGTGTACATGTAACACATTTTTATTATTCATCCACTCATCTGTTGAGGGACACTTAGGTTGCTTCCATTCCTTAGATATTATTAAAAGAGCAGCAACAAACATGGATATACAAGTATCTGTGTAATAGGATAAGTCCTTTGGGTAGAATCCTAGGAGTATCATAACCGGGTCAAATGGTAGATTCATGTCAAGATTTTTAAAGTGTGTTTCACAGTGTTTTCCTTATGGGTTACATGAGTTTACAATCCCCCTAGCAGTAAATGAGCCTCCTTCTTTCCCCACAGCCCCTCCAGCATTTGGTATCTTTTATTTTCTTGATCTTAGCCAATCTCACTGGGGTAAGATGAAATTTTAAAGTGGTTTTAATTTGCATTTCCCTAATTATTAAAGCGGCTGAACACTTTTTAAAAATTAAGCCATCTTTGTTTTTTTGAGAATTCTCCGCTCAGAAACATAACATGGAGAATACATAAAGAAATAAAAAATAAAGTAACAAGAAAAAAAGGTGACCAAATTAAAAGATGTGCTAAGAATCTGGGCAGAGAATTCTCAAAAGAAGGAATAAAGATCTTTTTTTTTTTTTTTAACATATCTTTGAGTAGAACTCCATTGTGTAAATGCACCACATTTTCAAAATCCATTCATCAGCTGATGTACATTTAGGTTATTTCTACTTCCTAGCTCTTTTGGAAAGAGGAGGCAAAAAATTATTCTTTCTTGGAACTTTAAGGTAAGACCCTATTGCTGAAGACAGTACAAACTTCAGACAAAGGTCTGGGAGAATTAGAGCTGGAACTGGTCTAGAAGTTTCCTTCTTGAAGAACTCAGAAAATAAATGTCCAAGAGCTGTCCTTCCCTAAATAAAACATGTACAATACTCCACTATGTCCAATAGACAGTTCAACTGCACAAAGCATAAAGAGACAAATGTGAATTAAGTGATACCATATACCAAATGGATCTAACAGACATCTACTAAATATTCCAATCAATCACCAAAGAATACACTTTCTATTCAGCGCCTCACACAAGTTTCTATCAGATTGACCATATATGGGGACCAAACATCAATAACTCAAAATCAATGAAATCCTTCCATATACACTGTCAGACCTCAATGCAATAAAATTAAAAAGCAACACCAAAAGGAGCTCTACTAACTATATAAACCCATAGAAATTAAGCAACACACTTCTGAAAGAAAAATGAGTGACAGTAGAAATAAAGAAATAAAACAATAAAAATAAAAAACACTAAATGAAAGCACAACAAACCCCCAGGGACATGTTAAGTGCTCCTAAAAGGGAGGTTTATATTTCTAAGTCCCTACATTAAAATTAAAAAAATCAAAAACGGAAAGTGCACATAACAATAACTTAACAGCAAAATTCAAGACTCTGGAGATGCAAGAAAAAGACACTTAACCAAGTTAACCAAAAGAAAGAACAAATCAAAATGAAGAAAATCTTAGTTAAAAGAGGACTCATCATAACAAATGTGAGAAAAATCTAGACTATTTTAAGGGGATATATTAAAACCTATATTCTATCAAATTTGAAAATCTAAAAGATGAATTTGTAAATTCACAGAAAGCACCAGAAAGGAACAAAAGCTTTAAAACACCCTTAACAACAAAGGAGATTGAAACAGCAAAACAAACCATCCCGAGGAAAACAGCTCAGGCAAAGAAGGTTCAGAGAAGATACAGAATTCCACAACTAATCACACACCGAGGCTACGTGTCTGAGAGATATCCAGTCCTACGTGTCTGAGAGATGTCGAGTCCTAAGTTACACATATCTACATCTAAGATTCACGGAACATTGCAGAACAGGGGATAGAGAGAACACAAATGCATCTCTCAACTTCCACAGGTGAAGCTCTCCTGTGCAACAGAATATGATGAACACAGAGTGCCACAACTGGCCAAGGTATGGAGAAGAGACTACTAAGTGTGTTTCAATGGATAGGACTCCTCTATTAAATCTTATTTATCCATGACTCAGGAACCATTGCAGAATCTGGGGTGGAAAGATTGTAAGAGCCAGGGTTTGTGCATGAACATAAAGAAACAGAGGCTTTCAGGCTTCATATGCACTTCTAGCAATGGTGACAGCATGCACAAGACCCATGCTGACTCAGTCAGACAAAAACTCGGCACAGAATTGGGGAAATGGGCAGTAGGTCCCAACATTAGCATTAGTGCTATTAGTGCTGGGTGAGGGAACATCGAATTTTAAGGGAGTGGCTCTAAACCTGCTGACTACACTCCAGTGAATGAACTTGCACCAAGCGACATCTGGATACAAAAACTTGACCAAATAGGCTTTAAGACACATGACAGAATGCATTAAATCCAGTGGATATATGGGAGGGTGTGCATGTGGGAGGTGTCTAAATATGATTAAGACTTTTTCTTATGAAATGCACAAAGCCTCAGTAAGAATATTCAATAAAAGTATACAACTATAACACTAATAGTAATAATGATGATGATTATGAATGTGGAGCTCATTCTTACCTTGGTTTCTTCCTTTCACTCATCCCACGGTCCCCAGATACTCTATTCCTTAAGCAACCCTTGATGACTGCGATTGCAAATTTTATTTTTGTTTTCAAGAATTCAAAGAATGTGCTCCCTTCTATCTTTCATCTTTTACTTTCCAAAATAATTTTGAAATATATCCATATTACTAAATGTTTCGTTAGCGAATTTCTTGTTACTGTTGGGTAGAATTCTACTATATGGTTGTGACATTTGCCAATGACAATAACTAAGGTAGTTTTCCGGTTTTAGGTAATACAAATAAATCTACAGGCATTCACGTTCAAGTCTTTAAGTATGTGCTCTTAATTTCCTTAGTTATTTGGTAACAAATGGATATAAAATAAGATGGTTATAAGTGGTATTTTAAAAAGCTGTCAGCACTTGCTGCACAATTGTCACAGATTCTGTTCTCATTATTCCTTCCTCAGCATTTCAGTGTTTCCATCCCCTCCATAACAATTATCAATATTTTAATTCTTATGGTCTTTGTGAATTTTTATATAAAATTTGATCTTAAGAAATTTTAGCCCATAGTATCCTATTTTTGTACTAAATTTTATACTTTGAGCATTTAATTTGGGCGTATGTTTCTTTACAAGTTCTTTTTTTATCCGGGTAGCATTCCTTTATATTTTATTGAAATTACCATCTCCTGCAGAAACCTATCTCAGTACCTTTATGTTAGAAATTATAATGATGTCATTGGTGACATGTTTTGGAAAAGTTTTAACTCTGGTTGTTTTGTTTTGACGCATGGTCTTACTTTAGGAAAACTGAAATTCACTATGTTGACCAGAGTGGCCTTGAATTCACAGGGATCCACATGCTTCTGCCTCTCCAGTGCTAGAAATAAAGCTAGTGCATCACAATACTTAGCTTTGTTTGGAAATTTTTGAGAATTTAACCAGTAGACAAATGGACTTATTCTTGATCTCTGTTAGATATCATCTCCATAATCATCCTTTAGCAGCCATACACTGCAGTTTTAAAGCTTTAAAGTCAATGCAGATGTAGGTAGGTAAGTGCCAATTCCTCAGATTTGTTTACTCTTTTTTTTTTTAGTTTTTATTTTGGTTAGCTTTCTTTCTTTGCACTTTCATTTTAGAATTAGCTTACAAAACACTAACAATCTAAACTTGTGCTATATGAATTGGCCCTGTGTCAAAGCTCAAAATCAGTCTGGGGAGAAGTGACATCTTAATACTGATTCTGAATATACATAAGATGTATAATCTTAAACTTATTTAGGCCTTATTTAATTTTTCTCAGTAAACCTTCATTATTTTCACTATGTAGGGCATGCACATGTCTGTCAAAATTCTCTAAACATTTTGTAGTCTTCATTTTGCTATGAAGAGCCTCAATCAAACTGCATAAATTGGCTATTGTCTTATGAAATTATGAGATTAAGAAATTACTGAACTTTGCTTTCAGTAGTATTAGTCTAGAGTGCTCAGCACTTGAAAACATTTTGAATAGCTCTAAAATCTGAGACTGCATATTATTCCTCCTGACAAGATTTGAATAATGGATGCATAATAAATTTAATAATTAATATCAATCATTAATTTAGTTAGATTAAGAAACACCTAGGACATTTATAAGGCACAACTTCAGTATGTTGGTGAGATTTCCAGAGAGGGTTACCTGAGCAAGAAAGATCTCCTCTGAAAGTAGATAATACCACCTCAAGGTCTAGGGTCCTCTAACTGAAAAAAAAAAAAAAAAAACATTCCCCAAGCACATAAGGAAAAGGAAGCTTTCAGGTCACTGCATTTGAACTTGTGATAATGGTGGCAGTGTGCAAAGGAACCATGCCAACTCAATCAGACCCAGCATGGAGAGAACGAAATGGGCAACCGCCCAGCCCTTGCCTGGGAACTGTTTGTTCGCAACTGATTAACTGATTAGTGCTGGTGAGGGAGAATAGATCTTTAACATTTCTAGATAGGTTGACTAGACTGTAGTGAATGAAGTTGAAAAGAAGTATATTTGGGTCCAAATGTTGGACCAGATAGAACTTAACATAGATGACAGAATATATGAGGTCCAGTTAGAGGGGTGGGGGGCAGGGGGATTGTGGGATGGGGAAGAGTCTACATTTGATTAAGAACTATTGTATGAAATGAATGAAAACTCAATAAAAAGTGTTTTTCAAAAAAAAAAAAAAAAACAATGAAACAAACAAACAAAAATAATGCTGACCCTAGAGTGATAACTTAGCATTTAAGAGCACTGACTTCTCTTACAGAAGACGCAAGTTCAGTTCCCAGCACCCACATGGTAGATAACAACTCTTCATAACTTTGCTTTCAGAGGATCCAGTGCCCTCTTCTGGCTTCTGGGATTATCTTACACTGGGATTATATTACATTAGTGCACTTATATGCAGGCAAATTACACATATAAAATAAAAATAGAATGCTCAATATTTTTGTGTATTCCTAATATTTTAGTACTTTTTCAGACTATTTAACAATGTTTAGTATGAAAGCTAAAGCCAATGGTGTGTAAGTAAATAGATGTTGATTATTACTAAAAGGTTATAGATGGAGCTGGAGAGATGGCTCAGTGGTTAAAAACACTGACTACTCTTTCAGAAGACACGGGTTCAATTCCCAGCATCCACTTGATGACTAAAAACTATCTTTAACTCAAGTTCCAAGGGGTCAGATGCCTTCTTTTAACCTCTGCAGACATTGCAGGGCACAGGTGTAATTACATGCATACAGGCAATACATAACATAAATACAGATAACATAAAAACAATAAATAAATTTTTAAAGATTATGAGTAAAAGATTCCTAGAAATTATAGATAAACTATGGCATGGTTTTGTTGAATTAATAAACACTAAAATGTTTATTACTATGTGTCATCAGGACATAATGACTGAAAACATGTTTGCTCTTGTACCTTCTTCCCCTTATGTGTGGTAAAGGGCACTAAAAGTTATGAAAACTGAGTCCTAGAAATTTTAAGAAATCTTTTTCTCATCTCAATTTTATTTGAGCAACATTATGTACTCAAAAAGTCTGACACCATAAACAAATATTACCAGGAATACTTTCAGCTTTCTGTAAATATCAAGTCTTCTAATATATAAATAAATGTCAATTTATGTAATGTTCAGGAGCTCAAAATAAAGAAAATATATGTATGCTGATTTTTAATTTGTGAACCCAAGTAGTCAGTATTGTAAGTTTTTGGTCTCTAAATATATTTCTTTTATACATTTTGACACATAGTTTTCTTGGTTTCTTTTATTTAATTTTTTGAGGGGTAATGTCCATTACAGTAAAGATGTTTGCAAAGAAATATGTCACTTTTGTAAAGCATCATGTCAGAGATATTAAACTTGATGAAAGCCATAAGATAAAATGTGATCAGAAGTTCAGCTCAAAGTGAATTTCATTGTGAAGCATGCAGAGTAAGACAGAGTGCAGCATAACCCTACCAATGTGGACAGTTGATTGTGGAATTAGCTCCATTAGGCACCTCTCAAGCTTTGGTTTCATTTGCTCTGGCCAAATAATTTAATTCATGAGATTTCATGAAAAACAAATAAATATTTAGTTAGATACATTTATTTTGTTTATTAATTTTATTTATGTGTATGACTTTATCACTTGCATGTATGTAAAGTCACCCATGTCATGCAACATCCACAAAGGTTGGAAGCTTTTGTATTTCCCTACAGGTGAAGTTACAGACAGTTGTTAGTCACCTTGTGGGTGCTGGAAAACATACTTGGATCCTCTGCAAGAGCCGTCAGTGCTCTTAACCATGGAGTCAATTCTCCATTTCCCTACGTTAATTTCTTATTGCTAAACAATTTTGATTGTATACCTTTAGAAACTATAATTATTTTAAACATTAATAATACCACAAGAGGGACTGGAGAGATGGTTCGGTGGTTAAGAACACTGGCTGCTCTTCCAGAGGATTTGAGTTCAGTTTAAAGTACCTACATGGCTGCTAACAACCATATAACTCTAGTTCCTGGGGCTCTGATGCACTCTTGTCCCCTTCTGGCCTCCATGAATAATGCATGACACAAGTGCACTTACATACAAGCAGACAAAATTCTCATACACACATAATAAAAATAATGAATAAAAATTTAAGATAAAAAACCCACACATTTTCGGGGAATGTAATGATGGCTTAGTGGTGAAAAAGCACTAACTGACCTTGCAGAGGACTCAGGTTCAATACCCGACACCCACATGGCAGCTAACAACTCTTTATAACTTCAGTTCCAGGGGAATCTGTAGTCCTCTTCTGACATCTACATGCATTCTATGACACCTTTGCACTTACACACATGCAGAAAATACACCAACACACATGAAACTAAAGTAATAAATAAAATATTTGAACATGCATTTTGGGGAGACTGGAGAGATGGCTCAGTGGTTAAAAGCACTGGCTGTTCTTACAGAAGACCTGGGTTCGATGTCCAACACTCACATGGCAGCTAACAATTTCCTGTAACTTCAGTTCCAGGGGATCTGATTCCCTCTTCTGTCTATCAAGAGTACTGCACAACATGGGTAGACTTACATGCATGCGGGTATAACATTCATATTACAGAAAATAAAAATAATAAATATTTTAAAGTCACATTTTCAGTAGATAACCCACATACATTTTATTAATAATATGAAAATTGTTTTGGCACAATTCTTTTAGAGAAATCTGTATGTTTTTTGCAATGTGATTTACAGGTACTGTGTTAACAGATTTCAAATATGTTTAAAATGGAAATGATTAAAAAATCAACATAATTTAATTTTGAATGTATAAAGTTAATATAAGATTACATGGATTATTGAAAGACTGACACTGAATACATCTTAATAAGATTACTTTTGAGAGAATCACAGGCTGTACTCCACTGGGAGAGTAGCCATGTTGTTTTTGATGCTTCCATGGTAATATGTCATTTTTATTTATGTTTAATCTTGGTCCTTTTACTCATGCGAGTTTTTCCTCCAGAAATGTACTTTTTGCATAAATTTAAGTAATCTCACTTTCTCAGTAACTCACATCAATGCATTCTCCTCCTTTTTGGAAATACTTTTTAGAATCCTCAGATGGACATTTTTTTAAAATATTTTATTTAAAAATTTTATTTTACGTCTACAAGAATATGGCTTGCATGGATGTAAGTGTACCTGTATAGTGCAATGTCCAAGGAGGTCAGAAGAGAGCCTTGGATTCCTTGGAATTGGAGCTACAGACAGTTGTTAGCCAACATGTGGATACTGGGACTCAAACCTGGGTCCTCTGCAAGAGCAGTCAATGCTCTTAACTGCTGAGTCATCTCTCCAGTCCTTGAAGTCAGCTATTTTATGGCAATTTACTTATATTTCAATTTTAACTTTTAGTCTCATTTTTATTCTCACACCTGTTTACTTCTGTGTGCATTAGTGATTTCAGTGACTAGAAATCAGGTTTGTTTCGTGTCCCCAAAACAAAGAACATTACAGTAATATCCTTAATCTGTGGAGAATGTTCCAACATACACATCTGATTCCTAAAATGTCATATCTTGCCTTGTCTTACATAAACTATGGCTATATATACCTATGATGAAGCTTAATTAATACCTTAGGCATAATAACAGATAAGCACCATAACTGAATCTAAGTAAGGCATTTTTATAAAAACAATATTAAAACTATGTAATTTTTTTACATTATTTCTGAAACTTGGCTTTGAATATTTTCAAACAATAATTGACCATAGGTAACTAAAAAAAAAAATATATATATATATATATATATATATATATATATATATATATATATATATATGAAGTGTTCCTGAGAAAGAAATGGTGAATAGAAAATTCAGTGCAGTGAACTGCACATGTGGAAATCATTTTAATATGATGTAGTAATCACACTTCCAAAATAATTTCCTCTCTTTTCCCTCGCTCCTTGCCTCTCTCGCTCCTTTCCTCCCTCCATCTCTTCCTTCTTCCTTCCTTCCTTTATTTTTTCTGCCTTTCTATCCTATTCTTTCTTTCTTTCTCATTCTTTTACTTGATAAATGTTTCACATCTAGTTAACAGATATACTTTGCCTAGCACTAAATTTAGCAATATTTGTTGTTTTTCTTTGTCCCCTGTACCCCCAGCTGGTCTGGACCTCACTATGTAGACTTTCCTCTGCTTCCCAAAAGCTGGGGTTGAGGGCGTGTGTCCCCATTCCTGGCTACATTCATCTATTTTAGGTTTTCAGTTTGTTACAGTAACTAATACATTTGTAAAGTCACTACTACTTTAGAGTTTAAAATGGCGCTGTGATTCTCTAATATTTCCTTGTACATTTTATAATTAATCCTTCGTTTTCCATCTATCTCAGACAGCTTTAGAGCACTGTCCTTGAATCTGTGTGTGGATTCAAGGTTCAAGGAACCCCAGTAAATTCAAATTTCTGAAGACATTGAAACCTTTATAAAACACTGCGATATAATTTCATAAGATCTGTGCAGCCTACTACATACTTTAAATTGCAGTTACATAGGACATTTAAGTCATGTCAATACTTGTATTATTTAGGGGAAATGACAGGGTAATAATCCACAGTTAGTTGAATCTAAATATAGACTCCCATGGCTGTACAGGCTTACTATCTTGATTCTCTTATTTTGTATTTCTTGCAAAATTCATGTAATCATACAAGACATCTCTTTCCTGCTTTCTTTCAAATAACATAATGTTCTTAAAATTGATCTATATTCTTGTTCACAATATGTTCTCATATGGTTTCTGCTGCTTTGATAATGAACCCTAATCAAAACTAACTTGAGGAAAAAAGGGATTATTTGTATTATAGGTCACAGTTTATTTTCAAGGGAGGTCAAGGTGGGAATTCTAATTGGAATCCTAGATGCAGGAACTGAAGTAGAGACTCTGCTTACCAACTTGCCTTCCAGGGCTGGCACAGCACTTTTCTTATACAACCAGGCCTACCTGCCCATAGTCAGCACCACGCAGAGTAGTCAGGGCCTTCCTCCCTCAAATACGATTTAAGAAGTCTTAGAAACTTGTCTACAGGCTAGTGTGGAGGAAGCAATTTTTCAACAGATTTCTTATTCCCAAGTGACTCTAGCTGCTGTCAAGTTATCAAAAACTAACCAGGCTTAGTTTCTTTTTTTCTGAATGCTACACCATCAGATCAATAAAGTACACTCTGATATTAAGGAGTTTTACTACAATATGTCTGAGTGTGCTTTGGCATGACAAGGTTCATAATCAATGTGAAAAACAGTCTGGATAATACATTTCTTTAGTGTTTTTCTTCTCTTTGTTTGTTTTTGTTGTTTGTTTTGTTTTGTATTACTTTCCACTTTCTGAGACTCCAACAGTATTGATGTTGAAATGCCTGAAAATTTTTCAAGGACTTGTAAAATTGTTATTTCCAAACGTTTCCCTCTGTTATTTGGAATGGTTACTTCATTCATTTTAAAGTTCTTTCTCTTTTTAACAAATCTTCTAAAAAAGGTCAACTGATATTTAAAATTTTTCATCTATTCTAGTTTTCACTTCTAGAATTTATTTGTGGTTCTTTTACGTTTTCAACGTCTCTTTTGAGACTTCCTATTTGTAATCTCATTATGATATTTTCAATTAAGTATTTGAACATACATTTATTTCATGTTTCAATTTATATAGTAGCTGATTCAAGAATTTATTTACTAAATCTAATATATTGACACAATCTTACAAAACTTCCTCAATGAGTGTGCCATTTACCTTTTTATTTGGATATGAGGAAATTTTATTTACACACCCAATATTTTAGATGACTTTTGCACAAGGTGAGAAGTCTATTACTTTTATGTTTGGGGATTCCTTCACTTTACCATTTTGCCAGGGAATAATGATACAACTGTATCTCTCAGAGTTGGCAGCTGCAGTGAACTTGACTTTCTTTCCTTCCATTCTTCATTCATTTCCTTCTTCTTCCTTTCTTATTTGTTCCTTTTTTGGTGAATTGGCATCCCATATTGACAGTTTATGGTTATCTAATGACTCAGTGGGATGTTATATACATATCTCTCAAATCAAAGCTACATCTATTCAAGAAACACCTCTGAAGTGAAAATCACTTCTCAACTATTCCTCGGATTATTTGTATTCATCTTGTTTAGGAACATTCTAAGTCATAGAATTGTCATCATTTTACTCAGTAATGCTGGAGAGTTTAGACTAATTTTGTTTTATGTCCTTGGTGGATTTGTTCTTTTCTCAAATGAGTATAACATCGCATAAATTTTCTAGATTTGTTTTCTACAGAAGGGGGTTACTCTTCCTCCTCATATCAATTACCAGAACATCAATAGAATTTTATCCTGGGGAAAGTTCTCCTAGAGAACAAGGCCATCACGAAAGAACTGGAAATATATAGTTGCTATGATTCCTTCACAGGGATCTACTGAACCAAAGGGGATAGAAGATAAGCTAAGTGAGCCCTAAAAAATTTGCAGTCATCTTTGTGAGCATGTACAATCTTGTGTTGTGTTGGAGCTCTGCAGAGAAGAGGGCTCGAAGTGTATCAAGAAAAGGAAAATATATTACCCACATGCTAAAAAAAAAAAGGTAAAGTTAGTCCTTTGACTATATATAATCTATTATTTTGTGAATAAAGAAAAACATTAGCAGGAAAATAAACATTTACCATAATACTGATAACTCCAGTTTCTTGTGTAAAAAAATATTATTGAGTAATTTAAATAGGTATCTTCTATCTAATCCAAATGCCACTGTATTTGATTCTCTTAGCACATTAGCAGTGTCATTTGAATGAGATATGGAATGTTCAATAAATATATGAGGAATGTTGTAACTTTGCACGTGCATGATAGTTATATGATTGTAAGATTTGGAAATCCTCCCAAATCATCATCAGCATCAGTATCATCATCATCATCACCATCGTCATCGTCGTCGTCATCATCATCATCATCATCATCATATCATCGTCATCATCATCATATCATCGTTAAGATGATGATTTATGTCTTACCTTTACATGGCACCGGACACGATAACCCATGTATTTCTTTAAGTCAGTGGCTTAAAGTGTTAGTTTAAATTTTCTTTCATTTCCATACTTTGTGTTAGTTCAGTCCACAATCTTTTATCTGTGACAAGATAATGGTTTACTAATTAGATACTTACAGTCAGCCTATATTTAAAAATCTTATTGCAATGTGTTGTCTTTAAATTATTCAACTGCTGACATATTATTTAAATGTTTGGTTTCAGTTTCAATAAGTATTAGGTTAATAATTTCTTATCATTTTTAAAAATGGAGGCAAAGCACTTCTAATTGGCTAATGTATGAGAATTCTAAATTCCCTCTCATTCCTTTGGTGGAAAGGGAAGCTTAATGCATGCAGTTCTATCTAAGTAACAAATTAAATCAATCATTTGCTATGAAGTGGCATTTTACTCGGTAAAATGGAAGGAGAAGATTAAATTTTTTTTATCTCATTTCAAGCACTGTATTTCACAACCTATAACATAAATTGTGATTTGAGAGACTACTTTTTCAAATATTCAGAGTAGAAATAAAAGAAAAAAAATGTAGCTTCACATTCCTTCCATATATGAGTGCATAAATCTCTAATATCTGATTATCAGATAAGAGAAGAGTGACATAGAGCTGAAAATACTTAAAGGACTATTTTTATTCCCACTGGAAACTGTCTGATACAATAAAACCCCTTAGAGGAAAGGTCTGACACTTCAAGAGACCTGACCTTGGAAGTAGACTGAATTATTTGTTAAGATTGTTTCGTTGAATGTGGAAGTAGACTGAATTATTTGTTAAGATTGTTTCCTTGAATGTGGTCTATTCAAGTAACATTGTTAAATCTCTGTGCTCCCTGAATGACCAAACAGGACTTGAATGTCATGAGCCAGAATTTGTATAAAGAAATTGACTTTTGTATGAAGTCCGCACTTCCAGGATATCACTGTGAAGTCTATCCAGGAGGTAGACATATATTTATTGGAAAGGCTGAGGTGAAATTTAATTTCTTGAATAGGGAGAAACATAATCTTTAACTGAGAAGGAAGTTTGTGAAGTTAAACATATGCTGAAGGGAAATCTAAGGAGAAACAATTCATGGGAGATGTAAAAAAAATAGGTCACAGAAATCAACAGCTTTTACAAAATAAGAGATAATTTCAAATAAATTAAAACTCACAAATTTAAGGTCTGAAATGTCTTTTTGTTTTTTAAAATGCTAAAGATGTAAAAAAAAACTTCTTCAGATATCTAAATTTCATTTTTTCTTAATATATCTTTTTTTAAAAGATATTCTGTGTAGAGAATTTACAAAAGAGAAAGGTAAGGAAGAGAGGCAGTTTAAGGTCTTGTGGAGGGCACAGAGATCAAAGGAAAACGTATTAATGATAAAGAGGGAAACACACTGTGAAAACTAATGGAATTTCATAGTAGATTTCCTCATAATTTAACTTGTGAAATATCTAATTAAAAGTCTGATTGCATAGCAAGGAACATATTTATCGTAAAATGTATTTTGGATATTTTTATCAGCAATAGTAATGAGTGGACACATTAACTTTAAAAATAATGTGACTCTTAGCTGGCTTAGTGGGACACACTTTCAATCACAGCATTCAAGAGGCAGAGGCAGGCATATCCCTGTGAGATCCAGGCCAGCCTGGTCTACACAGTGACTTTCACACCAACTGGGACTAGAGGGAGACCCTGTCTCAAAATAATAAAATTCAAATCAGTTCAGTTCAATTTAATTTAATGTGTGCATCTTGAATATTTACATTTTTAGTAACTCCAGGATGAATATATATCAGCAATGCTGACATTAGCTAACTTCAAAAATAGCATGTTGAAGGGCAGAACTGAGTTATATTTCACATTTCTATGTTCAGTTTGGATCTGCAGTGGTGACAGAAACTATTGATAGCTGACTGGGATAATGTAACACCTGCTAATTAGCTATAATACTGAAGTTTCTGGAATAGTTATTAAAGTATTATATGAACTTGTTTTCAACATGCTTATTCTAAATCAAATTGAGAATGTTCTTTTATTCTGGAGGTGGCTCAATAATATTTTAAATGGTGAAATTTTGATTTCTCCCCATCAATATTTGCTCATGGAAAAGGAAATTTAAATGGAAATTTGACATTCAGATTTGAAAATTCTAGAAAGCGTGCTGTGTATGAATATTCTTGCAAGCTCAGCTCTTTGGAGGCAAAGGGAGAAGGCTAACAAAATGATGACCAGACTGAACTAAGCAGGGAGTTCCATGCTGAACTGAATTACAAAGTAAGACCCTGTCTCAAAGCACAATAAAGCAAAGCAAAACCTACAACATCTCAAGCTTAGTTATTACAGTTAAGTGAATGTATTTTGCAAATTATTTGAGCTAGTGGCAAGGTCCTTAAAGTTATTGGTCTTCACTAACTGTATATTTTGACCTACATGGTGTAGTCTGGAATTATTGTGAAGAGAAAGAATCAAAACCCAATAAATAAAAGTAGAATGAAATGGATTTTATCACAGGAAAGTGGAGAGAAGTTGAGTATAGACTATGAACTAACACAAAGAAGTAAAATTCTTTATAAATTTAAATGTGTTTTCTGAGAATGAAATTTTCTATAAATTTATAAAGTGTTCTTATTAAAACAAAAAGAATATTAAAATTCTCCAGCACTAAATATCCAGATGATAGAGAAATTTGGATATATCTACAGCTTTTTAAACAGCAGTCTTAACACAAATAAGCAAAATAAAATATAGGAACAAAAATAACAAGATAAAGAAATCAACTGAAAAACTTCAATCAGTCAACCTGTAGATATTTTATTATAGTATGAAATTCTGAGGACTGAAAGAAATATAAAGCTCAATGAATAATCTCTTTCTCTTTATCATGAACCACTCCATCTGGACAGGACTAAAATTCTGTTTTGAGATTATTTTTAAATAGCCTGGAAATCTACTTGTGCATTTTAAATCTTTTTGACAACCTACTGCCCCCTTCTTATCTCTGTAGAGTCAGTCTCCTGAAAATTTTATTACATTCTTATAAATGCATTTACCTGGTAATTCATATTTACTTATGTAATTGCATCCTCTCATTTTTGGTATTTAATGTACACATTCTTAAACTCTGGGTATACTGAGACAAGTGAATGGTATTTCATTTTTCCAATTCAGTTCTGATTTAAATTATGCTGAGGTGAGGCCATAAAGTGACTGAAAAAATACTCCTAAGTTCAGGTGACAAAAAGTATTCTCAAAGTACTAGAATAGTTTTCTCTATAAATCAGAAGTATTCCAACTAGGCAGCATTAAATAAGGACAGCAAGTGTGTATGTGAATCTAGAAAAAGAATACATACTGAACTTTGAGAGCATTCTTCTTTCATTTAATCAACATATATTTCCTAAGCAAATACTGAGTTGTGCAGTGGAATATTGGTGATCACGTGGAGATGCACAAATCAATAACTATCTACAAGACAATGAAATAGAGAAGGAGAGACAGAATGACATGGGGTAGATGGCAGGAACGCAGAGAATCAAAACTGTTTATATTTTGCAAAACACGCAGCAACCCATTGAAAACAGACTTCTGCTGCTTTCCTTATAGGGTTTCATGACACTTCTCAGTCTGGTTCGACGCTTGTTAGCTGACTTGTAGCTAGCACCCACTGGTTCTCTTTACCCGCAGACCTTCATGACAGCAAAAACGAGGAGGCAACATCTAGCAGGACTAAGTACCAGAGTTGACAATACTCTCATTCTTCCTTAGAAAACCCTCAAGCCAGGTTGCAGAGAATGGGATTAGAGTTGAAGCTAGCGCGCTCTGTCTCCACTGTGAAAAATCTGAGCTGTGCTTTCTGTAACATTTCACACAGTTCCTTGTGAAAACTGCCATTCACGGTGGCTGCTAACTTCAATCATCCTGCTACCTGCTGCCTACCTCCCTGGTCTCACCGCTTTTCTACAAATGCTTTCACCACCTCACCAGTAAGCACTCTCCCCTCCAATTTCATCATCCTCTCTGTTCACATGAAGTAGGTGGCATTGCCCACTCTCACAATTCTAAAGTTGGATAAATCCCTCATGTAACAAATCAGGCCAAGTATTTATGTGATCTGAAGCTAGCCATCATCCTCCCATTTGTCTACCATTATGAGCCCTCAGATCTACCTGCTTCTTGTAAATGGATGATCAGGATGGCATGAAATGAGAAAATATCATCCCATTGGTGGTGGGAAACAACCAAACAAAAATGGCCTACCTGGGAGAATTTTACTAATAATTTAAAGAGCAGCAAGAGTTCTACCCCATTTCCTAGAATGAAAGTTTTCTTGATCTGGGAATTAAAAAAAAAAAAAATCTTAGTTTATTTTAGCTAAATCTCTACCAGCTAATGAGTTTGTTGAGTAACACTGTGGTTAATATGAATATCTAAAAAAATATTTTTATGAGAGGGGAAATATACTGCAATGTTTTCCTAAATACCTGGATGTAATGGGAATATTTGTGCATTAAAAGGGAAAGAAAATTAGTCATTTATATGATCCTATCATTTAACTCCTCCACATAATGCTGACACAAATGCACATCTTAGAGATATGGTTCATGCCAGAGCCTGCCGGCAGAAATCGAACCACACCCAAGCGGGGAGTGAGGATGAGAAAATGTAGAGATGAGAGACAGAGAGAGAGAGAGAGAGAGAGAGAGAGAGAGAGATAGAGAGAATAGGACAGACTCAGGAGGGCTGTCAGTCACACTGAAGCAGCTTTCCTTTATTAAGTTCCCCCTATTTATACTATGAAATGAGCAAAGCAAAACAATGGGTGAAAAGTTCAACACAAAAACAATACTAACACAGGCAAAATAACTTAAGATGTGATTGGCTTCCTTCAAAGATCTTCAGGTGACCTCAGTCTTGGGTGTAGAATAAACTTCTCCTTAGGTGTAAATCATTTCCATAACGAAAACTCCTGCTTCCAACAGCACTTCTGTGCACGAGATTAACTTCTGCCTAACCCAAAACTAGGACATAGTTCAAGGCAGACAAATGGCTCCCGACATCTCCCCCATTTCTATTTTTTAAAGAACCATAACCTTTCTGATCACGGTGCAGAAGACTGTGCCTGTCTTAGGTCATCCTCTCTGAAGCATAAGCCTTACCCGTCATTGGCACATGAATGGGTATCATCCATGCCCTGTCTTAGGTCAGCTTAGTTCGAGAGAATGTTGCCAGTCTTTGGCTACCAGCCTCTCCTGCAAGGGGCAACTCTACTCATGATAGAGTTCGGAGCCAAACACTGTGCATGTCAGCTGTAACATCCCAGAATGTGCCAAGAATATACTTCACCTATGGAAGGAAATTCTAAGGAGGATACTTAGACCCAAGATTATATCTGAGGTCAAAGAAGACCCTGAAAGCAAGAGACTTTTAGCTTATCTAACGAATCACCAGCAGTTTCTGCTGCATCAAAGTCAAAGAGTTATTTTTTACAGTTAACATAAATCTAAGGATATATGTTCATTATGCCAAACCTTGCAACATTTATAATCCTCAAACCACATATAACATTTACAGAAAACATAATAAATGAAAATTGCAAAAATACCATAACTTGCATTCCCCTGTGGGAACAACTGAAATGCAGTTAATCAAGTTACATTAAAACACAAGAAATACATTGAATACAGAAAACATCAAACCTAGTACCATTATAAACGATATTTAAATTGTCCAATCAAAAGTATATATATATATACATATATACATATATATACACATGTATATATATATATATATATATATATACACATGTATATATATATATATATATATATATATATATATATATATGGTTGACTTAGGCAAGCTATCATATGTTCTTAATTTTGTCTATGGCTGCTGCCTGTTTCCCTATATAAGTCTGCGGGAAACTGTCATCTGATCACCAAAGTCCTTCACTTAGTTCTTCTCATTCATCAGCATTCCCTGCAGTAGAATCCTAATTTACTGTTGTTCTTCTCATATAATGATGTCTTGACAGACGAGTATCATTCACTATTGCTGCAATCTCTTTTCTTCCCATATGGCTGGATCCAGCATAGTTGGATTTATTATGTAAGTCCAATAAGTCCATCAGGAACTGATTCCACAGCAACAGCAATGTCACTGTTTCCTCATTCAGTTCCAGCAAACCGGACCAGCCTTTCTGGCAGCCACCTGGCATTCTCAGCATCCTGAGGAAAGACACAAACATGCCCTCTTCCCCATATTAGTACCGGATCTGGGCCATGCCATTTCCCATCAATTGGATCCTTCCGTTTCACTTGTGCATAGGTATCTAAAGTCTGAGGATGCCACAACCTATCTGCAGCAGAAAGATCAAAAGCATCCACATTTAAAAATTTTAAAACAAAAAGAACATGATTCAAAGAGTTCTGTGGAGATCTGGGATACAACTCCCCCTTTTTTATATTTTGTAGTTGAGTTTTTAAAGCTCCATGGGCACGTTCAACAATCCCTTGCCCTTGTGGATTGTAAGGTATGCCTGTTTTATGTTCAATGGATAATTGAGCACAGAAATGTTGGAAAGTTTGACTAGTGTACTCTGTGCCATTGTCTGTCTTTATTATATATGGTAAACCTGTTACAGCAAAACATTTAATGCAGTGTATTATAACATGTTTAGTAGCTTCTCCAGTTTGAGCAGTAGCCATTAGAAAACCTAAGTATCTAGGGACACATGAACATATTTTAGTTTCCCAAACTCCAGGATGTGAGATACATCCATCTGCCACAATTGATTGGGCATTAGTCCATGTGCATTGACTCCACATTGAGGGACAGAATGAAATTCAGGACATAAGCCACACTGTTTAACAATTCGCCTAGCAGCCTCCTTGGTAAGGTGAAACTGCTTCCATAAACTTTGGCTATTTTGGTGATGAAGAGCGTGAGATTTTTGTGCTAATTCCAATTGAGATAGACCTATGAAACGGGTGGCTTTATCTGCTAAATCATTCCCTAAAGCCAAAGATCCTGGGAGCCCACTATGAGCTCTAATATGCCCTACAAAACATGGTTGAGAACGAGCATGTAAACACCTTTGTATCTGACCAAATATTTCCTTAACCTGAGTGTTAGTTGTCTCAATGTAAGACACAGTTTCAAGCACCTGTAAGGCTTTAACAATATAATAGTTGTCAGTATACAAATTAAAAGAAATAGAGGTCATAAACTGAAATACAGCAGCCACAGCCCGAAGTTCTACTACTTGAGCTGAAGCTGGAGAAGTTTGAAAAACATAGGATTGCCCTTGTAACACATAACTAGAACCCTACCATTAGAGGACCCATCTGTAAATATCACTAAAGCGTCCTTAATAGGATCATATTTACTATTTGCAAATTGTAATAACCTGTTTTTTGGATAATGATTATTTATAATGCCAGAATAACAGGCAAAAGCCACGGCCCATGAATCCACATTTTGAAATAACCAGTCTATCTGTTGTTTTGTAAATGGAAGTCCTATTACAGTAGGTTCTTTTACTCAGCTCTAGCCATTTGAATTAAACACGCCACCACCCCATAATAAGGAGTTAACACTCTAGCAGGTGATAAGGGTAAATGCAACCATAGCAAAGGTCCTTCCTGCCCTAAAACTGCAGTTGGAGTATGAATAGTAGCCAAAATATGTGCTGCCCATCCATGGGTATAATCTATATATTGTATTTGTTGATTCTCAATAGCCAATTCTACCTGAGATAATGCCTTTTTGGCCTCCTCTGTCAAGCTTCTAGCCAATTTAGGATCTGAATCACCTTTTAAAATGTTGAAAAGAGGCTTCAGTTCTCCTGTAGCAATTTTTAAATGAGGTCTAAGCCAATTAATATCTCCCAATAATTTTTGAAAATCATTCAACATTTTCAACCCATCTTTCCTAATCTGAATTTTTTGAGGCAAAATTGTTTTAGGATATAATCTATGACCCAAATATGAATACAGAGATTCAGCTTGTACTTTTCTCAGGTGCTGCAATTAATCTTTGCTCTTTCAGAGCTTGCTGTAAATGAGCATAAGCTGCGAGCAAAGTTTCCTCTTGTTTATGAACTCACTGTATGCTATGCAGCTAAAACTTAGGCAAAAACCAAACATTCCTAAATAAACCTTCATTAGACATATTTTGTTTTATTAGGACATTGTTTCACTTGATGTCCTGGTTGTCCATACCCAAAAGAGCTTCCTGGGAACATATTATCAAATTAAAGCTTATAGCACTAACTGAGAAGTTTTAGGTAGAGGTTGCCATTTATCTTCTCAAGGAACTATAAATTGTATTAGTGACTTTTTGTTGGTGTGAGAAAATAGAGAATTCCATGAACTACATTTGCCATAGACATGTTACACTATAAGATGAATAACCACCTCTGTTGAAATTAGTTTATCCCTTATTCTCAACAACACAATGTCCTTATTCTGAGGCTGTTTTGCTCTCCTTTTTACTTGTCACAGAGTCAGGTGGCCAGCCTCAGCCTGGACAATTCTTGAACATCCTGAAACAGGATTGAGGCTGAAGCGAGATGGCCAATCCAGCTCCAGAGTCAACCTCTCAGTGTTATCAGTATGATTTACACGCACACCCAAAAATGTCTGCTTCGCTTTAACTCAGAGTTTACAAGGGACAGAAGAGCTGCTGAGTTCAGTAACTACCAGTAGAAATGAAAACACCTGTCTTATTTCTGTTGCCATCACCTCTGCTGAGTAGCAAAATAATAGTATAATTAATACCAGGCACTGTTAGGACAAGAACCAGCTGTCTCGTTGGGAAAAGATCAGTTGTGCTTGCATTGTTCAAATAAGATGTGGGTGAGAATTGAGCTCACAGCATTATGTATGCTAGGTAAGTATCCTACCACTAAGCTATAGCCTCAGCCCAGCAAACTGTAAACTGAAAAAAAAAAAAAAAAACTGCCTATTTAGCAGTTGTTTTGGAAAGCAAAGCACCCTAGGGCTAGTGGAATTTATGTGATTCACCTGGTAATTAAGTAGCAAAAAAACCCTGGGTAATTAATAAAACCTGAGGTCAAGGTCCTTTGATGTTCTAGGCTCTAGCCTCCTTGACCACAAGCTGCTGTAGGAGAATACATTTGTAAAGACAGAGATTCAACTACACCCTGTAAATGCCACATTTCTTCTAAATAATCTTCCTTTGGCTCAGCCTTAGGCTTTGCTTATGCAACAAATGGTGAAAAATCCTCCTCTCTCAGACATCTAGCTGCTTCCTTCTCCCTCTCTTCTTTTTCTTTTGGATCTAATGACCCTTGAATAATTGCTCAATTTCAGGTTTCACAAAGCCTTGCTCCTCAAGCAAAGCAGCTTGAGGCTTGATCCCATTTCCATTTGCTTTTTTTTTTTTTCTCCTGAACCTTTTCTATCTTGTGTATAAGATCTAAACTATTCCTAATTAAAGCCCACAAACTAAAGGTATCTACTGGAACCTTACTCGGTCCATAAACATCATAATAATCCTAAAGTTTTCTTCCTACTTTCTTCCATGTTTTTAAATCTACAAGACCCATCTTCAGGGAACCAAGACAGACTTTTTCTACAAAGTTCAAAAATTTACAAAGCTGCTGATGTTTTATACCAACCCCTCAAGCATAAAGCATATTTTGCAACATATTTACAAAAAGCAAAGAACTAACACCCTGACCCATTTTACTCCTGAGATTTCTCACCGCACACTCTTCCTTTACTTTTCCTTTACTGTTCTTTATGTGAGCTCACTCATACCACAGTGTCCTTCACTTGACCCCCAGTCTTCAGGTCCCTGGTTCAGGCGCCACTTGCCAGAGCCCGCTGGCAGAAATCAAACTGCACCCGGATCAGGGAGTGAGGATGAGAAAATGTAGAGACAGAAAGAGAGGGCAGGGGTGAGAAATAGGACAGACTCAGGAGGGCTGTCAGTCACACTGAAGCAGCTTGCCTTTGTTAAGTTTCCCCTATTTATACTATGAAATGAGCAAAACAATGGGTGAAAAGTTCAACACAAAAACAATACTAACACAGGCAAAATAACTTAAGATGTGACTGGCTTCCTTCAAAGATCTTCAGGTGATCTCAGTCTTGGGTGAAGAATAAACTTCTCCTCAGGTGTAAATCATTTGCATAATGAAAACTCCTGCTTCCAACAGCAGATTGACTTCGCCTAACCCAAAACTAGGGCATAGTTCAAGGCAGGCAAATGGCTCCCAACAGGTTCATATCATGCCCAGGATATTTTACTGTCACAGAAATAATGAAAAAGCGTCCACTAACTAGACTTTCCCTTCACTGAATGAGCCATTTTATATTGTGCATCTCCCTTATGGAAATATGACTCCTTTGACACTAAAGAAAATTATTGAAAACTTATGTAATGGCAGGGATGTTAAATATTATAAGTGTGTAAAAGCAGAAATCTTTGAGACTATATTATTTCAAGCCCCTGTTTTATTTTCTTCCTAGTTTATATCACCAGATGAAGGACTTCCTTCTACAAGATTACCAAGTCTTAATTAAGCTGATGATCATGAAATTTTCCAAAATATAATTTTGAAATTTTTCCTTCATACTTGAAATTGATGAAATAGTAAAAAGCTTAAAATCTCTCACATAAGAGAGAGTTTAATAATTCCTTGTTCATATTTAAGTGTCACGAAGAAAATATATAAAAGACAGGCATTACACTATCACTGAAAAATCATAAATATAATAGAAAAGGAACATACCTGTGAGAATTTGCTCCATTTGTTGAGCAAGATAATGGCTCATTTTCTCAATGACTCTAATAATTTTCTATTCTGCCCTGGGGGAATTTGTCATATTAACTTTTGATACCTGAATACAGAGTGTTCAAATTACAAGACTAGTAGCAACACAATAATAATCATCACTACTGTGCTACAATTCCTTGAACTTTAAGTGTGTCAGAGAACATTCAAGGCCCTGTGCTTCTGTAGATGTGTTGAAATATTTCACCTCTGCAACAGAGGTAGATATACGTAATATTTGTTTTATGCATTATGAAATTTAAATACAAGATTGATTAGTTTGTTCAAGGTCACACACCTGTAAGTGGTAAGCTAAGTAAGGTATGAACAAAGTGAATAGAATTACAATCAGTATACTACTATCAATATACCTAAATTACTATAATCGTTGCAACAGTGCCCAAATTACAATAAAAAGTTTTTGCAACAAGACAAACTATTGAACAGTGTCCTTAACCCTTCATCCTTTTTCTCTGGAGTGACTCCATATAAATATGTGAAAAGAATAAAATAAGCATTTAGAGTTATTTTGGAAAAAAGAGATAAAGTTTGCTTGGCAGAATGATACCTTGTCAGCATATAGAGGAAAAGACCAGGGCCTCAGGAGGGCTCAAATGTGTAAAATTATTCCATCCTTGGACTTAAAAGATGAGATTTTTCAAACAAATATTTGAACACATATAAAAGCCTACATATAAGATTTGATGCAATCCATTAATGATGAAACAAAGATATTGGAAGGAACGATGTTTTTATGTAAATTATCAGAGTAAGAAACTTAAGATCATACATCTGACTGGAATAAAAATATGACAGAAAATGGAAACATTTTATGAGGATATTTATTAAATTTAATGTGACTTACTCTTATCCCAGTGTTGAAAGAAATGAGATTGTGTCAGCTAGAGCTACAGCTAAGCTGATCGTTTCTTTCTCAACTCCTGAAATACTGTCAGCTGCCATTTCTGAATTAGTGTTGTCCTTGATGGCATGGAAATGAATATCCCATTGGCCAGCTACATCACTGTCAATTCATCTCTGATTATGATGTGGCATAAATGCTGAACCAATATTCAAAGATCAACTGAAAAAAGTATGGAGATCAGAGCCAATGTTTTTTCCTAAAATTTTCCTTAAAGATAAAGAATAGATGTTACAAACATGATTTACTTTTTCATAGCACAGCTATGTTGTATTCTGAAACAGAACCTGCACTGAAACAAAATATGAGGACAAAGTGGGAGAAAAAACAAGAGTGTCAGAGTTCAGAACTCAGTGTCTCTGTCGAATTACACTGACTTGTTCTTTTAATGAATCCTCAAGTGTCATTATGAAGAGAAATGAGAATCAGTCTATTATTTCAAACAGTAAAAGCCAAGAGATATTTAACAATTTTATTTTACCTCTAGCATCATTATGCACATTTTCTAGATATAATCATATGCACAGTTCAATACTAGTGATATTACATCAAAGTATTAGACACAATTTGGTAGCTAAGTGCATGCAACATTACTAAAAGTAACTTCAGTATGCCTGGTTCTGTTTAGTGTTTCGTCAACCTCACAAATCTGGAATCACCTAGACAAATCTGCAGCCATACCTATTTATATTAGGTTAGCCTCTGGAGAAACCTGTGAGGAATTATTTTTATTAGGTTAAGGGAAGTAGGTAGAATCACCCTAAAGCATGAGGGCATCAATCTCTGAGCTTGAGTCTTGGATTACATTAAAAGGAGGAGGCTAGCTAGGAATAAACATTCATGTCCCTTTGACTGTGGATGCTCTCTGTCCAGCTGCCACAGGCTCCTATAGTTACTTTTCTTACGTGATACATTGCACCCTGGAACCATGAGTCAAAATAAACCTTTCCTTCCTTAACTTTCCTTGGGTGTTTCCTTACAGCAACAAAAAGTAACTAAGTTATGAGCTTTCCTGTCAGATAAACTAGATAGGGTTTCTATGCTGACTGGATTTTATTACTAAATTGATTTTACTCACACAGATAACAGAGGTGATATCTGTCTCATGCATAGATTGAACCTGAAATGATAGTCATACACACAGCTGTGTGTGTTCAACCTTGTCCATCATCCTATTCACTTTCTTTCACCTTCAACAGATGTGGATAATGAAATAAATGATGACTGAATAATCACATGATTATAAGGCGCGTTGCTATGTTTTCATGGATCCTTATATCTGAATATTCAAGGTTTTTTTTTAAGCTTTGGCAACTAGGTACTATTTTAGCTACAAGCCTGAGAGAATTCTTCTGAGAAGTGCTTCTTTATTCTAGAACAAGAACTTACACAAAGTACTTATTGAAACAAGTCACTAGATTCAAATAAATGAAAACATGCAGAGAAATTTGAAGAACTGTGATGAACATTCAAATACAAATGCGGGGAAACATGTTATTCCTTCAAAATTATTAACATATTCAATTTATTTAACTGAATTAGTGCAGACCATATAATTATGTTTATGGGTCATCCATAAAGCATGCAGAACATAATAGTGATACCAAACCCCACTTGAGTTACTTTCCCTTCCTCAATAACCATTTACTGCTATAATTTCTTAAGTAGGTGCAGAGCCCTGGGATGCCCTTCCTCCTCCAAGCTAAAATTT
The DNA here is from genome assembly GCA_035773235.1 of Eospalax fontanierii. NCBI lineage: Eukaryota > Metazoa > Chordata > Mammalia > Rodentia > Spalacidae > Eospalax > Eospalax fontanierii. Next base: position 35,718,515 of record CM069537.1, on the reverse strand, counting down.
TTAACTGACATGATTTTGTTCATGTCTTGTGCAAGTAACCACAACTTCAGTGAGTTCATATGTGTAAAAATAATGTCATATTCAGAGGACAGCACTTCATAGTTCTCAACCTCATCCTCTGGCTCTTACATTTATTCTGCTTCCACTTCCATGATAATGTCTGAGTTTTGAGAGGGGTTTGTGCTGGATTGATTTAATGTTAAATTAACACATCTGGGTTGAGGAAGCCTCAAGTGGAGAATTGCCTCTATTGGACTAGCCTGTGGCCATGTCTGTGGGGTATTTTCTTGATTACTGAGTGATGTGGGAGGGCCCAGCTCACTGTGGGCGATATCTTCCCTGAGCAGGTTGTTTTGTACTGTTTAAGAAGGCAGGCCAAATTTAGACCAGTCGATCAAGCCAATAAGCATCATTCCTCCCTGGTCTTTTCTCTAGATCCTTCCTCCGGGTTCCTGCCCTGAGATCCTGCCCTGGGCTCCCTCTGTGATGAACTGTGATCTGGGAGATGTAAGCCAAATAAACCTTTCACTCTCCCATGCTGGTATTGGTCAGAGTGTTTTGTCACAACAATTAAAGCAAGCTAGAACAGGGACATTGATATAGATGTCTTGTCAGTGGAGGAACACTCACAGTCATTTATTCTTAGTACTTTAAAGAGTCATGAGTCTCTTTAAACAAAAGAAGTTTCCCAGACAGAGTTTTGGAATAGCTCAAATCTATGTATATAATCATAAATAATTTGAAGTTATAACAAAATCAAAACAAACAAACCTACAGACTAAACAATCAATGTGTTCACCCCTAGGGTCTATTACTTCATTAGTCATGGGATTTTGGCCATGTTTACAATAACAGGCATAAATTCTCTCTAGTGGAGCATACTTTAAATCCAATGGATTGATCGGTTATCCTCATAAACAGTGTTGCCATTATTACAACAGTGGTCACCTCTTGGCATCCAGTATAGAACTTCTGAAAACATATGAAAGAACATGAATTTGACTGAAAGAAATGCTCCTTATGGATAGAATAAAAATCACAAATATAATTTCTCCTTTTCTCAGTGTTTTTTTTTTTTTTGGTCTTCTTAAGACAGAGCCTTCTTGTATCCCAGGTGTCCTGAAGCTCACTGTTGTAGACCAGGCTGATCTCCATCTCACAGAAGTCTTCCTGGGCTCTACCTCCTAAGTGCTTGGATTAAAGCTGTGCATCACCACACCCAGCTATAATTTTTGATTAATGTCTTATTATACAAAGGTCATATTAACAAGTAACCATTGGGCACAAAAGGAATTAAAATAAAAAAATGAAGTATCTGTTATCTAGTATAAAGTTAATAGGCACATCCAACCTTATTTCCAATATGAACAGTCATTTCAGTGCTTTTAAGAAGCTAACTGATATTCGGAAACTTATGGCTAAGATGTATTTGAAAAGAAATATCTGCAATATAAGTAAATCAAATTAAAAATATGTTGCTATTTATATGATAAGTTTATGTGCTAAGTTAATCTACTAGAAAAATGATAATGAGAGTTTCTAATACTAATATTTAGAAGCATAAAGAAACTTTTACTTTCACTGGCATGAATCATAGAATATTATTGCTTGAAGGAACATTAGAGATCAAATAACCCTAACATATCACATTGCATTAATTATTCTGTATAAAACTGCTGAGTTAACATAAATTATATATAGCATTCATTTCATTTTGGTTTCTTAAATTCTGAGACTCTGAGGCGTTAGGTCACAGTTTATGCTCTGTTAAGTTAATCACATGATTTCTCATTTAATGAGAGAAAATAAAAAATTTACTTCTTAATAGAATTAATATGTGGATCTTTTCTCTATATTACTCTGGAGACCCACAGAGAAAGCAGCTAAGTATTATATTTACAAGTTAACCTGCTTATAAAAATATCCCTGGATGTTCTTAACAGTACTATCTGATAAGAAAAATAAAATGCAGGTGAAATATTTATAATTACTATGAATTTTATGTAGAAATGGAATATTATTCATTTGGCAGGATAACTGAGTAACCAGTTTGATATTGTCACCAAACTTAGCCTTAAATAACTTTGTTGACATAGATGATAGACTTCCTAATTAAATAACACAAAAATTATGATATATTGGTATAGGATCATTTAATTACTGACATGTTAATTGATAGATCTGGGAAGGGTATTCTCATCCCCAAACACTGATGTTTTCTTCACTACTTTACTAGTCTCATTTTTTTTTCAAAAAGTTTCGGTATCTTTAAATAAAGCATTGTTTTCTTTGTTTTGGAAGAACATATGTCAGTTGATGCACATCACAGTCATATGCATTTAAAATGTGTTAAAACTATTAAAATGTCTTCATAAATATGTTAGCATATTAAAAAGTGATTTTATAAATATAAATTGTAATGACCGACTTGGCCTTTAATTCCAATGTTAAGGACGCAGAGGCAGGTAGATCTCTGTAAGATCAAGACCATCCTGGTCTAAAAAGTGAGTTCCAGTGAGCTAGCAGCTGTGTTGACAAGGAGACTTTGTTTCAAAAAGACACACACACACACACACACACACACACACACATATAATATATAATATTACATATAATGTTAAATTGTACAGGATCCATCAGGTATTTATCAAACAAATTCAAACTCAAGTTTTAAAGGTGATGAAGACAAATGGGTAGACACGTTACGAAAAACATCCTTGGTTAAAGCATAAGTGAGAAGTGAGGAATGGGGAGTGTGATTTCTAATTCGTAAGCACTTTTCAGAGATACAGTTAGATATGTGTTGAAGCAGTTACTGGCCACTACACATCTACTTTGAAGTCTGAATATGTCGTAGTATGGGAAGTATTAAAGTCAAGCTAGTGGAGATTTTTAGGATGAATATTGCACAAGGAAAAAGATCCGAAAAAAAATTATTTTTGCCGTATGGTAAAACTTTTACCCAGATAGTAAAACCTTTTAGAACCTTGGCATATGCCTGGAAATTTGTATATTTCATTAAATTTTCTGTTTATCCTTCACAATTGCCATGCCTTTGATAACTTTTCTTAATTGTCTTCTTGCATTTATGTCCTCTTTATTCTCTTTAGTAATAGAATGCTTACATTTTGGTTATAATTGGGTAACCTAACAGCACATTTGTAGTCTGTTTGTAGTGCTATGCACCCATGTGCTCACTTTGGGACAATGATGTATCGACTTCAAAATGACAAAGCAAGCCGAAAGGATCCTGACTCCCTAACACTTTTCAAGCAATAATTTTCATTAGTCCTGAAGAACTCAGAGTTTATGTTCGAAGTAAAGTTTACTGTGTTCTATCTTCTTTGTATCTATCAGTCTATCTATCATCTAACTATTTATCTTTCCATCTTATCATCTATCTATCATCTTTTTTCTATCATATGTCCTTTTTATTGAGACAGGAACTCACTACATTACTGACCCTTACCTTGGATACATTGTATGTGCTAAACTGGCCTTGAACTCATTGTATGAGCTTCCAAAGTAGTTGGGATTATAGGCACAGCTTACTGTCTGTCTTCTTATTTCATCATTAAGTCTTCTTAGTACCAGTTTTATACTGATGACATGCTTATTGTCAAACAAATATAAAACAGATATATTTCTAATATATGAAATTAACATTTGTCATAAGAGAGACATCTATAGCCAATGTTCAGTATGCCTAATAAAACCCAGTGAGTAAAATATGAGCAGTAATACAGCAGTAGTTTCAATATACATGTTTAGTTATAAGCCCTGATCCATATTTACCTGTTGCTTATGTTCAGGACATTATCAAAGACATTTAGTGTGACTCCCAATTACCACTGCCACTGTATGAATTTCTCTACAACAACAAATGTCTGAAGTATACCAGCACTGGACATACTTTTCCACCCATGCCTCCTTTGTAAACCCCAAGAGAGCCCTTAACTTTACCTATAACACAGTAAATGGATAAAAGATAGATACAGAGATACTTAGTGTTCTGGCTTATTCCAGAGAGGCCCTAGGTTCAATTTAAAACATCTTCCCACACAACATATAAAAGACACAGACATACAGAGAGAGAAAGAGAGTGAGAGAGAGAGAGAAAGAGAGAGAGAGAGGTAGAAGACATCTATATCCCCAGTGTTTCTAAGATGACTTGTGTGGTGGAGACAAGAGAACTCAGAGAAGATGACAGTCCAGCCGAGCCAACACCAGGATGAACAGCCAACAAACCTAATATCAAACAAGATAAAAGAAGACCAATTCCAAAATTGTCCTCTAACCCTCAAACATGTACCATGAGATGCAATCCAGCTCACACACATAATGTACAGGAAAAAAACATTAATGCACACACGTTATACAGAAATGCACACATGTAAAATATAGAAAAAAGTAGACTATGTCCATGACTTTTTCTTCTTTGTAAGATTTGAGAACGTCATATATCAGTAGAGCATTTGCAGCATTTCTTCCTCTCCTATCACCACATTAACTACTCCCATGTCCCTACTTTCTCTGAACTTCTTTCACTCTTTCGTGATTATTATTGATTCATATTCATACATCTGTAATAAAATTATATTCAAATATATATATATATATGTATATATATATATATACATACAATGCACTGTTTCCATTTAATGGTGTTCTTATACACACATGCTTAGGACTAAAAATTGTGATTAGATACTCTATCAGAGAGCCCATCCATGGGAAGAAAACTAATTCTTCTTCTCTTAACATCCATTTGTCACTATAGCCCTTTATCTAAAGCTGGGGCCTTGTGAAATTTCTCCCATCCACATTAACATGTCAACAGGATTTGACATTTTTAGGTCTTTTTAGACAACTATATTGTGGAGATTTTATGGGTGCCTCTTCCCTATCATGTGTAAATGTATCATCCAACAGTAGGTATCATGTTCCTCTGGATTGTACAATCATTCAACCCCCTCTTCTGTGATGTTCTGTAAGCCTTGAATGTATCATTTGGGGCTAGGCACCACACAATCTCTTACTCTCTTCATTTTCATCAACTGTGGAATACTGTAATCATATCCATCCCTTGCAAAACTAACCACTTTGATGAACCATGAGAAATAAATTTATCTGTAAATGTAAGGGTAAATATGTAAATGTAGTAAAAAAAATTACAGTGGTTTAGGAAAGTGACAGTACTAGGTTATTCTGTAGGGTCTTTGTCCTATTCATCCAGGTGTACCTGGCAATGTTCACAGTCCCACCTGTGCATTCGCTCCTATTTATGGGCCTTAAGTCCAACTGTGAAGCTGCTGATTACCCACGATATAAAGCGCCACTATTGCACCAATAGACATATTTTTCTAGGCCACTTATTTTTGTGATTTTTAGGCTTTACAGCTTAGTGGGACCATTGTTTTCTCAACTGGCAACTTTATAACACCACCTGATACGATGAAATGGAGTCTTCAGGGAGCGAAATTCTAATTCAGTCCCATCTTAATTATTCTAAGTCTTATATCTGAAGTATGCAATGTCTTCAAAAACAGGATCTTACTTTCAAGTTCTTGTAGGCAATATAGGGTGATGGCAATACCTCATATTATTTTGGAAGTCTCTTGGACTACCCTGACCAACAAATAAAAGGAAAGTTTTATATTCCTTGTTATGTAGCCTTTAACTATACACACGTACTCACATATATTTTATAACTGTATTTTCAAGTTGAGTTATTAAATATTATATTTCTATATGTCTTTTTCAGACAGCCTTAGTATTGTTTATCTCTCTCCTTCACATTTCCCTTGTATAATATTCCTACTCTCTTCTCAGTTAAAGTACCCCTATTTTAACACATTTTGCCCTTGATGGCGCCACTATCCTACTAACTATCCCCCACACTTCTCCGAGAGTTCCTTCTTCCCACTTACACCCATGGTCCCATCCTACTTCCCTCATTCCAGATGTTATTTTAGGATATTCTCACACCTAAGATTTGGACCTAAGATTCACAAATGAGAGAATACAGGAGTTGCTTGTTTTTCTGTGTCTGGGTTAGTAGAGCAGTAAGACAAAAGAAGGAATTAGATGGATACAATAAAGAAAAGCAGAAGTCCTATTTACATAAGACATGATATATCAAAGCTATCAAAAATGACACTAGAAACCTTCTATAAATGTCTCATTCTTTCAGAAAAGCAGCAAGATACAAAACCAACTTAGAAAAACACTATTTTCAATACTAGTAACAACCAGATAAAGAGATCAAGGAAACATTCCCATTCACAATTGCCTCAAAAAATCACTAGGAATAAACCTAACCCAAAACACTAAAGATCTCTATAATGAAAACTATGTATTTGAAGTTAAAGATTGAGGAAGAAACTAAAAGAAATAAAGACCTCCCACGATCAATGATTGGTAGAACTAAGTTTTTGAAAATGATAATCTTACAAATATCAATTTGCAAACTGTATCAAATTTCACACAAAATCCCCCAAATATTCTTCAAAGAAATACAGCAACCTAAAATTCATATGAAAACACAAAAGACCCTAGATATCCAAAGCAAGCCTGAGCAAGAAGAACAATGCCTGGAGAGATACTAGATACCATACCAGATTTTAAACTATCTTACAAAGTTTTTAGTAAACATAGCACGGTATTGGCACAAAACAGACATGGAGATTAATGGAGCAAAAGATAAGTGTCCAACATGAGTGCACATAATAACAGCTTGTCTGATATTTGACAAAGGTGCCAAAAACACAACCTGGAGTTAAAAGAGTGTCATCAACACATGCTGGGAGACTAGACTATGCAAATAGAAGAATGAAATTAGACCTAATTATTTCACCATTAACAACTCAAATGAAATCCAAGAATGCAAAACCTGTAGGAAGTGAACCTAGACTGTATCCTACAAGATATAAGTGCAGAAAAGACTTTTTAAGTTTGGCTTCATTCACTCAAGAATTAAGGCCAACAGTTGACAAAGAGACCGCATTAAACTCAAAAGCAACTGTATATCAAAGGAAATAATAACCAAGTGTAGAGGTAGCCAACAGAGAGAACCTTTGCTAGCTATACATCTGATAGAGGATTGATATTTAGAATATTAAAAAAGAGAAATGACCCACGTTTACAAACGGCAAATAGATTATGGATCTCAACAGAGAGTTCTCAAAAGAAGAATTAAAAATAGCTGTGAAATATCTAAAAAATTAGTCAATATTTAGGGAAATGCAAAATAAACCTACTTTAAGACCTTCAATTCATCCCAGTCAGAAAGATTAAGATCAAGGAAACAACTAAGAACAAATGCCAGTCAGGATGTGAGAAAAGGGGAACACTCGTTCGTTGTTGTTCGGATGACAAACTGGTGCAGTCACTATGTAAATCAGTGTGGAAGATTCTCAGACACAAAACAAAATAATAAAAGTAAAAATGCATCCACCTTATATCCAGTTATACCTCTCATTGGCATCGAGGCAAAGGACTCCATGTCCTACTGTAAGATTCTTGCTCAGCTGTTATAATTGCCACACTTTTCTCAGTAGTTAAGAAATGGAAAAAAAAATGTAGTATCATTCAACCAAATACTGGACAATGAAGAGGTTTACACAATGGAGCTCCATTCAGCTGTAAATAAAATGAAGTGCGGAACTTTGCAGTTACATGACTTTTCATTCCAGTTCTTTCTAGGAATCCCCCAAATGAGCAGTAGTGACACATCAACCAATAGCAGAAGGGAGTGACAGGAAAGAGAAAAAGAGGCCTAAATTTAAGTCAGATATTGATAAACAATTAAAAGGTAAGTGACAAAGGAAAAAGAAATCACAACAGCTTTTGAAAAATTTGAGCAGTGGTGTGGTCAGTGTCAGTATGTTGAGAACTGGCAGTGTAGGACACTAGATAAGGAGCCTACTGACAGTTGTTCTGGGAGCAGTGGACGGAGACCAAATTTTATCTGAATTTACATTAAGCAGTTATTTTGTTGAAATTTATCAACATTGGGATATATGGATGCGGTTATACGATTTAATATATGTAAAATAATATATAAACATATATATATAATATATGTAAAATGTGAAATCGTTTGAAAGCTTAAAATGAATGTAAACTGTTCAATATTATGTACAACGGACAGAGAAGAAAAAGTTTATATCATTTCTCCTCTCTGAATAAAAGTTTTAGATTAATACAATTAATTCACACCTTAACTATAAAATAAAGATATGCTTATCTGCCAAATTTAAGAGTATTTCAAATATTTTCAGTATGTATTTGTCTATAGGATCAGCCTAAGATACATACAATTTTAAGAATAAGTGTATCAAAGTATATTAAATATGATGACATGTTACAGTGACAATCCTAGCCATTGTCCTATGTAGGCTTGAAATTTGAAGTGTTATTAATGTCGGTGCTTTCAGAAATATTTGTAGTCCACAGAAGCTATTTTCTTTGGATATCACCACCTAAACAAAATGCTGTACAACTTTGCCAAATTTTAATGAACATATTTAAATTTAATTGAGTTTTCAGTATCACTCTTCCCCAAGTTTGTAATTTCCTTTAGTTCTACCCTACAAAAATTCAATATAAGTACAGAAGAAGTAAATTCATTTTAATAAATAAGCTTGTATTTAAATCTTAACTGTACTAGTCAGTATATCTGATTTACTATGCTCTAGCTTTAATAAAACACTCTGATCTGATTAAAAACAATTTAAGGTAAACAGTGTTCATTTTTGTTTACAAATCCAGCTTACACTCCATCACTTCAGGGAAGTCATAGCAGCAAGAACTTGAAAGAGCTGGTCACATACTATCCACAGCCAAGTGCTGAGAATGAATCAGTCCCTTCTCCACACTTACAGCTCAGGATTACCTCCCTATGGAATGGTGTCACCCTCAGGATGGGTACTCCCACATCAATGAATAAAAGCCAGACAATCCCCTACAGACATGCCCACCAGACTTTCACTTTGAGATAATCCTTCAATCAGATTCTCCCCAGGTGATTCCAAGTTGTGTCAGGTTGACATTTAAAACATTTAAACCAGTGTGTTAAAACATTTAACTCACTATGTTAAACAAGAAACAGGAATTAAATCAGTTGTATAACTTTATTATTGCAAGGATTATTGAATATAGTACAACTCAGTGACATGCTGGAAAATGTTTAAAATCGTGGAGGTGAATGTAGAGTACAGAGGTTGTATTGTTTTTCAGCTTTCATGGAGTAAATATTTGAAACATTTTCTACTTTATAAATTGATACTCCAAACATATTGTAGATGGTTTGTGGATAGTTTGGCAAAATATTTTAAAAAGTAATATTAAGATCTATTGGGATCTTGTGATTAAGTTTTATGAAACCTGAGCCCCAAATTTTCAGAGTACAGATGACTTTATTTGCTTTGCCAAAATGTACTTTCTAATAAAATATCTCTCATTGCTGGCTCTTTCTGTGACACACTGAAAAGTATTTTCTAATGCAAAACATGCAAAATTTAGTGACACATTATCAAAAATTTTATTAAAAAGCAATGGCTTTGTGATTGATTTACTATTCTCTCTTCCAAAAAGTTTTGAAAACAATATAAGAACGCACATTTATTCCAACAGAATTTAATGTGAAAACTTAAGGATAAAGTAATAAAAGTAGGACTCTATTGTAGGCGCTAGTTGTCAGTTATTATTAGCTTATGATAAATACTGTTGGACTATAAACAGAGTTGTGAAAAATGGATGTGTTTTCATGAGAAAGTAGCTACAAGTATACCCTTAAACATAGTTAGAAATTTTGAAATATTTTGCTCACAGATAAGCATATTTTGTAGCTATTTGAATGAAATTTAGAGTGCTATCTGCTATCTCACCTTTTTTTTTTTTTGATGTTCATCTAATTTTGGATTTTCAGATTGAACTTGAATGTGGTTTAGTGCCTTGTTAGGATTAGCAAAAGTGGTGTGGCTTTTCCTTTGGGAATAGCTGTCACCTGTTAGTGTTAATACTGAGATATCACAGTTCTGCTCTGAGTTGCCCGAAAAGATGATGCCAAGGAGCTACTGTCAGATTCTGTCTCACAGTGGAGAGGTGGAAACCTTAGATGAAGTCAAAGCCTGCAATATCACAAAAGGTGCGCTGTTGGTGAATAATTATGATGAATGTACTTTGTTTAATAGCACACTCTAAATTTCTGCTTTCTAACATTAGCTAAATGATCTTCCTTGGGGGACAAATGTATTTAGATCTTTTCGGATTCGGGAGAAATATCTCCCAAATCAAATATTTCAGTTGGTTTAGGGTTCAAAAGTTTGAAACTCAATAGTGTGAGACTTTAATATGTAGCATGGGACTAAGGAAAGAAAGTGATTTCTATTACTTAAACTATATATCCACATATAAATCCATAAATTGATGTGTCAATGTATATGTCTAGCTACAAGTATATTAATACATGTATTATTATATTAGCATATTTTAGCATATATTTTCCCTGGCTAATTTTGATACAGGGAACATTTGCTGAACAGCTAGAATTTTTAAAACTTTGTTCTAGAAGTTGAAGGAAAAATAAATATATATAAAACAAAAGCAAGATTTTATTTTATAGTACAGAAAACTGACACAAAAGAACTGAGGTTGCTACATGAGGCAGCAGGGATGGAAGGACAGGCAGTATTTAAAAGGGAGATGGTACAAGGGTTACATTTAAAACGTCAACTCAGCAAAGAAGTTGTGTGGAAACAATTCCACTAGGTGTAGTGCAAGTAAATGGAGAGTCTATGCATAGGGGAATGGTTCAACATGCATGGGCCAAATGAGGCTAGACAAGGAATAAAGGCTTTTGAAAGCATTTTTTTTTATAATAGCTGTAAGTTCTAAAATGCCTGCAGTCTTTGATAGGACAAAGTCAATGCCAGGAAATGCCTCCTACTTCCCCAACTAGGAAAATGCTGTGTTTTCTCCTGAGAACACTCAAAAGGACATTGTTACAATAGGGTAAAATTAGTAACCATTTGCTTAGCCTTCCAGAGAGGAAAATTACTAAACCATATATGTTATAACCACATGATTGAATAGAAAGGAAAATAACAATGATCTGTTTAAAAATATATTTACTACTAATGAAAACTATGCACAGCAGATTATGCACATTACAGAACAATGCCTGATACAGCTAGCACTCAAAACTAGAACGCTTTGCCTGCTTTCGACATAAATACATATTTTTAAAAATGTATTTAAATTTGAGCTGAGGTACTACTACAGACATTTTTATTGTTGAAGAGTATTGACAATAAATATTATCTTTGGTAGAATTTATGCACAATATTTCACAATATATATCTTTTTATATTTAATGAGATTATGTAAAAGGTAGGTTTATATAATTTTAAGTAAAATAATAGATGCATTTAGTAAAGTCTTCCCACACTATGGTGGTTTTCCCATGCCCTTAATGTAGTGATGTGAAGGAAACTTAAGAGACTGCTCTAAATTCAGATCAGATTTACACCATGGTGAAGTGATTACTTAGAGTTAAGCACTTAAGGAAGAACAAATCCTTAGGTAAGCATTATGTCACAAGTATTTTTTTTTCCAATGCTTAGAACTTCCAGGTGCTGAACATGCTATAGTTGAATTGTAAATGACCTCCTCTGTTCTCCTAAAACAAGCAATCAAATATCCCTCTTGAGGGATATTTTAATTTTGGACATTCAGCTGCTCTCCAAAGCTTTTCTTTCCTCTTAGTTCACCACCCACTTTTGCGTACCTATTTATTGATGATGATGAAGCATCTTTTAGCCACATGAAGGACACATGTATTTTATTAATCATTTTAATAATTTTATTAATTAATTCAAAATTGATATTGGAAAGTATGCAGAGTGATTATTTTGGTTCACGTTCTATGGTTAAAAAATTCTTTTTATATCAATAGTGAACATTTTGTTCTCACTACTGCAGATCTGACTTTCCTTCAAGGTCATCTATTCCTTATCATGTTTTGAACAAATTTGTTTACATGGTACAGGAATAAAGTTGTGAACCAAAGAAAATATCTGATATTGCTAAGTTGTCACTCAAATAGTTAGGTATACACTTCTAAAATTAATCCAAACACAATCAAGATGCAGATATGCAACACAAAAGTTCCTGTAGCAGACAAGCGTGGAAGTGCAAATCTAGCCTTAAATTGCTGAGGAAATTAGGTTGCACTTATATTTCATTCTTTTTACTATGTTTTGTTTTATCCAGGCACGTGTGACATTGACAAGTGAAGTTGAGAATCTCCTATCTCAGATCAAAGCACAGAATTTCCTATCACTTTTGTAAACATTCCACTGCAGCTTTCTAAAAGGGCATACCCAGCAAAGGACTCAGTTCCAGAATACACTTACAGCTTTTCTTTCCATTTATATATTTCTCTAAATCCAAACCCAAGTATCACCTATTATATGAGAAAGGTAAGTTTCAAGGATACTAATGATACTACACATTTTAGCATGTAGATGTATGGTATGGGCCATGTAATCCTGCATTTCTTTCCAATTAGTAAAACTCAAATTGACGTCTTATATTTAATACATTTCCCTTTCAGCCAGTGATGCTTCGTTTTAGTTGTCAATTTGATACAATCTATAAACACCTAGGAGAAAGTCTCTGAGGTTGTCTGTGAGGAACTCCCTTAATTATGTTAGCTGATGTGAGAAGACCTGCCTACTACAACTTCGGGCTTAGAGTCTGTACAATATGAGTGGAGGGGGCATACTGGGAACTGATATACATGCAATTATTGCCCTTTTCGGAACACAGGCATAATATGACCTGCAGTTTTGGGTTTTTAATATCTTGACTTTACCACCATGATGGAATAGAACCTGGAACTGCAATGTACACTAAGCTCTTTCTCCCTTAACTTGCTTCAGTTGGGGGCGAGAGTGGGCTCATTCTATCATAGAAGCAGGAAAAAGAAGCTAAGATAGGAGGTATCACTAATAATGAGTTTAAAAAACGAGAGTGATTTTATCAAATAGTTGATACTAATTAGAAGGTCCTTAATACACATAATTGTTCAATTCTTTCCTTCAATAATTTTTTGCTAGTTGGTTATTCAGGTGACCCCATTTAGAAACATAGCTGAGAATTCAGTTAGTAGTCTTGTTCAGTAAAATTAATTACCTGCCATTTTCCTTAGAGAAGTAAATTTACTGTTTAGATAAATATATTAATTGAGTGTTCTCTTCATTATAATATTTAGGATCCCTTGGCACAGTTATACCTTATTTCCAAAACAAACCAAATATGAAAACTTCTTTAAAAGATTTTGTGTCCAAGCCAGTAGAGGTGGCACATGCCTTTATTTCCAATGCTTGGAAGAGGCAGGTGGATCTTTATGAGACTGAAGCCAGTCTGGTCTACACAGAAAATTCCTTGTCAGTTGGGGCTACAGAGAGACCCTGTCTCAAAAATATAATTGTGTGTTATTCAGTTTTGAAATCACATAGAATTTTATCATTGTGAACTAATTTATGATATACTTCTCAAAGCTTACTATAGGTTTATCAGTCATTATCATTTGTTGCTTGGAAGTATTTTTTCTGAGAAATATTGGACGCAAGGCAAATGGGTAACAAGCCCTTCATTCAAAGCAGGAGTTAGTTTGGTCTCTTTGTTACTTGAAGTCTGGTGACTGGTATTGCAGGGGGGAATTCTATAATGTTGTCCTATAGGGAGGCTGTGCCACAGGAACTCTCAATAAGAATGAAGGATTCACAAATTTGAATGTGTCATGATCCTTGCCACAAGAGAAATACGCCATAAATAATTTGAAACGGTGTGAGAAGGACATTAAGAGGGGACAACATATAATGAACTGTTGTCAAAATGATAAAATTCTACCTATCAAGGTATCTAACAATAACCATTAATGCTAAAGACTGTTTTTTAGTTCAGACCTTAGAAAAATTTTCATTGTGCTCTGAGAACTTTTCAGTTTATCATTTAATGGCATCACTGGTCTCTGAATTAAAATCTGCAATTTAGGAGACAATCTAAACATTTATTTTTGAAAAACCATATAACCTTCAACAAATTGAGCATTGATCTACCCACATTTATTTATTGTACCACCCAAATATTTTAAAAAATAATAGTAGTCTATCAATGTATAAGAAACATGGAATAAGTTACCAAGTCTGAAGTACTGTGTTCATAGCCACACCAAACAATTATGAATGAGTGCTGGTACTATGCTCAAGAAGATTGGGTAGGATGATAGAAAAGTACAGAATTAATTAAGGATAAGTAAAAATCAGGGGGGAAATCAGGAAAAGGTATACTAAAGCTTTGAGTTAAAATTAATTACCACAGTAAAAAAAAATATTGTAAGGTCTTCTTAAAGATAAATTTAAATTTTTATTTGAAGGATTTCAGATTAATCCAATACTCCAAAGTCCCTGCTAAAAAGATTTAAAAAGTTTGTACTTTGCCCTTTCAGAATGAATTCCATACAGTTATTTATCAGGCATCAGTTGCAGTTGTATTCTGTGTTTAAGAGGGATTGTCCAACAGTTTGTTGTTGTTGTTGTTTTTTATAATACTGCAATTTTGTGACTTTTCATATCATATTTTCCATGAAAGTAATTTGTGTCAAAAAATAAATTAGTAAGTGGGTAACACTGAAGTACCAAATGCCACCATGGATCATTAAATCAGAATAGGAAAGAGAATTCAATGTTTGAACTTGAAACCCTGGCAAAACATGAAGGTATGAAATAGGAGTCAAAGGCTGGTGTTTGAAAGTTAGGAGAAACTGTCAAAGAAGAAAGAAGGAAGCAATGGAAATTAAAGCCTGACCTCACAACATGGCTGACAACTGCTTCTACTCAGGACAGCACCAGGAGGATGTGCCCAGGCTAGCTGTGCATTGCCTGCTACAGCACTGTCTATTTGGTAATTGTTGAGTATTCTGCTTCTGCAAACTCAAGTATAACGGGTTCATGTGAGACTTCCTCTTAAATATCCTTCTTCTGTTCCAAACTCAGATCTTAATTAAATTCTTCATGCAAAAAAACAAATACTTTAAAGGACTATTATTGTATTTCTGATTAAGTCCTGATATTTTTTTTCTACTTGAAATTTCCATTTAGTTTGAGATTATAGGGTAAAGTTCAGTACAGTAGCTGACATTAGTTTCTTAGTCCATCCAATTTTTTCTTTCTAGAGCCTGGCTCGTTTCCCTGTTTCACAGTTCATTGGAGACCTTTGTGGTAACTGAGTTCCATTCTTCTTGCTTTGGGTCAAGTTTGTGAATCTCATAGATTTGGAGGACTAGAAAGGGGTAAGCAGAAGCTCAGAGCAAAGGCCTCACGTTGGATAGGCATGAAACATCTAAACGCACATTTGACAAAAGTGAATGAGACAGCTTGGGAAGTGATAAATAGCATGAGTATAGCCCCTTCTGTGCCCTTGCAAAGAAAATGTTCACAGTTTATTTTAGCACAAACAGCATAATGAATATTTTCAGAATGTTATAACCTTCATAACTTAAATCGTATGTGATATAATTTAAACACACTTGGTATTATGTGTTTGTTAGAAGTCCAGTGTTCCCCAACATGCCACCCATATTCCATGCGCCTCCGCCATTCTCCTAGACTTTAATACCATTATTATATTTTTCCTCTTTCATCTCTTGTTTGTGCAGTTTCAGATTGCATCTCTTTGGTTTTGTACTTTTATTCCTAGCACTGATGTGAGCCTTTTAATCTTCAAAGCTCATAGAGAACATTACCTAATTAATCCTCTCTATGATTTTGTAAAGAAAATCATTGGTATAATGTCAATATTTTGTATGTGGATAAAAAGACGGCAGAGGTCAAATGACATACAAACATACCCAGAGAAAGTTTCACAGGCTGCAGTGAGCCTCTTGATCTGTCCACTCTGCCTCAGTACTCCTGTCTCTTTTGATAACTTGCATCTGCTGTTCCCCCAGGTAGCTGATGAGTCTCAGTAATTTTCTGGTTTCTGCAATTTGACAAAATCTGGAGACACCTGAAAAGAAGGAACCCCAGTTTAGGAATGTCTTCCATCAGACCGGCCTGTGAGCATGCATATTTATGGGACATTTTAAAAACGGTTAAATGTTATAGTGTCATTCCTGGGCAAATGGCCCCTTCTATATCACAAAATTAGTTAAAGAAGCCAGAAGAGCAAGTCAGTAAGTAGAATCCCTCCATGGTCTCCTCTTTGGTTCTAGTTACCATGTTCCTGCCTTGAGTTATTTCCTGCCTCAACTTTCCTAAGTGAATTCTTGTGACCTGGAAGTGTCAACCAAATAAACCTTTTCTTCCCCAAGTTGCTTTTGGTCATGGTGCTTATCACAACAATAGAAAGCAAATTAGGACAACATGGTGCATTATTTATTTATGTATTTATTTATTTAATCTTTCATAGTGGCCTAGGGATTTTCTACTTTTAATAATAGTTATTTTCACATAAATTAATTATATATTTCTCATTTTCTTAGTACCAGCTTCGGGATTATCCTACTTCAGTGTTCCTTTTTAATTTTATCTCTTTTCCAGTATTTTATCTGTTTTTATAACTGTCCATTTTATATTTTGACCAATAAAAACTACTTATATTTCAAATTGAATATAGGCCCTTACTTCTTTTTCTATATAAGTTGGTCTAATACATTTATCCTAAATGTTTTATCAGTTAAAAGCACTGGCAACTCTTGCAGAAGACCTGGGTTCAATTCCCAAGCACCTACCTGGTAGCTAACAGCCATCTGTAACTCCAGGTCCAGGGGATCTGATGCCTTCTTTTGACCTCCATACATTGCATGACACAGGTGCACATACCTATGTGCAAGTGTTATACTCATATACATAAAATAGAAAATAAGTAAAATATCTTAAAGGTGTATTTTAAATATATTTAAAGTATAAGATCTTATATTAATATATTTGCACTTTTATGATGTGAAGCAGATGTAAGCACTGTGTGACTCACATATACAGCATATTAATTATTTCTATTAATCATGGTTTTTCAATGACTGCTTTATATTAATGCCATTGAGAGGAAAATGTTATTTTGATAATCTTGGTTATTCAATCTCATTATGATTACAAAATCAGCACATTGATTCTGTGTAATCATAATATTGAATTCATTATTCAGAATTTTCTTGACAAAATATAACTAACCATAACTTATCCATAACCACATTTCCATTTTTTGTGTTCTGATTTCTGAGTAGTTGTTTTGCTTGCATGTATATGTATGTGTATGTGTGAGATAAAGTTTAACACATACACAGAGAAGAACTCTAAAATATAGATTGTTATAAAAATTTAAAAAATGAATGCAAACCCTGGAGAAGTCTTTAGAAATTTGGACTGACAAAAGACTAAAATCTTACCTAAGTTTTTAAGAGGACATGGTATTAGTTAAAATTCCTGAAACATGCTACGAGGTGGAGATCAATTTGCAATCAGTATTTTAAGGAAATATTCTCAGAAATCAGTGTGTGGTCGAAGAAGTGAGACAGAGATGCTGAAGCAGAAGAAGGTTGGCCCATTGGTCAGCCCTTGGAGGGTAAAGTGCACCTCTATGCTTCCGGTCTAAAGTCAATGAATTGATTGCACACTCTCCTGTCCAACTCATGGCCTTTTGAAGAATGAAGACCAACTCTCATCCACTTACCACCTCCTGGAATCCCCAAAGTTAATTTTATGATATGTCAACATTTCTAATGCAAGAGCAACAGGAGAGACAGAGAAAGAGAGAGACAGAGAGACAGAGAGATATGACGGCTATTATCAGAGGAAAATTCTTTCTATGAGAGACCTCCTATTTCTTTTATCATACTATTTAAACTTTTTTAGGCATTTGTGTTGATTACAAGTCAAAGAAACATGGAAACATTGTGTGTGACATAGAAAACTTCAAACCTCAGAAATAGATAAACTGAGGGTAAACAAAGCTGAAATTGTCTTTCTTGGCTTTGGTTTTGAAACTATGTGCTTCAACATAGGGGCTAAAGTTCTTGCTCTTTCCAAGGAAACAGCTATTGATCCTGTGAGTTCTACAGGACAATAAAACATAACACTTTTCAAAGCCATTGGAGACAAAGCACAAAGAAGCTGAGGGTAGATATAGAGAACCATAAAAAGAACTCAAATGGATGTAGACAGGCCAACAGCCACATTATAACCCCCAATGTGGAGAGGCACACAGAGCCGTTCCACTCATACACCTACTGTTGGAAAAGTGCTTGGAAATTTTCAAGAAAGTGAAATGAACCTCCTTGGTTCCATTCAGTCTTCTCAGAGAAGAAAGAAATAACTTACATTTGTTCATCATTTATTGTTGATTACGCTGGAAGGAAAAATTAAAATGCAAAGTTATGATTATACTGTTCTAATTATCCCAGTAACAGAAACCATGTAATTTAAGACAATATGAATACAACTGAAAAATAGCATGTTTAATGAAACAAGCAAGATACAGAAAGGTAAATATGTCATGATTGCATTCTTAGGCAGTCTCAAACACTCCATATAGAGAGGAGAAAGTCCTCTAACAGAGGTTGAAGAGTTTGGGCAAAGGATATCGATGTATTATTGCAATTAGACGGGAGGACAAGTTTTAAGAAGTCTGTTCTGTAGTATATTGACTACAGTTAAGAGCACTATATTATCTTCCTTAAAAATCCAGATGCTCAGTGTCCTTACCACAAAAATGACAACTAGGTCTCATGCCTTCATTAGCTACAAATATGCAGCATTTCAAAATACATATATACTTTCAAACATCATTATTTATCCAAATTGATACAATTTTATGTGTCACTTAAAATACTTTCAAAAATTAAAATTGTAACAATGAAATTAAATATATAAAATGCTGAAAAGAAGGAGCATATCTAATCAGAGGAAACTGAGTTTCCTACCCATTCCAAGACCTCATAAAGTTCTGGTGAAAAGTTCATGGCTACAAAAATGTGAAGAGATACGCAGGCAGCACCAACTAAATCATAGATGAATAGACTATCAGACGGATGTGACTTTATCATCTCTGGTAATGGTAAAACAAGAGAGTGAAATACTTTCTTACATACTGTAGGAAATGTAACACACAAATAGAGCAATTGTATTACCATTAAGAAAAAAAAGAAAAGGTTTTAAGTGGAGCTATGCAATACAAATAGGTCAGCTTCATCTTCTCTAACCAAACAGCACAGGAGGCCAGGCATTAATTCTTACATCAGCCTAATTATTGAAAATCATTCAGTCTGGGGAATAACTGGAAAGGTAATAAATCAATGAACCAAAAGTATTCATTTTATTTAAAAGAGGAGTTTGAAGTAAATTCATAATGCCTAAGGCAGAGCTTAATGTGAGATGAACAGATATTTAACCAATGATATAGGAAAACATTCTAAGTGTTTGAGAAAATACTAGCCTTTATCCTTTGCCTTACAGTTAATTTGCATTTAAAATATAACCAATATTTAAGCCTAAACTTCAATTGCAGTAAAGGGAAAAGCAGCATGCTAGCAAGGATCTTAGTGTCAATGCAGAGTTGACAGACACACCTAAGGAGAGATGACTGTAAACTGATGGACATTGATGGTGGGAAATCCGAGTGATGAAGATAATTGCCAATTAGGTTGTTTAGTGTTAAAAGATGTTACACATGGTGATGAACCGACAAATAATTTCATATAGTAGAGTCTTACCTGAGTATGCTTTATTATTATCTTTTTTTTTAACTATAGGGTCTCTCTCTAGCCCCAGTTGTCCTGGACACAAAATTGAGACCAGGCTGGCATTGATCTCACAGAGTTCTGCCTGCTTCTGCTTCCTGAGTGATGGGATAAAACATGTGCATCTGGCTTATTATTATCTATTCTTAAACTGGTGCAATTTTTGTTCACCAGTTAAACAAAAATCTTTTATTCCTTTAGATACAATATATTACAGATTTTTCATTTATTCATTATTCATGATGAAACCTGAAAATCTCTTCCTTTGCAACATTTTTTTAAAGTTAATTCTTTAAATTTTTGAGAATCATACGAGTACTGTATTTACATCTTTCACTCCATACTCTCCCTGTCCTATATCTCTCCTATAACTCCACATTCACTCTTAAGTTTCTGATGTCTTCTATAATCTATAAGTTATAATTATATACATGCACATATGTACATATATATATATATATATATATATATATATATATATACACACACACACACATACACACACACACACACATCCCATTTAGTGCATTTAATGTTGCTCTTAGGAGCATTGTTTAGTCCTGACCACTTGGGATTGCATAATCTATCAGGGGCCTTGTCACTTGAGAAGACTAATCCTCAGTAGCCATTGAGTGCATTTAGAACATATAGAACTTCATTTCTGAGGCAATACTTACGAAACTTACCCTATTCAAATTTGTATATTGACTAGCTGTCATTCTGCAGGTTTTGTTTAAGCAACCAACCATATTGTTGAGATCTCATGGGTGCAGGTTCTCTGTCGGTTCAGAAAATACTACCTAGCAGCATGCATCTTGGTGCCCTCACTCTTAACAATTTTCCTGCCCCCTCTTTTACAATTAAAGATTTAGAGCCTTAGATAGGGAGTGTTTTGAAGTTGCAACAGTTGGGTTTGGCAACCCACAGCCATTTATTCTCTGAATTTTAATAAGCTGTAGATCTCTGGTGAAATAAAGAGATAAATGGACTTAAGTCCTGCTCAACTGGAGGGAAATTATGTCTGACACTATAAACCAAGCCAATTACCTGAGGCTGGAGAGGTTCTAGACTCTAGGGGAGAACCTACCATTGCATTTTCATTTCTCTAAATCAATGTAATGTCTACTTGTACTCCAAATTTTTCCAAATATCCAGAGATAAGTGTAGTTCTCACTCCTCGTCAAGGAAGCTTCTTTTTGTAGCTGATGGAGAATTTTACAGAGATTCACAACTGGTCAAAGTGGTTAATTGTGGTGGGAAGTTCCACCCTGAATACAGGCTGCATTGTCTCATTTGTTGAGACCTGGAATGCAAAAGAGAGAGTTAGCTAAGCACTAGCATGTATGCCTCAATCCACTGTATTCTGCTCTTGACCGCACGTGTAAGGTTACTAGCTGCAAGAACGTGCCTCATCTTTACTTCCTTGCAAGGATGAACTATAACCTGTAATTGTGGGTCAAATAAAGCCTTCTCTCTCCACTTGCTTTTCATCTTTAAAATATGTTGTTTTTGTTTTTTTATTTTTATGTGTATGTGTATGTTGCCTACATGTGTGTAACTGCACCTTGGCACGTATTACCCAAGGTCAGAAGAGGGCATCCGATCTCTTGGAACTGGAGCTACAGATGGTTGTTTGCTGGCATGTAGGTGTTGGGAATTGAATCTGGGGCCTCTGCAAGGACAGCCAGTGTTCTTCACCACTGAGCCATCTCTCCAGTCCCACTTAAGTTTGTATTCTGAGTTAGGTATAACAATGTTCTTCCTAATATATTCTTGTCCTGATCCTTGCAACTTATGAATATGTTACAGTGAACAGTAAAAACTGAGATTGCAGAGAGAAAAGAGCTCTTAATTAATAGAACCTGAGGATAAGTAGATTATCATAGCTTTTCTGGGTGAACATGACATAATCACAGGAAAACTTTTGAAAAGAGGGAGAAAGGAAAAAAGAGGGGAGGGAATAGAAGAAGGGAAGGAGGTAAGCAAGGAAAGGAGACAAGAGAGGAGAAGGAAGGGTGATTGTCAGATACAAAATGAACAGGGTGTGCTCAGCCACCAATCACTTTGAAAATGGAAAAAAAAACTACCAGTCAGATCATGTTGAGAACTTCCAGAAGGTGGATCGTGAGAAGAGATTCTTTATCACCATCTCCATTAGTTGCTTTTCTGTTGCTGTAATAAAACACTATGACCAAGGCACCTTATAAAAGGAGGAGTCTATAGGACTTATGGTTTCTAAGAGTGAGTGTTCTTCATAGCCAAGAGACATGGCAGGAGGCTCAGCACTCACACCTACAAGAAGGCATACTAAGCAAAGAAGAACTCAAAATCCTGCAAAGCTTAAGAATTCTCCAAGCCCAACCCCAGTGACAATGCCTCCTCCTAAAGATTCCATGACCCTCCAGGAACAGTGTCATGAACTGGGGACCAAGCATCCATATTTGGAGTTTCTGGGAGACTTTTTAATTTAAATCTCCGTACTATTGCTAGAAGGAATTCAGCCTTAGTGGTGGCTTTATTTTAGCGCTATTGAGACCTATTCATATTTCTCATCTCCGGGACAGAAGAATAAAAAAATTCATGTGGCTTTAAACTACTAATTGAGATAACTGATTATAGCAGCAACCCACAACTAAAATAATTTAAATTAGTCTCCAATTTTCAAAAAGAAGCATACTATTAATTAATAGACTTATTTACATTTCATAAAACAAAGCTTATTTTTCAGAATTTCATGTTTCAAAAGAAGTAGATTAATGTAATAAGTCCTAGTGGACAGGTCTTTATTTTTCTAATAGTTTATAAGAAAAATCATATCATGTTTTCAAGTGAGCAGCTTCATTATTATGATTGAAAGGGAGGCAAGCACTCATATCTTCTTGAGTGCTCTTGATTGGGTGAATCACAGGTTGGTTAATCTGTCAGGCTACCTTTCCAGAGAATCAAGCTTCTTATTTCCACAAACCTATTTAACAAGAACTATTGCCACTAATCAAATACTGAGGCGCATTCTGACAGTGGTAATTAATAACACAAATTTGCTTATTGGCCTGTAAAAATTTCGGAGTATGTGTTTCCTATCAAAGACATCTTTTAAATGAATAAATACAAAACAACCTATCACAAAGTGTGTCAGTGAACACCATACAATCTGTAATGATTTGTGGGAAGAGGCCCTCCACTATTCTTCAAAATAAATTGAGCTGCTTTCCTACACTTAAAAGAAAAAGATAGACATGGGATTAAAGGCAAAGAATTGCTGTATTATTTTTTGAAATGTTTCATTTCACATCTTGTCAAAGGGTCCTATCAATATGCAGTACAAATATTTAATTCAACAGAAGAAAGCAATCCCACTAGAAATTAACAGCTCCTTCTTCTCTCATTAGCACTCTGTCTCATGACAATGATGTGTGCCTTCAGACTCAGAGATGATGTGAGAAAGGTAGACATCATTAACTCATGTACTCTAAAATGCTGGCTGACCAATTGTAGCAATAAATAGCCATATAGATTCTCCAAAAGAGGCCAGGACTGAGGACTGTAATAATGAATCCAGGAAAGGAATTTGTAAATGTATGTGCCTCCTAGCAACTGTTTCCATAGTTCTGCAAAACACAGCACTGCTGCCCCACCTCTTTCCTTGGCCTGTTCTCCCTCTCATTAAGCATAATTTTACTCAACAGCAAAGACTAATAAAGCAGAACCTTTTTGTGAACCCTGGATTCCTGTGAATGCCTTTGGCATTTTTTTCATGATAGCCAGTTTCTATAACAATTGCACTGTTGTAGTGAGCCATCTCAGAGTGGCTAAAAAAGGTAATTATTTCTTTTTATTATTATTAAAGTGGGTCAATTAAGGGAAATAGAGAGCTGTACTTTTGCGGATTTACTATAGAATCTTGTGGAAGGTCACTTTGCTCTGCCATATCTACAAATTCATTGAATATGTCATAATCTATTATAGCACAGGTAATGAGAGTTGTCTAGAAGGAAATTGCTTCATTTATAGACTTTTAAAATGGTAACAAAATAATGGTGCAGTATTATGTGATGAAATAATCTCTTTAATTCTACAAAAACTCAGGAAAAATGTAACCTATAACTACTGCATCATAACATACTTTTTCAGCAAACACATATGTGTATGTAACAGTCTCCCTTATCTACAAAGGATACTTTAGGTCCTTAGAACTCTAGCAGATGCTTATAATCACAGACAGAATTGAATCATATGCATACTACAAACACACATACACACACACACACACACACACACACGATAAAATATATTTTGCCACAATAAGAGGTTAATACCAATAACTATAAAAATAGGACAAATTTAACAATATAACTTACCAAAACTCTCAGTGTTCCACTTCTACTCTTCAGGGCCACAATTCAGAAAATGACAGTTGTATGAAGGTAAGTACTGTAGACCCTGTGCAAGAATGATTCATCCAGTAACTGAGGTGCTTGCTAAATGAATAATGGGAGGATAGCATATACAGTGTGGATACACTAGACAAAGAGGAAATTTGTATCATAATTCATGATGGAGTACAGAGCTTAATGATAAGGGATTTAGTCATGTTTCATCATGCAAAATTAAGTACAATGTAAAACTTATGAATTATTCTTTCCATAATTTTTTGAGACCTGATTTCCCTGTAGCCCCAGCTGACATGGATCTCACTGTGTAGAACGGTTTGGTTTTGGTCTCACAGAGATCTGCCTGCCTGAGTGCCAGGAATAAAAACCTGTACCCCCATGCCTGGCTATTTCTAGAATTTTTCGTTTCACAATTCCAAGTGATCTAAAAACCTAAAACTCTGACACTGAAACTATAGATGAAGTGAAACTCATAAATATACCAATTCCATATGTTTCAACATTGAGTGATTTTTCCTGAAGTATAACTAGAATTTATGTCTTTAGTAGACTAACCAGAGCTCTTTCATATTTCCCTTAGCACAGTTCCATCAGTTCCTTATCACTGCATAAATATCAAGTAATGACAAACATAGTCCTATTGTATACTTACATGTGTGTCCTCTGTATTTGTCATTATTCATTGAAATCTTTTGTTTTGTCAGTGATAAAACAACACAGTCATGAGAGAAAAAGTATTCACTTCCTAGGACTCACTTAGATACTGAGTTCATGCACGTGGTACACATTCATCACAATGAGCTCATGCATGCAGTGAAAGTTTTCTTCAGTCTCTTGTGGAATCTGCACTGTGCACTCTGCTTTCTGCAAACCAAACTGCTTTGTGCCCATACTTCTAAAGCTTTCCACATTTTAGGTGACATTTATCTAATTCAATGTCCTATTGGAGATTTATTACTAGACAATAATAACTTAATATCCCACCTCTTCCAGGGTGATACCTACATAAATGTCATCAAGGCTCTGCTGAAAACTTAATAACAGTAGAAGTAGTGATAAAAAAAATAATAGCTAAAACCTCTGTTGCTATCATTGCCAAACACTGTTCTACGTTCCTTGAACTCCTGATGTGTTTCTGTCCTAACCCTGTGAGATGTACATTTTTGCTCATTTCAAGAGTCTCACAGAGAAGGTAACAGAAGATTTTATTCTATTTTGGTCTTTTTGAAACAGGGTCTCCCTGTGGTCCCAGCTGGCCTGGAACTTACTATGTAATCCAGGCTGACCTTGAACTCTCAGAGATCCAAATTCCTCTGCCTTCCAGATGCTGGGATTAAAGATATGCACAGCATTCCTGGCCAGTAACAGAGGATATTTGTAACTCACCTAAGATTACCTACTCAGAGAGTATAGCACTCAACACATTAGTTAGAAAACATCTGATTCAAATTGAACCTCACTGTTAATGCTTTCTCTGTATTTAATTCCCAAGCCCAAGTTCAGTTTGAATTAGATATCACCTAGTGACCTGTCAATCTGATGATTAGAGATTGGTTCCTAGAAAACACCTTTTTAAAGAGAAAACCATGATATGATTTTCCATGAACTGTTTTCCCAGAAGATTTGGCTGATACTCAATTTCATGTCACCTTTAACTAATATGGAAACATTTGCACTAAGGGATATGCTAATTAGTCTTATTTATTCATTGTATATGATGTAAATATATGTATACATGTGTATATGCACAATATATGCAGATATATATATATATATATATATATCAGTGTCATTTTGATTCTACAAATATATAGGGGAACTGTCAATATTTTACTCTAAAATGGGTAAAATTATAAGCATATGAAAATAATTATAAATAAGCCAAATGATTTCTTTGGATTAGTTTTACAGGAAAAAAAAATCTCTTACTATCATAATCAGCCTGCATAAAATAGAGTATCTAATGTTGATGATCAATACTGTTACCTGTGTGTAGGAAGATTCAAATTTCTGAATATTTGTCTAGGGTTATGATTTTTAAATGAGTTTCCCTTTGCATTTAGTGAAACAAATTGTAGAAAAAACATTTTGTAACTCAATTACTCAGCTCTTTTCCCCTGCTGGAAGTGTAACTTTTAGGGGCATATGTGAAATATTGGACTTGATTCTCATTATAGCCTGCTAATTGCCCACTGTGAAGAATGTGTTACATGATAATGACACACTGTAAAACATTGATCCACAATTTCCCTGACACACACAGAGATCAGTGTGAATGTCTTGTTTTCAGTGACCGGATTGTCACAAATAATGGGGAGATGTTTTAGGGCCAGCTAACTCCGTAAAGCCATGATCAAATCCCTATACTAGAAAATAAAATGTAAGAAATTCCCCCACTCATTTCCCCAAACCATCTGTAAGACCACGATAGATGAGCAATCATGTCTACTTGGAAGCACTAATAAAGAATATTAATTAAGTAGCCATAGCTGAAGAAAATGCTATTCTTGGTTGTATTAGGCACTTTTCTGTTTCTATGATAGAAATATTGAACAATTTAAAAAAGGAAGAGTTTACCTAGTTTACGGTTCCAAAGGGGCAAGAGTCCATCATGACAGGAAGAGGCATGACAGCAGAGGTGGCTGGAGTAGAGCCAAAGGCTCACATCTTTAAGCAGGCCCAGGAGCAGAGCATGACTGGAGAGCTGGCAAGGCTTAAGAACTCTCTAAGCCCACCCCTAGTGATGTGCTTCCTCCAGCATGGCCACGCCTTCTAAGACCTCCCCAAACAGTACCTCCAATGGGGGACAAAATGTCCAAATGCTTCGAGCCTATGGCAGACCTTCTCATTCATAAATTCATTATCAAAAATAGTCATGCGACTGCTGAAAATATTTATGCCAAATTAACATATATAGTAATATTGCATGTGCTTGTTCCAATAAATACATGCACATTTATCTGAGGAAGCCTTGACTCCAAAGAGATAGTAACAACTTCAGAAATTTATAGGCTACATTTAATTAGAAAAGAGGCTCTAATAAATTTAAATCAAAATTTGAAAACATTTTTGTGGGGGCAGGGTCTTTCTTTAGCCCCCATCTCATCTGGAACTTGACAGACTGGCCTTGATCTCATGGAAACCCTTCTTCCCCTGGTTCCCAAGCACAGGACTTAAATGTGTGTAGAACCAGGCCTACCTGAAAGATTATTTTATTTGCACACTTATGCCATAAAAATAAGATTGTGGAGTTTAAAAATGTAAAAAAAAAAATGCTATAATAATTCATTAGGAAACAAACAAACCAAAATGGTATCAGTATTTGTACCACAAATATGTTTACGAATTTTCTGACATGAATTATTCAGTCATTAAATGCAGTGCATAGCTCTATCAATAACATATTGGAGAAACAAAAATAAGCTTAAAGGAGAAGTTTCCAAAATTCTAATTTTATCAACTTATAAATGGCTGTAATCTTGAAATAAACAGCAATCTCCAGGCCAGAAGTAATGTCTCTATTATCTCAATAAAACAAACACACACCAAAACAAATTTCCCATCTGTCCCATCCCTGTCCTGTGACTCATGAGATGTTGTTCCACTCCTGCTGTCCCATAGATGCACATGCTGATGGCAGGGTTCAACTCAGAAGCCATGTTTCTCAATCGAGGAGCTCTATAAAATGAAGAAGACTATTCAGCAGGAGAGATTACCTGATGAATTCTGCATGTTTCCACTTCATGAACAGTCCTCTGTGTTTGTTGAGTTAGATGCACTTCCTTAAATTAAGGTGTATACAACCCTACTGAATCTAAAAATATCTAGATCAATGATTTTCAACTTCCATCTTTTAGCATGTATTAGAATGGATGGTCTGTCTGAATTCAACTTGGCTTCTCACCCACACTTTCTGATCAGTGTGCTTGGGGTGGTGCCTAGGAATTTTTGGCTCTAAATTCAGAAGTGATGTAAATGCTGCAAGTCCTGAACCAAAATGGTAAGAAGCTTTGCTTCAGAATATGAGAGCTAAAGAGGGCACCACAACTTTGGGCATTCTTGATACCTCAATTTTGACATTCTTTTAGTAGTTTATTGTAGAGAAAAGGTTATAGATGCTTAAAGATGCATAATTAATAAAAACTATGAGTGATTTTTGAATTAAATTGAAGCTTGTTTTATCACAACCATGAGTCAAAGTGAAAACTATCCATACAGTCTGAGTATAATACATCAGATTCTGTATCACTCTTGTTTTTTATGTCTTTTTCAGATGTGTGAAAGAATGTCAATAGTGATCTATTTTTGTATTTTTTATGAGTAATTCCTGAAAAAATTACAAAATTCCAAAAGAAAAGCTGAAAGTTTTAGCACTATATAAGAAATCTGTATATATTTGTGTCTTTGAGCATTTGATCTTATAATACACTAACCAGGAATGTATTTTGAAGTAAATTTACACAGATTATTAGGTCAGTATAAATTTCTGTGTATTACAGACATGAAAGTTTGGAGGTGAAATCACCTTACACATTAATTGGTAAAAGAAATTTGAATTAGAGGTCATTTCCCTGGATGTGAGGCTGGATCTTGTTGCCTATATGCTACTTAAGTATTTTACTTCTCTGAACCATATTTTATTTATTTGTAAATATGATATGTTAAGTCCTAAATGGGCAAACATTTGTATCCAGATGTCCCTCATGTGCAGATTCTGCCACTGGAATCTAGACAGCCTATCTAAAGTCACTCTGTAAAAGAAGATCTACTCTCCTTCACCCCACAGTACTCATTTGCCAATAGTTCTTTCACAAGGGTTGGGGCCTGCTGCCTACCTTCCCCATTATATGTTTTTTGTTTGTTTGTTTCTGATTGAGTTGGCATGGGTCTTGAACATACTGTCACCATTGCTCCAAGTTCATATGAACAAGTTTCTCGTGGCCTAAAAGCCTCTTGTGTGTGTGACAAAGTATCTGAAATCTTGTGGTGGTAGAAATTATGGCGGGAGAGATCTAAATTTGATTAAGATGTATTATATGAAAAGCACAGAAAATCAAAGAGATTAAAAATGTAGAAGTCATATCCAAGGGCACACACTCTGCAGTCCCTTATTTTCTAAATCTTCTCCAGTTGTGGCTTTCTGTGTGAATCACACTCTGTTGTATAAGGAAGCTTCTCCACTAGTGGGTTGAGGAATGTTCTTTCTATCATCTGTTCCACTATGTTCCATGAGTTTCAGTTGTAGAAGTTCCACTGTAGATATGTCACCTTAGGGGGTGGGTATCTCTCAGATATATATTCTCTGTGTCTGACCAATTGTGAATTCTGCAGTAGCCTCTTTCTTTTGCAAACAGAGACTCCTCTGATGAGTGGAGTACTGTACACTTGCCTGTAAATATAAAGATCCATATTTATAATATGGTAAGAAATTTCATTTGTCTAGAGATATGACACAGATATGATTTTCTTGAGGATATATGTCCTCTACAGTCATGTATATTTGGCTATAATTATAGTGCCACCCATGAGTTCACTCCCATTGAGAGGGCTTTAAGTTCAGTTAGAAAGCTAACCCCCCCCCCCCACGGAGATTACACCCAACCACAGGTCAGGCACTATTTCTGAAAAGAGAGTGGAAAGATTTTAAGAGCCAGGATGTCCATGGACATAAGGAAACAGAGGCTTTTAGGGCACTGAAACTTGCACATATGAACTTGCGGCAATAGTGATATCAAGTACAAGACCCATGCCAACACAATCAGATAAGCGTCCAGAATGGTGTGAGGGAACTGGGTGGCAGGCTGACCCTAGTGTGAGAGCTGTGAAAATTTATTATGGGTGGATGAAGGAGAGCAGACCTTCTATAAGGACTCTATATAGGTTGAATAGACTCCAGTGAATGAACTCATACCAAAGGACATCTGAGTAAAATGCTTGACTGTTTGGGACTTAGTATGCATGGCAGAGTGCAAAAGGCCCACCGGGGAAGCTGTGGGGGTACAGGTGGGGGGATCTAAATTTGATTAAGAACTATTGTATGAAATGTATAAAAGCACAATAAAATATTTAAAATGTTAAAAATAAAAATAGAAACTTTACATGGTAGATGGTCCATAGATAGTGTAATAAGAATAGGAAAGAACTGATTAATAAAATCAAAGTTTTTCTAGTCATTGGGTGGTAAAGCTATAGTCAGAATTCTTTTTGTCCTCAGTCACATGTGTGACCTTAACTTCATTCCTTTGGAGAGTCAGAATTCTACAAAATAGACATCCTAAAGGAGAAACTAGGTATGTGGGACACAGTGGTTGCCCCCAGATCCCTTCCAAGGATTTCTTGTTTCAGTTGATATTTCTTTTAAGATTCACCTTAGCTGGAAAAAAAAACAAACAAGTTTCCTTCTTTAAGTTTATTCTCTTCCTCTGGGAGTCTGATAGTCCAATGAGCTGAAAAATTCAGAATGAAAAAAAAATTATTAGAAACTGTAAAGTATTGTGATCACTTTGGAGATGCTTATTTGGTCACCTAAGACTCTCCAGCCACCTTGTGGTTGTACTGCTCAATTTGGTCTCTATTTCCTTCCCTTCCTTACGTGCTGCCAAACTCAAGGGTACTTCTTACAACCATTTTGATCAGGAAGCATCACTACAGAGTCTCTTTCAAATAACCCTTCATCCACCATCAAGATAGTAGCAGTCACCATCAATAGAGTGATTAATAGTTTCTTAAATTCTACTTGTTGATGATGACCTGTAAGTCATATTCGACGCTATGATATTTTAATCTCACATTCTTCACAGAAATGTATGAAATAAATTAATATATTAACCATATTTCCAATAGACCCTGAACACACAACGTCTTCACTTTACCATAAAGGCTATGTACCCATCAATAATTTTAAATTAAATCCAGGGAGAACAAGAGAATAAATTACCCCTTAAATCACTAAGATGTTTCTTGTAAGCCTTCTTGTTTGTCTCGAGGT
Organism: Eospalax fontanierii; assembly: GCA_035773235.1. Taxonomy (NCBI): domain Eukaryota; kingdom Metazoa; phylum Chordata; class Mammalia; order Rodentia; family Spalacidae; genus Eospalax; species Eospalax fontanierii. Next base: position 35,687,332 of record CM069537.1, on the reverse strand, counting down.
ATGTGTTTTCCCTAACTTCATCATTTAAAATTGAGATATTCTACTTGATTGGCAAGCCTCCTTTGTTAGAGATGCCATTCAATACATAGAATACAAAACAATAAAAATAATTAAAACTCTCACCAGAATGGTGGATAATACCTATAATCACAGTTCTCAGGAGACAGAGACAGGAGAATCCCTGGAAATTCAAGAGTCAATCTGTCAATATTGGGACTTTCACTCTAGTAAGAGCTACATACTGAAATACTGTTATCAGTCTGTCTAATAAAACCCAGAAGATCAAGATGTCTGGTAATGAGCTAATCACATTGTTTGTTTGGGGGTTTTGCTTTGTTCCCTTTGTGCCTAGCTCTTCCTCTTGGAGTAAAAAAAAAAAAAAACATTTCTCTTTAATTTTAAGGGAGCACACAGACTTCAAAGGAACACACAGACTTTGGCTACGTAAAGAGATATTGGATTTTTAATGTTTTGAATTTCTAAAGATTGTGGGACATTTAAAGCTATACCAAATTTAGTAAATTGACATGAGATCTTGAGGACAAACAAGAAAGTAATTGTTATAGCTTAATAGTGATGTGTTTGTGGGTCAAGTTGACAAGGATCAATTTTTCTGGATAATTTCATTTGTTAACTTGACATGCTTGGGATGAAGGAACATCAACTGAGGACTACTCTATATTGAACTGACCTGTGGGAGTGTCTCTGAAATTTTTTCTTGATTGCTGAGGTTTAGGGAGGACCCAGTCCACTATGGGTAGTGTCATCCCTGAGAAGGTCATCCTTAGTTGTATAAGACAGAAGGCTGTGCACAGGCCAGGAAACAAACCAGTAGGCAGCATTGCTCTTTGATCTGTGATGATAGAGTGAGAAATGTAAGGCAAATAACCCCCCACTCCCTACCACCACCAAAAAAAAAGAAGCAAAACACAAACAAATAAACGCGCTACTAACTAGATCTCCATAGTTAATGGAATAAAGTGGATGACTCACATGACACTTTCATTGCAAATTACTGATAAGCCAATTATGAGTACCGATTAATTTAATCAGTACATTTTATTACTTATATATTAATTACATTTTTGTATGTACAGATTTGAATAATTAGGAATTTTGAAGAACATTATGGATACATACATATTATCTGTTCAGTGCATTATTATAAGATAGAATTGTTCAGAACACTAATTCTTAAGTGAGTGATCAGACTTTAATGAGTTAAATAGTAACTTTCCCATTAAGTATAAACTTTCTGTAGTTAATTAATTAGTTATTCCATCAGGGAAGGTATTTAAAAGAGCAGTAAGTCAGGTTAAAGCAACTTTACCCTTCAATTGTGTGTTGTTTTCATTGAAAGAAAACATAAATAAGTTATTTTTTTCAACTAGGCATGAAAACGCATGCTGTCTTCAGCTTGCATAAATAAAATAAATAAATTCTGAAGTTATTGGTTTTATGCTCATGTAGGGACCATAAAATACAGAGATATAGAGACTATCAAATACAGACATAAGTTTTCGAACTTTCTTTAATTTATTCTGCTTTCCTTCATGTGCAGCAGCTGGATCTTCCAGAGATCTTATCGTAGAGATGTTATATTTAATTATGTAGAATACTGTTTTTTCACGAAAATCAAATTTTGCTGCATTCCTTTACTATGTACACATGTCAAGAGATAAATACTTATCATTCTGTTTCTCCAGATTTTAATTTTTCAATGCAGCACTCAGGATTTTCTAGATAACCTAATTAAACACTAGTGGATGAACTTGTACTTAGACATCTAGGTACACTTCTAAGTTGACTAGATTGGCCTCAACATATATAACAGAATGTGTGAAATCTGGTGGGGGATTGGACAAGAGGGTGCAGATAAGGAAGGGGATATAAAGATGATTAATTATATTTTATTTGAAATGCACACACATTCAATATAAAATATACACCAAAAAAACTAAAATGGAAAAAAGATGTACGCAGCATTAAGTATTAACAGAGAAATTAGAGGCAGAGACAGGAAAACTTTACAGAAACTCCCAGGCCTGCTACCCAGATTGTGCAGCATGGTACAAACAAGGGAGATTCTGCCTCACCAAGGTAAGTACAAAGAGAGAAGTAACTTCCAAAAATTACCTTGACCTCCACACACATGTTGTTATGATCACACATTTCCTCTCAGAACACATTTATAACATTGTAACTAAAAATAAAAATCAAATATGTGTTCTTATGCAGTTTTGCTAATATTTAACATGATAAGACTTCTATTCCTATCTATATAATTTTCCTTCAAAAACTCATGAAGATCTTTGGTGACAAAATTCTATACTTTGTGTAAAAATAAAAAAGAGTAATTTTAAGGGAGGTTAGTGTTCCTTAAAGGAACTAAAAAGACTATATTGAACCAAAGTTTTCCTAAAGATACTTTACATTCTGTGCTCTTCTTTAAGAGAGCATAAAATACACTGAGAATTTAAGAGACCATCACTTCAGCTTATATGATGAAATTTAATAAATTATGTGATAGTTGGTTGTTCCCAACTATGCAAAAAAAGAAAGAAAGAAAGAAAGAAAGAAAGAAAGAAAGAAAGAAAGAAAGAAAGAAAGAAAGAAAAGATCCTTCACAACTCCTGGGCCATTTCATGCAGAAATTCTACATTACAGAAATGAAATATCACATTACAAGAATGAAACTTCACATATTCATGTTACTTGTTTTTAATCCAAAGCTGTTTTCATCACAGTCTCATTAATGCCATTATTAAGAGGAAATATTAGATGTGTATGTACTTTTAGATCTTTATAATTAGCTAACGTGTTTATTACATATACTTTTAGATTGCTTTGATTAGTTTTTTATAACTTATGAGAATCAATGTCAGCAGACACACAGGGTAGCATGGTGTCTTAAACACCTATCTAATGAGGAGTGATCATTTGGAAACTTGTTATATTCTCCGCTGGCCTGAGAGAGCGGTTACAGCACTAATTTGAGAGTGAGGATGCAATTAAAGGTCAGGGCTCTTTTCTTTTGAGCGTTCAGCTTAGGCTTTGATTTCTGGGTATTGGATCAATTTGAAATTATTAGTGTCTTTAGATTTCCATTTAATATTAGAATCATTTGAAAATTAATCTTGATGTACTGTAAATATCTGCTTTAAATTGCATTCAGAGTACTATGAGAAAAAGTAGATACTTCACTGATCACCAAATAAAAGTATTACATAATTTTAGATATATTTTTAGTCATGGTATATGGTTTCTAAGGTTTGTGAAAAGTATGTTTGTTGGATTTCCCTTTTACTTGCATCAATGTTAGATGCAATATCATGTGCCTTGTGTAGCGCCCGCGCTACATTCATTGACCGAGTCCCAATCGGCGGAGGGCTGTGGATTGAAAGACACACATAAGACAGAGACAGACACACACACTGACAAAGGCAAGGAACTTTGACTCACAAACATCTCTTATATACCTTATTTTCCAAGGGGAGGGCGGAGCCTAGTGGCACTTGCATCTGATCACCAGCCAGGGTTCAAGGAACAGACAGGCCATCCCCCAAGGTGTGGTCAGGAAATGCCAGGAAATGATCTATGCAAAACAATTCTGTAGAAAACAGGAACATCCTATCCTAGGCAGACATCTGCGGTTAGGCCAGCTGCACTCCAATGGGGGTTAGGTCGGGAGGCCCATTGTTTTTTCCCCACACTTTGAGTCTTACACACTAATATACAGAATGTTGTCAGAATATGCTTGTATAGTATGAAGCGTTGATTATAAAATACAAAGCTGTTAGAAAAAAATAAAACTTGCTTAGAAAAATGTTAAATGCCCCTATACATAAAAAATGTTAAATAAGAGTAATCAGAAACTATTTTCATGTTTACTGCCTTAAGACAAAAAAACGCTAATATTTTGTGCTTCAAATATCTAAATACTTAATTTTATATTTTATTGGTGTATATTGCTTGTACATACTGTTTGGTTTCATAGTGTCTTATGTCAGTATATCGCTTTTTAAATTGTATTCAAATTCCCATGGCATCCTTTTTATGCATTTCCTTCATCCTCCTTCCCAATGTTTTTCTTTTATTTCTGTAACCCTTTGTTTTCAGGTCATAGACATGTAAATTATTTTATATATAATCCAAAATTAAAATCTACAAATTAGGAAAACATGCAGTATTTATCTTTCTGTACTTGGTTTATTTCATTAAGAATTTGATCTGTAGTTGTATCCATTGCCCACAAAATGATATAATTTTATTCTTTTTATGACTCATTAAAATCCCATTGCATGTATAAACAGACATATATGTTTTCCACTGTGGTTGCACCAGTTAGCAATCCCATCAACAGTGGATAAGGGCTCCTTATTTCCTGCTTCTACACCAGTATTTGATATCTTAATCTAAACCATTCCAATGGGGTTAGATGAAATCTTAATTTTTTTTTCAATTTTTATTTCTATGATAAGTCAGGATGTTGAAGATGTTTTAAGGTGGTTTTTAAAGCAATTTTTATTTCCTCTTTTGGATTATCTAGGTTCAGATTCTTAGCTCGTTTTTTATTTGGGTCATTTTTCTCTTGATTCTCTTGTTGTTTGAGTTTTTGTATATTCTAGATATTAATCCTCTTTCAGAAATATAGCTGAGGAAGATTTTCTGCCACTCTGTGTGCTTCCTCTTCAATCAATTTGTTGTTTCCTTTGCTCTATAGCAACTGTTTATTTTAATGAGGTTACATTTGTTCATTGTTGACCTTCATTCCCAAGTGACTGATACCTAGCTTAGAAAGTCCTATCTTGAACCTAAATCTTGTAGGGTGCTGCTCATGTCTGCTCTTAACACATCCAGCGTTCCAGGCCTCACATGGTGTCTTTGATTCCTCTGTAGTTGAATTTTATGTAGAGTAATAAGTTGGGTCTAATTTCATTCTTATACACATGGAAATACAACTTTACCAGCACCATTTGTTGAAGATTCTGTCTTTCCTCCAGTGTGTTCTCCTGGCACACTCCAAAGACTCAGATTTAAATCCATACATTTACAGCCACCTGATTTTTGATAAAGGTGCCAAAAGTACACAATGGAGAAAATTCAGCCTGTTAAATAAATCATGCTGGTCAAGGTGGATAATGTAGAAAAATGTAGAAAAATGACCCTATAGCTCTATTTCTCATCATGCAAAAACTTCAAGGAATAATTGGAACTTATAGGCACAGGCACAGGAAAGGAATTTCTGAACAATACTTCTATAGCACACATTAAGCACAGTATTAGACAACTGGCTAACACTTATTTCAGGTAGATTGGCTAAGATCCAAAGACCAAACAATGACAAATATTGTCAGGGATGTGAAGAAAGGGGGACTCTAATTCACTGCTGGTAGGAGTACAAGTTGGTATAGCCACTGTGGAAATCAGCATTCATATTCTTTAAAAAACTTGAAATTCATCTATCTAAAAGGATCTAGAAGTTGATTTTAACCAGCTATCCCACTCTTGATCATATAAACAAAAGATTCTACATCACACACAGACACACTCATCCATGCTCATTTCTGCACTTCTTGTAAAAGCCAAGAATTGGAACAAAAAAATCCAGATGTCCATCAAGCAAACAATGGATAATGATGCTGTGGTACTTATACACAATGAAATATAATTCAACTCTTAAAAGTGAAATTCTGACATACTCAGATAAATAAATGGAACTGGAAAAATCATCCTGAGTGAGGTAACCCAGACACAGATAAAGACGTAGTGCATGTTCTGTCACATAACTGAATTTGAGCTTTGAAATATTAGATATGCATGTTTCAATTTAGAAATCCACAGAGGTTAAAAAAGTAATAAACAGCCATGGCTGTGGGGGTGCGATGTGGCTTGCTGGCAGGAGGGGTAGACTGCAATGGTATTAAGGACTCAAGGAGAAAAATATACAGGCTTCAATTGAGTAGGGAATTAGAGGGCAGGGCAGAGAAGGTATTAGGAGGACAACTAACATTAAAGGCCTTTAGAAAAAGTCACATTGAAATGTATCTGTTTAGAAGTCAATTATAAACATATACATTGTGACAAGTGGTGATTAAAAGGATTGCCCTGTATCAGTGGAATATTGCCACTTCTAGACACCATAGGCTTGCAAAGTAAAAGGCCAATTCCGGGAATGAATTCTTTCTGAAAGCACTACATATGTGAGCTGTAGAACTAACAAGCAAAAATGAAGCTGTTGCTGACCTCAGAACCTCATCTCTACTGCCTGGTTTTCATGGTTCTGTAAGGTGCTATGCAAGGGAAAATTACCCAGCTCTGAATCCTGAGGACTACAGCATCAACTGGCCATTAAGATATGCCTGCTTTTGCCAGTAGTGGAACATGTATTGAAGAGTAAAATAAAAGTCTGAAAGGACAACTGTTAAAGATAGGGCCATTAGTTGCCCTCATAAAAAGCTAGCTTAGGAAATGTTTTGCCCCAGAATTGTTTTGCCCAAGCAGTGAAATCTACAAGGTGCACCCCGTGACCACAGGATGTACAAAAACATGTTTAGGAGACCTTGTGACCACCTGGTTCCTGTTTCCTGTTATTATGAAATTAATGATACTACCTGTTCCTTGTTTAGCAAGTTCCTGGAATGGGATTGGTGGAAATCCCCTGCCCCTGTTTGGGAGCTATAAAAGGGGGCGGGTTTTTTTCTTTTTCCTGTGTCCTGGAGCAGGGCGCCCACTTGTACAAGTGCTCAATAAAACCTCTTGCTTTTGCATCTGGCGTTGGTCTTCTTGGCCCTGCTTTTGGGTTCAAGTCCCAGAGCAAGCGGCCATTGAGGGTTCGAGTCCCGAAGCCCTGGTGCCATTGGGTTGAGTCCCAGGGCAAGGCGTCGGGTTGTGTGACGGGGGTTCAAGTCCCGTGGAACTCAACAATATTATTGGAGTACGTGACTACTTATTGAATTTAATCTGACTCATAGGATAGAGCTCATATTGACAATGATATAAGGTACGGGAAGCAATGATCTCACCAGAACACTAGAAAAGCAATTGAAAACTAGAAAAGAATCAAACATTAGAAGAACTACAATATGAGAAACTAGTGCCTACATTTGATTATAACCTTGAATATAAACGATCCTGATTCTCTAATTAAAAGATACAGGCAGACTAATAGAACTGAAATCAAGTTCCAATTGTTTCCTTCCTCAACATAAATCAATCATTAACAAGAACATACATAAAAAATGGAATTCCATTTTTTTGGTACAGGAAAGAAATAGGTAATGACATTTTAAAAACAGAAAAGAACATATGAAGATGGGGGCAAGTTGAGGGAGATATTGGGGAGTCTGTGGAACAAACTGGGAGATAATGATTGCATAGCTGTATGAAATTCTCATAAGAGAATATTAGAATTATAAAAAAATGTGGATAAAATAATAAAGATCTATTACTTGTGGTAAAAAATAAGAAATTAAATATTGGTGACCACAAAAAAAATTTCCAGAATAATGAAATGATAACTGGACGATACTAATTTCATGAACTATTATGCAAAAAGTTCAGAAAACATTTTATATTTTTAATTTACTTATATTTTGAATTTTGTAGAGCATACATAGGAATTTTAATATGAAGTATGTGATCCTTTACAGGACTCTGAAAGGTACTGAGAACACATGAACAAGGTGAGTATTTTAGAATTTAATTTTGTAAGAGTATGTTAACAAATGTTAAATGTATAGCCTCATATTTTGAACAGTAATAAATGAATAAGGAACACAAGACATTCAAATTCAATCATTGATTTCTCATTTTTGACTCAGATTTAGATATTGAGTACTTTATATTTTATAGAAAGGAATGTTGAAAATTTGTGAGTACTTACACTATGCAAATATTCCTCATTGAAATATTCATGAAATTCTAAGGGACATTTCTAAAGTAGTTATTTTTCCTTGAATGTTCTCAAACATGCTAACTTGAATTACCCCTCAAATTTTTATGCCATAAATTATATATATAAATATACATATATATTAAAATATATAAGACATATATATTCCTCAAATATGCTTGGCCACCAGATTATTTTACTTGCAGTTAGAACTATCTTCAACATTTGATACTAAAAGAAAATACCTAAAGTAAACATGCATACGTACATGGGGTCAAATAATTTCTACTTATTAAAACTAAGCATCATGTCAACCACTTTTTATACCAAAGTCTTAAAAGAACTTGTAAATTTATTGTTTATTTATTCTTTTATTACACATGAAAATTGTTCAGCTTTATTAAGAAGAAAGATATACAATTTACATAATCACAAGTTAACTTTTTTAATACAAGAGATGTAAATAGATGTCAATATCAAAAAGATGTAGAAAATGGGGGCTGGAGAGGTAACTGAGCAACTAATAGCACTCCCTGCTCTTGCAGAGGACCCAGGTTTGGTTCCCAGCACCCACATAGCACCAGTAACTTCAATTGCAAGGGATCCAACACCCTCTTCGGACATCTGTAGACACTGCATGACATGGGTGCACTTAAAACATGTAGGCAATGCACTCTTATACATAAAAAATAGTAATGCATAAATTATTTTTAAAAGATGTACAAAATAGCTAGTTCATAAATGATTAGGTATAAAGTTCTCTTCTCAAGCAACAATTTGGTACAACACTCATCAAACATTTAAATTGTCATTTTTTCTCAGTATTAATACTTGTATAAACAATCTTATGGAAAAATAAATATACAAAGAAATATAAATAATATATAATAAAAATAGCAATTACATAACAGCTAAATGAAAAATGACTAAGAAAATTATGTCACATCTTAACTACATTGGTGTAGTTAAGAGCAAAGTTGTTCTGTATTTATTAATATGCTACAATATTAAGTACATATGTTTGAAAAAAGTCACAAAATGACACATTCAGTATATTCTTTTCCTTAAAATCAGTCTATTAGCGAACAAGAGACTATAAATAATATATATATATATATATATATATATGTTTATAACATACATGAACATATTTCTATTAGAAAGGTAAAGGGACAATGAAACATCCAGAAAAACATATAGTTGGGAGGGAAATTACAAACTTCCTACTTCAACCTGAGTGCTATGATTACAGGTATGCACCACCAGGCCCAACAAAGCATATTTTCTGTAATTTTCTTTCAAATTAAATAAAAGACCAAAGAGGGAAAAATACTGCAATGTTTCTGTTTGGATTCACTGTCAATCTTATACTGTTCATCGTCTTGACTAAGAGACTCCAGATTTTCTTGAGTTTCTGTTCACGTTAATAATAATTAATAAAATCCCACTTCTTCCATTGATTTAATTTTACTAACAATTAATAACTGACTCCACAGAATTGAAAAACTTTCTTCTGAGACACCCAAAAGTCAGAAACATCATGGCACACCTCCAACCCTAACGCTAGAGGTAGAGATTGGGGACCCGTAGAGCTTGTTGGCCAGACTAGTGAAATCTGTGAGATCCAGGTTCATTGATACTCTGTCTCAAAAAATACATTGAAGAGGAATGAGAAGGCAACAAACATTGAAATCTGTCCCCCATACCCATGCGCACACACACACACACACACACACACACACACACAAAACCGCATGCACAGATATCAATACAACCACACATGTCAAATTGTATCAGTTTTCTGCGGGTACTATAGCAGTTACCTCACACATGATAGGATAAAGTATCAAATGATTCTCCTTCTAGACTTGGGCAGAAGTCCACTTTTGCTCTTGGTACCTCAGATCTCTGGACTACTCTCTTAGTCCAGAACTGCCCACAGCATCTTGATCCCCTGAACTCAGACCAGCTCAAATTTTCAGTCTAGATTTTTAGAGCCTTCACTGGCTCACCCCAACCCAACTTGCCTTTGGACTCCTGAGACCAGGCTTCTATCCTGGCTGTACCCAAAACCAACTTGCCTTAGATTCCAGAGACAAGCCTTCTTCCCTGGCAAGTCTGATCCTTTCCACTACTACAGTCTGAGCAACTCCAGTTTCCCTGACCCCACATCCTGTTCTCTTCTTACTTTTGCTCTTAGCATCCGAAATCTCTGGACTGTCCCCTTAGCTCTGTTTGATAGTGAGTTCTCCAAATTGCACCATGCCTATCCACCAACTTTGGGACAAACTGAAGCCCCTCCCACTGCTGTAAGGTTACGCATCACTGTCCTTTGCAGACTGCCATAAAATGCCTGAATCCGTGAAAGCTTCAGAAATTGTACTGTGACAGTCGACTAGAGGGGTCCAGACCTTAGGAGGAAGCCTGAGAGCATCTGACTTGGGCCTCCTGAGTAGCTGGACTAGAACATCTGATCCTTCCAATATAAAACCAATAGAATGAACCCAAAGCCTAGACCAACCAACTCTTCATAGTCAATAAGAAAAGAGCCAAGACACATCAAGTATACAAACAGAATCAGACTTCAACTCAAAAAAAGAAGACTCGTGTCTCATACCAGAATCACAAATAACAAAAGAAATCCAAATTTCAAGAATGGAATTTTTCATCAGAATGAAAAAAAAAATAACATGAAAAATCCAAATAATATGTCCCCACCAAACATTGCCAATCGTATAGAAAAGTTCTATAATGATAACCTCCAAGTGATAACCTAATAAAGAATTTAAAAGAACAATCATAAACATGATCAAAAAATTCAATGCAATGAATTTAAAGAACACACAAATCAAAGAACTAAAAGAAGACAGGGGTAAGCTTCTCAGCGAATCCACAAAAGAGAAATAGTGAAGAAAATGCAGGCTGATATGGAGAAGGAAGTGAAACACTAAATACGCAAAATTGAAAGGATGGGAGAATGCCTCACAAATAGAATGGATGAAAAGGAAAACAGAATACCAACACTGAAAAATAAAGGTGAAGAAATGGAGCACTCAAGCAAACATTATGAAAAATTAAAACAAAACATAAGAAGGAGAAAATCCAGGAAATGTGGGGCACCTTGAAATGATCAAATTCACTACCATAGGCATAGAGGAAGATGTATCTCAAGATAATGGTATTGACCAGATCTTCAACCAGATTTAAAAAGAAAATTTCCCAAATTTAAGGAAAATTGCCCATACAAACGCAAGAAGCACATAGAGCATCTAATAGATAGGATCAGAAAAGACACTCCACTCCCCATGGCATAAGAGCAATAAATGTATATAACAACAAGAGAATACTGAAAGTTGCAACAGAAATAAAAGTCACATATAAAGAAAAACACATCAGAATTATAGCTGACTATTCAGTGCAAACTATGAAAGCCATAAGACCTTGGACCAAAGTATTATTAGTTCTAAATGACGATAGATGCCAACCCAGAATACTTTACTGAGCAAAAAAAGTCTATTTTAATTGAATGGGAAAAATTATTCCATAACATGAACAGTCTGAATTAATTTATGACAGCAAAACCAGCTCTTCAGAGAATTCTTGAAGTTATATATAGAGCTGAGAAATGGAACAACTATGCCCAGGGTTGATAAAAAAGAAATGATGGTATAACTATGTAAACAATGTTATACCAAGAATGCAAACAGAAATTAAAATGATGGGAAACAATACATATCCTTCATTAATAACTTTAAATATCAATGGACTGAACTCCCTAGTCAAAAGATATAGGCTAGGTGAATGGCTTAAAAAACAAATATTTTTCTGTCTGAAAAAAAAAACAAACTCATTTCACCTTCAAGGAGAGACACTACCTTCAGATGAAAGTATGAAAAAAAAATATCCCAAGCAAATGACACTAAGAAACAGCCATCATTCTAATATCTTACAAAATAGATTTCAATCTAAAGAGAATCAGAAGTGACAAAGATGGGCATTACATTCTGATAAAAGGAACAATTAACGAAGGAAATATTACAATATAGTCACCAAATTCTGGTGCACCCAACATCATAAACAAAGTAATATAGGATATTAAGACACAGATTAATCCAAATTCACTACTAGTAGGAGATTCAATACCTCACTCTCTCCATTATACAGATCAATTGAACAAATAATAAACAAAGATATATCTGACTTTAAAAACAGCATAATCACATAGACCTAATCGACATCTACCAAACATTCCACCCAAGCACCAATGAATATACTTTCTATTCATCACCCCATGGATCTTTCTACAAAATCAAGCACACACTGGGACACAAAACAAACCTTGACAAATACAAAAAAAAATAAAATAAAATAAAAAGAAATAATTCCATGAATTCTATCAGACCACAATGCAATAGGCCTTAAAATCAGCACCCAAATGAGGCCTTAGTAAATGTATAAACTCATGGCAAATAAGCAGCACACTCCTAAATTATGAATGGGTCAAAGGAAAAACTAAGAAAGAAAGAAATGTATTCCTAGAATTAAAGCCAATGAAAAATACAACACAAATAAACCTCTGAAACATTTTAAAAGCAGTCCAAAGAGGTAAGTTTACATCTCTCAGTGCTTACATTAAGAAATCAGAAAGAACAAAAACAAATGAGTTAACATTGCAACTGAAGACTCTTGAAAAGCAGTACAAAATCAAACCCATACTCACTAGTCAAGAAGAAATAACAAAAATCAAAGTAGAAATTAATGAAATAGAAATAAACAACAAGAAAAACAATTCAAAGTCAATGAATCCAATATCTTGTTTTCTGAAAACATAAACAAGACAGATAGAGCCTTAACCCAGTTAACAAAAAAGAGAGAGCAACTCCAAATCAAGAAAAACAGAGATGAAAGGGTAAACATCACAACAGACAACAAAAAGATTCACAACATTATAAGGGAATACTTCAAAAGGATTATTGAAGATAAAGGGAAAGGAGCTCAAGAGAGATGGGACCATAGGAGACTGGTACTATAAAGGGAGAAATGGGAAAAATGGAGACACTTTAAATGAAAAGGGTTACACAGCGAGAGGGAGAGGAGAAACCAGTAATTCATAAGTACTGTTAAAAACCAGAGGGAATCCTGTTAGTTCAACAACCTAAAGACAAATTATAAATACAACTTCTCTAAAGGAGTCCTCATGCATAGCTGAAGGCTACATAACAAGAAAAAGTGCAAGGCAGGACAAACCTTCTTCTGAGTTGTTGACCAGGGTAGCCCAAAAGACTCCCAAAATTAGACAGGCTATTACTATAGCCCTTGAGTATGTCCCAGAGCTTGAAGGCAACATGCTATTGCTAAAGACAGACACAGGATTTAGAACAATATAGCTGGAACTGACCTGGAAGCCACTTCCAATGAAAGCTAGCTCTCAAAACTTTGGAGAGCAGTCCAACAACAGCAACAGAACCAAATAACCAGATCAATGATGGGTACAGCACACGACATTGGTGCAGTAGTGTCATTTCTATCTTGGGGGGCAATCAACAGTACCTAATTGGACTAAAAGCCCATGCAATGGGAGAAAACTCTTGTGAGGTCTTGTAAATGTGGCCAAATACACATGGCTGGAGAGGTCATAGATCTTAGAGAAAACTTCAAGACTGTCACATTCCTAGAATAATGTAATTTCTTACTACATACAAAATATATATCCTTTTATACAAAACAAATATCCCCAAACTCATCAAAGAAGTTTCTTTAGCACCAGATGAAGGCCATTATAGAAGGCCACAACTTGTCATGGGCATTATGTATGAATTTCCCAAGCCTGAGTGGCATATCTACAATGCAACCTCTATACCTGAGGCTTGTGGAACATAAAACAAGGGGTCAAGATGACACTGTGAATCTATCAATTCTCATTAGTGAAGTTCCCTGATGTAATAGAGTGCCAGGAACACAAAATGCCACAAATGGCCGAAACATAAAGATTAAGAGTCTCCAGAATGCTGGTCTTTGTACAGGGATCCTGTATTAAGGTTCATCCACTCAGGTCTCAGAGACCATTGAGGAAGAGGAGGCATAAAGATTGAAAGAGCGAGGGAGGAGGTGCATGATGAACATATGTAAATAGAATCCTACAAGCTCCTGAGTCCCTGTTCATATGAACCTATAGCAATGAGGTCAGCATACACAAGACCCATGAAAACTCAAGCAGACAAAAACCCAGAATAGAACTGGGGAAAAGGACAGCAGACTTCAATCTTAGATGAAGAAATATTGGAAATTGATTACTGCTGGGTGAGGAAGAACTAATCTTCCTAAAGTGAGGGTCTCTAGATAGGCTGACTAGACCTCAGTAGATGAACTTGCACTAAGGAATGTCTGGGGACACTAATGATATAAAAGGCCTTAACACATATGACAGAATGTATGAATTCCAGTGGGAGGGGCTATGGGAGGATATTAATAGGGAACGTGGCATAAAGATGATTAAGACTGATGGAGGTAATAGGTATGAAATACATACAAAAAATTAAAATGTAAATTTAAAAAAATAATAATTGTATTGGCAAGGCACGGTGGTACATGCCTTTAATCCCAGCATTCCAGAGACAGGGACAGACAGATAGTTGTGTGATTAAGCTTTCCTCATGGACATAGTGAGTTCCAGACTATATGGGGCTACAGGAAGACCCTGTGTCAATAAAACCAATAATAGTGATAATAATATTAGTAATAATAATAATATTTTATTGATTCTTTGAGAATGCCATATCATGCATTCTTATTACATAAAGGCACCATCCCAGCTGTCCACCCCTTCTTACTAGCCCCATTCTCTATTGCTATTTTTCCTTTATCACAGGCCTATTGTCTTAACTGTATTCTTCAAATGCTCTTGGGTGTAAGGCTATCTCTAAAACTGTGGTTAACATCCCAGGTATCATAGTAGTAAAGAAAACTGACTCTCCTTGTCCTAGCAGCTATCAGTTGCCAATAAATCCTTAGTCATAGTTGGGATTCTTTGCTACCTTCCCCGTCTGTCCTTGTTTTTTTTCAGTCTTGGTTTCACAGCTCTTGTGCATGTTGTCACAAGTGCTGGGGAGTTATATCTGCAACTACACAGTCCTAATATTTATTTACCACCTCTGGATCTTACAATTTTTTCACCCCCACCCACAATGATCCCTAAACCCTGAAAGAACAGGGGAGATATCGGTGTTTCATTTAGTCCTGAGCATTCCGCAGTCTTATTCCCTGTATGTTGATCCTGTGTGTTAATTACCATCTGTTGCAAGAAGTTTCTAGGATGAAATTTGAGAGGCACATTGACCTTTGGGTATAATAATAAGTCATTAAGAATCAGTAAAATACTATGCCTGTTTAGCAAATAGTAGTATGTTATCACTTACAACCTCTGACCTGTCTAACCATAGGTTCTTGGCCCTGATGCCAGATATAGGCGCCATTTTGGGAAGTGGACCAAACATCCAATGAGATAGTGCATGGTTGGTCCAATCCAATAACACTCATGCTATTGTTGCATCAGTGGGCAGATCTTGACAGTCCAGTCATTATTTTAGCTTGCAGAGTTCTTAGCTTGGCAAGTTTGATGATTATCTTTCTGTGCCATTAACATGCATAGTACCTTATAATACTCTGAAAGCTATCCAGTAGAGATAAAGGTTCAAGAACAGGAGCAGTTTAATTTTCCTTGTTTGTTTGATGACTCAGATATGCAATGTATTCGGAAATAAGGTCTTATTATCAAGTTCTGGAGGGTAACCAAGAAGAATGGAGATAGCCAGTGTTTTTTGAGGGTCTATGGAACCCCCTGGTCAAGAAATTCCAAAGAGGGATCCATTTCTAGTACTGAGCTTTTTACTTGTTGCCCAGTGGTGCCTAGTAGGACTATTGATCTCTTGTTAACCACTTTTAAAATTATATATATATAATTATATAGTTATATATAAATATAATTATATTTATATATAAACTATATATATATAGTTTTTCCATTTGACTTTCATATATTAATATTTTAGAAGACAACAGTTAAATCATTTAATTACTTTGTATGCCACTTGACATATTTTGTCATAATTGATGATTAACTGGATTATATATTAACGTTGGGTAATTTTGATGGCATGAGAACCACTAAAAGCAATAACTGATTCATTGTTCACTGTATAACTCTTCTCACTATTAATAGTAAGACAATATTTTGATTAACATATACCTCACTTGGATTACATATATCTGTGTATTACTGGTCAATAAAAATAAGTCCACTTTCAAATTTGATCCTTATTTAGAAAAGACACTTGGTGCTTTCAGATTAGTACAATATAAAATAGTTGAGAAAAATCTAAAGACACATTTAACACTAATGGTATTTATTATTATTGCAACAATTAAGGATATTATTGAGTTTTGCATTATTTTAGTTCATTTAAAGCATAAATCAAAGCTATTCACTTGAACCTGATGAACATAACCAAAATATAATTAACCTCATACAAAATATTTTGTGAAATTACAGAACATTTTAAATATGGGAAATAATACCAGGGTCATCTTGCATTTTTGACTTAACAATACAAGAATTACAAAACACTCAAGGAGGGAACAGTACAGTGTTCTGATCATTGAGTCTTCATAGTTCAAAATATCTCTCTCTCCTAGTACTTACCAGAGACTGCATGATGCCCTGGGAGGGTTTATTATGAGAAAAATGTCAATCAAACCCTTAAAAATGCACCTTAGAAGGAACTATGAGAATGCAATTTTAAGGTGATACTTCAAATAAATAGTCTTATTTTTCTTTCCATTGAAAATTTCAATCAGTTTATTTTAAGTATAACAAAAACACTGTTTTTGAAGCTTCCAGTGAAGTCTAGCACATCATTAGTAAAATTCTGTTAGATTAGAATAAACCATCCAATGCTAAATCATATGACATCACTTCAAGTCATTGGCATAATTCCTTCCCAAGCACACAGTATCTCTAGATAAACCATTGGTGATTCTTAAGAGAAATTAGGAGAATAGAAAAAAAGTCAAGTAGCAGTGAATAGAAACTGGAGATCTCTATTATCAACCTTCATTCTTTAACATCTCATTAGCAAAATTTCACAATTTAGGTCCTGGAGTACTAATATTTATAAAGTTCCTCTCCCATCACAGAAATCTTCTGTGTCTATACTGTCCACAGCAAATTTTAGAATTCCATGTTACTATAACAATTGTTCCTGGAAAACTGAAGAGATTCCTGATCACCAATACCCCACATTAAGAAACACTTATTATTAATTGCTTTCACTTTTGCATTGCTCCCTATTGAAGGGACACGAGGACATCATTATTTCTGAAAACTCGGTGAATACTGACTGCCTTCACTGTATCATTCCACCAAACAATAATAATAATTCAGTGATCTGACCAGCAACACAGGTGCTACATTGCCTGTGATCAAGCTCGCAGGCAACTGTTTATTCCCAGTAATTCTGTTTCGGTGCAAGCAAAACCTCTAGATTTAAAATTTTGTAATATATTTCAAATTTCATGAAATAACTACTGAGTAAATAGATGTTATTAATTTTCAAGCAGAACAAAACAGAATAAAATAGAACTAAGAAGGCTGCTAAAGAGTTCCACAACTGGTCACACATAGAGAATATGTGTCTGAGAAATGCCCACTCATAAGTGACACATTCACAGGGGAACCGCTCCGCCTAGGGCTCATGGAGCATAGCCGAA
The DNA here is from genome assembly GCA_035773235.1 of Eospalax fontanierii. Taxonomy (NCBI): domain Eukaryota; kingdom Metazoa; phylum Chordata; class Mammalia; order Rodentia; family Spalacidae; genus Eospalax; species Eospalax fontanierii. Next base: position 35,669,673 of record CM069537.1, on the reverse strand, counting down.
CAGGATATAGAGAGAATGCTAACACATCTCTCAACTCTCACTAGTGACGCTTCTTCATGCAACAGAGGACTCTGAACACAGGAGGTCACAACTTTCCGTGGTACAGAGAATAAGCGACTGCAAAGTGCATGTCCCAGGACTCCTATCTTAAGCCTCACTCATCTATGGCTCAAGAATCATTGCTAAAGAGGGAGTAGAAAGATTGTAAGAGCAGGTGCGTGTAATGAGTAGTCTTCAAGTGGTTTGGGTTCATATGAGCGTATGCATACATGTGAGGTCCACACTGTGTGTCTTTCTTGGTCACTCTCCAGCTAACGTTTTGATACAAGGTTCCTCACTTACCGTGGAGTTCACCAATTTGTCTAGAATGACTGACAATTGAGCTCAGCTGATCCACCTTATCTCTGCCTCCCCAGTGCTGAGATTGCAGGTACCTGGCACCATACCATAGTTTTCACATGGGTGCTGGAAATCTAAATAATTCAGGCCCTTATACTTGTAACACCAAGGACTCGATCAACTGATAAATCTCCTTAGCCTTGACTATTTTGTTATTTTTAAAACACTGAACAATAACATCGGAAGACTGAAGGTAAACAGTTGCAAAAACATATCTTATTCATTTGTTTACTAAAGTTCATCCCAATAAGATAAAAATCTAATGTAACATGAGTTATAAATCTATCCTTTCCTAAAGAAGATTTGATATGGTTTTTAAACTTTATGTTGTTGCAGAAGAGATAAACATTTCATACAAATTGTCCTTTTAATTTTGACTTGTGAGTTTTCCCACAGCTTGACAACATATGGCTAAAATATTCTTTCATCCTGCTGGTTGATGACAAGCTGAGGATTCCAGGTATCTAAAAGGTAACAAGGAAGAATGATCCATATTCCAATGGCTTCTGTGTTGCTAAAATAGAGTATTTGCTAGGTTAGAAGTATTAATACATTTTGACTTTATGTTTGTATTACTTTGTTTTGGGGAAGACAAAACCCTTTTGTAATTCAAGGAATATCTGTATTTGCAAAGGTAATGAATATTGTCAAATTATTAGATCACAAAGAAAATGTGACCAAACTTTCATATATCTGAAAGCAACTTTAATAAAATTAAAGTAAAATTATTATAGTTGCAAGCAGAATGACAAGGTCATCAAGGACTAGGAATTGTCAATAAACTTGTTTTAAAATTTTAAATGTTTTATGCTTTTATGAACTGACTTTCTCAAAATTTCCAGTTCCATTCTCCTCTCTCATCTCCTGTTGGAACCTTTCTTCTTGACAAGTCTCAACCCCTTTCCTGTCTGCTTTTTGTTTGTGATCACTGAGTTTAGAGGTTCTTGCTGGATCATGTATGCGAAACTATTTACTAGAACAAAGGCTACCAATCAGTGGCTATACTCCAACTGCATGTCTTGTAAAGATAACCACAGCTGCATTGAGTCTGTGAGTCCAGTGGCCATGCCGTGTTCAGAAGATATTGTTTTGATGTACACATTCTCAACTTCTGGTTGTTACATTCTTTCTACTCCTTTGGAAAATCATCCTTTAGAGAAGACAAGGTTGATTAGGAAATAGAAATTGTGAACAGCATAATTAGGAAGAGTGATATAATAGACTAAATCAAACAATTTATCAAAAATTTGGAAATTTTATTCTCTTTAATTATGGAAATAATATTTTAAAGAAAAATTACAATAAGTTCTAGGCAGCATTATTGTACTAAATATTCAGCCCTGAGTAGAAATAGTTGGAAAATTAATAGTAGTCAAAATACTTGTAATATTTGGATTTCATAATACTACTTCTAAATAAATAGTTTGATGGCAGTTATACAACTATAAATTTAATGTAGATCATAATATATAATTGTGTATTTAAAGTCCATTATGTTGGATGAGTTTTAGTATATGTAAATCATGCTTCAGTAAAACTACTAAGAATATAATGTACCTTATCAAACTATGAGCTGAAGATCAGAGTAATGCAAATATAACCAAAAGACAGAATCATTTCACAGCATGGAAATTAACAAATACGTAAAGTATGGCAACCTCTGAGTACTAAAAAATAAAGGCATAACAGAACCAAAATACGAAATCATTTTGTACTGAAACATAAAAATTGGAAACATTTTTAATACTCCGGAAAGAATATAGCAAGGATGTTCAGAAACTGCTTCTAAAGATATAAATGAATACAGTCTTCTTGGGGCAAATAACACTGTGTTGAAAAGTGCATGTTTTTCTGTCATCTTGTAATTTCTGGTGGGAACATGTGGAAATTGCAGCAAAAAATACAAAAGAAATCCGGAAACAACTATATTTTCCAAAAATGGAGCAATGGATACATCAGTTGCGAACGCCTCACAAAATCAACCTGAAAAGGCTAACAATGGGCAAATCACTGCTGAACACCACAGAGGAAAAGCCCAAAGAGCAGGCATCTGTGAAGAAAGCCAGCCATGAAACGGTGAGACTTTTAGACATATGAACAAGGCAAACTGTTCATTAATAGTTTAGAAATACATATGTATATATGATGTATACAAATGTGATGGTAAATCAGTGAAGAAATCAGAGCAGATACAGAGAATAATTTTAAAGAAATTCAGAACAGTAAAAGTCTTCATTGGAGATGAGTGCACTTTTGGGAAATGAGTATGCTTAAACCCCTTATTTCATACTGTTTACCTTGCGGGAACATGTAAACACTCAAATTATTAATTTTCATATTGTACCTGCATGCCATATGTATACTCTTATAGTTTGTTTAAAAATATAAGAAAAGATCCAGTGAGATGGCTCAGTGGGTAGGGATTCTTGCAACCAAACTTGATGATCTTAATTTGATTCCTGGAACACACATGGTTGAAGGTGGTAATCAACTAGCTCAAGATGTCCTCCCATGACACATATGCCATGATACAAAAAGTGTAAAACATACATACATTTTATGAAAGTTTTTGCTTTCTTTTTCATCAACTCTGTTTAGTGAGATGTGACAATATGTTGCGAGCGTAGTTCCAGGTTCAGATGAGAGATACTGTCTTAGGGAATAAGATGGAGTGATAGAACAGGGCACCTTATATCCTCCTTTGGCATGAAATTCCTTTGATTCGCCATCTGTTACTGGGTATGTAACCTTAGTCTTTAAAATAAAGGTATTTTTGTGTGCTGATGAAAACTTCTGTTTTCGCTTCATGTTCATTAGAATGGAATTAAAGCCCTTTCTTTGTACATTTTTAGTCATTTGTTATGAAATGTTGATTTTGACTTTTGGCCAGGGACAGTAAATTTTATTCATGACAGTACTTTATATTAATATTATTGTTCTGAGACTATCAAGGTGTCTTTGAAGACAATATAGCTTTCCTATGCTCTGTTGTACTTAAATTGAGAAGCTAGGGTCCCCAAAACTCGATAGCCAACAAAGCCACTGCAAGTTTATAGGTTATTGTCTAGGGAATTCAAATAATAGAACTCACAGATCACAGAGTATATGTTTTCAAAGCATTTTATTATAGATAACTAAGCAGAAAAGAAGGTAGACGTTGGGTACAGCAGAAAGAGTCCCTGGGAATGGAATGCCATTAAGACTCACAGCTCTGGGATTTATAAGACCTTGGCAGAAGGAGTAGAGGGAGAAGATGAGATGGTCAATCCAGTTCCATTACATGTGCCCAGGTCCCTCAGTATGGTTTACAGGGATGGTATACTCTTTTAGAGATATAAGGAATTAAACAGACTCCCTTCTGGCATCCACAGCCTCTGTCCATGGCAGAACCAGAGATGTCTTTGGATTAGATACTTCTGGCATGTTTAGCCTCAGGCAAAGACAAGATACTGGCAGGTCCAAAAACATTTCCATCTCTCTCTCTCTCTCTCTCTCTCTCTCTCTCTCTCTCTCTCTCTCTCTCTCTTTCTGTCTCTCTCTCATTTCTCTCTAGTGTATGAGTGTATTGCCTGTATGTAAGTGTACCCGTATCCTTCAGTACCCATGGAGGTCAGAAGAGGGCACTGAATCGCCTGGAACTGGAGTTATGGATGGTTGTTAGCCATCATGTGGGTCCTGGGAATCAAACCTAGGTTCTCTGCAAGAACAATCAATGCTTTTAACCACTGAGTCATCTCTCCAGCTCACATTTCCAGCTCTTTTCCAAGAAAGAAACTGTTCAATTTCCTTTGTATTCTTTTTATCCAAAGCTGATTAACCACTGTTTTCCCTCTGTTCTCGTTATAACGATAACAGCTAGCATTTATTGAAAAGATCAAACCAAGTGCTATGCATCAACTTAACTATTTTACATGTGCTTCATCTTTCTACCAGTGTGCACAATAATGCAAAAACAGAGTTTGAAGTATGGCCCTGAATAATTTAGTTTTCAAGTTGGGGTTATAATTTATTTAAGTTTATCTGATACAAATAGTTCATGACCTTTATTACTTTGTTCTTTATGTAATAGCATTGATTTCCAATAGGTCTGAAACCTATTGGAAATCAACTCTTAGAATATGTAAATTTAGATATACTTGAGTACTAATGTTTAAAATATCATGTGATGAAGACCATTCTAAAGAGACAGCAAAGTAGCTGAGTGTTCCTCCTTCTTTCCTTTGCTCTCTCCCTTTCTTCCTGCTTCTCCTTCTCTCCATTCCTCCATTCCTCTCTTCTTTTATGCCCTTGTATTTCTCTGTTTCAACTTTGTTTCACTTAAATTACATTTCCACAAAGCAGAGTGATTGATCTTTGGGGCCCATAGAGTCTATAACTTCTGAGCTGAGTTCATTGCCCTGTCCTTGAGCCAATATATGTTTGATCACCATCTGTATCATCTATATAGCACACTATACTTATAGCTCTGGGCTTTTCTCTTTTTTTCTCATTAAATGTTGTTCTCGGATTTTGGTTTTGTAAATATCCAAACCCAAACCTTCTAAGTGTCCCTGTTTATTAAGCGTGTTTCTGTTAGACTGAAATCTAGTTTATTTTTCACTATATGTATTGCTTAGAAAGTAAGACAGTCGAAAAAACTACCACTTTCCCCAGAAAACTGAGGAAAAGTAGAAGCAATGGAATGGTCACTGAATAATTTCCCCAGTTCACCCTTCTTTTTATGCATGTTGCTGCCTTTTTTTACACAACTTTCTCCCAGGACACTGCATGTGGAGGTACTTTCAGTCATAATAGAGAAAGAAGTGGATTGAACCTGGCTGAGCTAAAGCCAAGGAACATACAGGCATTTCCCTGGGATTACAGCACAGAAAGTTCAGGAAAACCATCAAATGTCAAAAATGAAATGAAGCAAATGAGCAAATGCAGCCAGTGGCAGAGGAAATAAGATGACAGCTTATGACTTTGGAAGTCTGACAACACTAGATTACAAACTTAACTAAACCAATATCATGCATGTGGATTTTCTGGAAATTAGTAAAATTCCAAGTCAACTTCTGTGTTTGATGAGGAGGATGTCCATGAAAGAGGAGGCAGCAAGACTGCAGGAGCCAGAACAAGATGCCTGCTGCTGGATAATCCATTTTAGACATCACAGGAAAACTACACCCTTGCAATCTTCACATGGTGACTGCAAAATAAGACCTGCATAGTGACAAAACCATTTGACAAGCCAACATAAATTGAGGAAATAACACTGAGTTCCAACTCTAGATGAAGAGGTACAATCAGTCAAAGGATGCTGAGGGAGGGAGAATTAGTTTTCACCAGGTACAAACTCCTTGGTTCAGTCCCATGTTTTCAGGCCTACCTAAGCACATATACACATGAGCACCAGAAAATTGACTCATTGTATTATATATGAATACATATGTATGTATATTTATAGACATATGTATGTGTATATATAACAGTAGTAATCAAGGATGAGAACTAGAAATTGAAAGGATATGGGGGGGGTACACGGGTGAAAATATAAATATAAATACAAAAAAGATATAAATACAATACACGTGTCATAAAGTCTCAAAAAAATAAGTATTTAAAACAGGGCCTTTAGAATAAAACCATATGGAAACCTACCATTATAGAAACTTCTTAAAGTATATACACAAACACAATCATAAAAAGAGATTAAAAGGATTTATGCTATAACAGGAGGATATTGCCCTTTCTAAACATGATAGGCTAATGAAACTTGGCTGGGGGTTAATAAAATTGGGATGCGGGGGCAAAAAGAGAGGTGACGAAAGAGAAAGGGATCTAATACCATCAAATTATATTATATGAAAAGCACAAGAATGAAAAAAGGAGTAAAATTATTTCAACAACAACAACAAAAGGATGTTGACTTTGATGTTTAGAAATTATTTTCCTCTTTGTTTGTATTCCTATGTGAAATTTAGAAATTTTATGGAGAATAAGTTGAGTCCTGATAACTATCAAAGGTTGGGTGGGAAACTGGAGAAACTCTGGATATGTTAGCACTCGTCTAAAGAACTATTCTGCCATCTTGAATTTTCTGTAATCACCTTGGCTGATGGAGTTACAATGAAAATTAAAGCCATTTCTCCTGATGTACCTCACTCTCAGTTCTTTTGGTTATATATTACTGAGTAATTTATATGACGAGTACATTAGGAAGTGAGGCATGTTTTAATCTCATCACTAATTAATGGAATATTGTGTACCATAAGTATCATATTATTGAATAATGAACAAAATTTCTAATATAAAAATGATGATTCATTTGAAATTGTTTGTGTGGAATTAAATTGTAGTACAACATAAACTAGCTCTTGTATTGAAGGAAGTGTAGACTCAGTAGAACTGTTCTTAGAAATTTGAACTGTGATCTTTTGCTGTGGAAGCAATATGCAATATGATATTGTCATGAGAATGTATAGCAGAAGCTATATATCACAGAAGCAAATATCACACCACAGTGAGCCACACTCAGAAGGATTAAGGAACAATGCTCCATAGTATACTGTACTGCTAAGCTGTTTTAGGAGTGGCAGTTAAAATTCATTGTCAACCTGGCTGAATTTTAGGATCACTTGGGAAACACAGCTGAATGTGTTTGTGACACAGTTTCCAGGAAGGATAAACTGACAAGGGAGTCCCAACTATATGCTAAGGTCCTAATAAAAAGGAGAAAATGAACTGAGCACCAGCATTCTTTGTACTCTGATTCTTAATTGTTGATACTGTGTGATTAGTTGCCTCACTCTTGCTGCTGTGACTGAGTGCACCATCAAACCATAAACTGAAAGGAAACTTTTCCTTCAGTTGTTTTCCATCATTTATTGAATCACATCACTGAAAAAAAAATCACTAATATAATAGAATTTATATATGAAATGTATTTTCAGTTAATAGCAATTTCCATTTAAGCTCGATTTATCAACACAAGTCTCTATATTAAGTCAAGCAATATCCATATTACTGATACAAATTAATGAAGATGATGATATTGAAATCTTTAAGATAAAGACCAATGGAATGGTATATACAGTTCAGAAGTAAGTCTGCAGGTTGGATGTCAGCGGATCATCATTGAAAATAAGAATACATGGTAGAGAATGATAGTTCCTCCAAAATCAGTTGGGATAGATGGGGAGATAAGTATTTGAACACTATATTTCAGAGAAATTAATACCAAAAACATAGAAGACTTCACACAACTAATAGTAAAACAACCCAAAACCTGATTAAAAGAGGGGTAGCATCCATAATAATGATTTCCCCAAAGAGATAGAGAAATACTTGACAGGTATAGAAAAAAAAATTCAACAGCTATAATCTTCGAGGCAACACAAAGAAAAGCCCATGAGCTGTCACATCACACCCATTAGGACAGCTATTACCGAAAACAAAGGATCACAATGTTGGGCTATAGAGGAACAACAATCCATGCACAGTGATTATGGGAAACAATGCAGACGTTTATAAAATTGAAAATATAATTACTTTTTGTTCAGTAACTCCAGTTCTGAGTATATATTCAAAGTGGCATATGTATCTCTAAGAAAAATCTGCATTCATGGACACAATATCATTAATCACCAAGATATGAAAATAATCTAAGTGTCCAGAAGATTAAATGGATAAAGTGAAATATTAATCTTCCTTTTAAAACAGAAATCCTATCACAGGTACCTACATGGCTGCACTCAGAGGACACTGCTGAGTGAAATAAGTCAAACCCAGAAAGACAAAACTATGCCATCATCACAGGATAATTAGGAATTTAAAGGGAAAGAATCTACAATTTGGTGACACACATGGACTAGAAGCCTGTGACATGCACAGCTCTAAGTGACACATTAACAATGGGACCTCCATATCTAAAACTCATGGAACATAGTGGAACAGGGTGTAGAGAGAAAAACTAAAACATCTCTCACCTCTCAGCAGTGAATCTTTCTCATGCATCAAAGGTCAGTGAGCATAGAAGGTCAAAACTGGATAAAATAGATAATAAGAGACTGCAGAATATGTGTCCCTGTGCAGGATTCATGTTAACCCTCACCCACCCACTCGGGGCTCAGGGAACATTGTGGAAAAGAGTTAAAAAAGATTTTAAGAACCAGGGGTTGTAGATGACCAAAGGGAAACAAAGATCTCCAGGCTCTGGGGAACTTGCTCATATGCACTTACAACAATGGTACAGCATGCATTGGATCCATGCAAACTCAATCAGGCAGAAACTAGCATAGAGCCTGGGAAATTAATCTTAGTTGAGGAACTATCAATAGCTGATCCCTGCTGGGTGAGGGAATGCTGATTTTCTTTAAGGAAGTGACACAAGCTGACCAGGATCCAGTGGATGAACTCACAATGAGATGAGCATACAGACTTGACTCAGTAGACTTTAACATATATGACAGAATGCATGAAATCTTGTTGAAGACTATGGCAGCGTTGCAGATAAGGGAGAGGTCTAAATATGATTAAGATCCATTGTGTGAAATGCTCAAATATTCAATTAAAATATACATTAAAAAAATCTCTGCCTCTTACAATGTGTCCTCCCACCACTCAGTCCTTTCCTTCTATGATTTTTCCTGAGACTTAGGTGAGTTATAGAGGGTGGATTGTAGATGTACCACTTAGAGCTGGCACCTCAGTCATTGTAACAGTGATCATTAAAGAAGAGGACAAGAAATAATAAGGGAGTGGAGGGGGCATGCAAGCAGTTGGAGGGGGACTGGGAGAGGTAGATATAATTCAAATACAATACTCATGATGAAACTCAAAAGTAAAAATTCTAAATTTCTAAAAGCAGACAATTGTATGATGGGTGTGAAGACTAGAAGGGTTGGAGAACTGGGTAGATGTTTTTCAAAGAGGACAAAAAACTTCAATGGTACATTGTGAATTATTTCTGGAAATCTAATTTTCAAAAATAATTAAGAATATGAAAATTGTACGATGAAGTGATGAATTTGCTAATTAGCCTACTATGGTAAATAATTCATCAGCATATATAAATATAAATATATCAATACATTGGTTGTAAAGCCTACATTTTTTCAACTGTATGCCAATAAAGCTAAAGAGCTTGTGAAGTTGGATGTGATAATGTGATAATCATTAGATCCTCAACTAAATTTATGTTTTATCCAAATTTAACCTGTGTATATTACCTGGACATAATATTTAGTTTTATGTAATTCATAATATCTTGGTGTTTTTCAATATGAAATATAAAGATAACCAAAATAACTAATACAGTTTATAGCCACAAAGTTTTCTTGCTTCCTATTTTAGCTAAGATATATAGATACAAATATATAATTGTACATGTTCTATTAAATGTCAAATGACTGTACTGAATATTAGTTTGTAGAGAAAATACATTTTAACAATCACTGCAACAAACTTAATAAAAATGCTAAAATATTTTGAAGTTAAATAGAAATTTACTTTTATTTATAGATTTTTGACAATTTGTTAGTTCCCAATTCAAGCAAGCATAGCTTTTTTTTTTTTTTTTTTTTTTTTTTCCTTTCCAGGATTAAGGTATTCTTTTAACAGCACTGCAAGTAGGAGAAACTATTTTTTTCTCCATTTTGTTGGTAATTATAAACAGGAGGTAGTCACAGCTCAGCTATTCATTGTGGGCGTGGGCTTGGTTTGGGGAGGAAGTTTACTTTGAAGACAAAATTTGAGCTATTATCTATAGAGTTAGAAAATGACACCTAGTCCAAATCTAAAAGTTTTTCAATTAAGCCAAGTAATTAGATTTTGGAATGTATCCAGTGAACTTCCACTAAACACTCTAAATAAGGATGCTCCATGCACTTCTAAAAAGGTTGTTTATAAATTACAAGTAAAAATAAAACCAAATTGAAGATGCCCAGTGAATACCACTGCTGTAGATGAGCTCCAGGTCCCAAGGTAGAACGTTGTAGTCCTAAACAAATCAGCTAATATCTGATAAAAAACTTTATAATGGAATTGTACATTTAAAAATAATGAAATTAGATACCCATATGTTTTCATAAATACAACTAATTTCTTTTGAAGATGGAGTAGTCTTTACCTACAACAATATTGTTGCTATAGAATGGAATGCAAATTATTTCAATGCCTTTTTAGATGGTATTTTAAATACCTGAAAAATAGAAACGGTCATTTTTTTCTTAGTATTATATTTGGAAATAAGAAAATACAAAATAATATATACAAAGAGATACAGATTTGACATTGAAAGTAAAAAAAAAAAAAGAAAGATAATAGACTTTCTACAGGGTCTAATTAGCTTCCATTATGCCTCTAGGCAGTTAAAATATTGCATTTATTTGTTATGAATTAAAATACAGCTATTTTTTTAAAAATGCTTCTTTTAGCTTAGTTAACACTGGAGAAATATCATATCATTTGTCTTTGTATTTTTACCTAAACATTCCTCTATTTCCTCACATTCAATTTTTTTCTCCTTTGGTTGGAAGCAAATAGGATCGAAGACTGTGTATATATTTAGTCAACCCTCCCATTTCAAATATCTAATATTTTGCAGTTCTATACTATCAAAGAGAATCAATATTGGCAGCACTGAGAATTGCTTGCCAGATAAAATGGTATTTATTGTTACAGCTGATAGCCCCTGTCATGATGGAATGTAAGTGCTACCTTTGCATGCAGAGAATGTTTGTTCCCATTAAAATGAAAACACCTTTTAATCCAGAAAGATAGCTTTTGCTTTTCTAACAGCCCATGCTTACAGACAATGCACTGTTATGGACCACGTTCTTGGATATTCTGTAATACTCCCACAGATAAATAATGGTCCCCAAAAATGCCTTGTTATTTTCTAGTGTCTGTCCCTATTAGAAATAGCAAGATGTTTCAGAGGCAACAATAGATGAAGTGCCAGTATGAAATGGTACTCACACTTTCAGAGCGTTTTCACCGAGATGTGAAGAGTGAGAGGAAGGGGAATGTTGAACATCATCTGTACACTGATGTGGAATGTGGTTTTTCACTTTTAAGTGACTAAATGAAAACATGTCAGGAAGGATGAGGCAGAAAAGCAAATATAAAATCAAAATGGCTACTTTAATAATGCATTGTAATATTTTTTATTTTTCTAAATAATAAAATAAACATTAAAAAATCCTGACAGAGCTCTAAAACAGAAATTGAATGTTTGCATGTCAATATGTGTGTCTGACATTTGAGTGATAGAAGTAGAGGAAGATGGCACGACTTTCAGGCCCCAGTGCTTACCCATTCTATATGTTCTCCATGTCTCTCGAGAACTCCCTCAGATGGATTCATTAGACAAACCTTAAAGGGACTGACAGTCTTAGATCCATCTCACTAAAACTGGGCACAGCCATCAACAAAGTCCATTGACTTGTCATTACTAGAAGCTGAAGTATTCCCATTGTTCTCAGTGGCAACTGCTCCCAGAAAAGTACTATAAATCATTCACTTTTGCTCTAGAGACCAACCGGTTAAAGACAAATGATTATACCCACCAATAAAAACAATTCTACTATAATATACCACATTTTCAGTAGCAACAAGGATCTAGCAACCAGAGAATTAATAATCATCATGTCATGTTCTTCCAGTATTTTTGCAGTTCTGACCAGGACTTTCATAGACCCTCAAACAACAATCATCACTACCCTTGTTCTTAGTTACCCAGCAGAACTTGACAATGAAACCCTGTTACTGAAGATACATGATCCATAGAATAAACAAGGAGAAATCAAGCTTGTACTGACTTCAAAGCTTCATCTCTACTGTCTTGCTTTCACAGTGCTTAACAGGCTACCAGAGGAGAACATTAATCATCAAACTTTATCCAGTGAATTCTGTGTGCTACATCAGACAATATGGCAAGACATATTATAGGTGACTTTGAGCACTACTCTTATGGGAGTACCAACAACTTTCTAATTGGATTTACAGTCTGTTTAATAAGATGAAGACTATACCTGAGATTGGTATCAAGCCTATGAACCTGTAGTCAGACAGCCTTCAGGTCATAGGGAAGAGATGAGTACTTTTATTTTGCTAAATATGTGTAGCATTAAACCAATACTTATGACTTCTTATAACTGTTGATTAATGCATCTCTCAACTCTCACCACAAAAGTTTCCTTATGCAGCAGATAGTGATTAACACAGAGACCTACAACTGGCCAATGTGCAGAGAATAAGAGACTACTGAGTACTTATCCCTGAATAGGACACCTATATCAAACTTCTTCCTCCCAAAGCTCAAGTATCATTGAGAAAGAGGGGGCAGAGACTTTAAGAGCCAAATGTGGTAGATGACTACATGGAAAAAAGTTTTTTTTTTTTTTTTTTTTTTTTACAACTGGGAAGTCATTCAAATGAATTCACAGCAATGGGAACAACAAGCAAAAGCTTGCTCAAACCGGATAAACACTCAGCTGAGACAGGTAGTAGTGAGAAAGAATCCCTAACTCTACCTGATGTTCTACTGGTAACAGATGACTTTGGGAAGGAGAAAGTTAGTCTCCCCTAAGGGTGTGACTTTTGGTAGGTTTACCGGGCTCCAGGGAATGGATCCCCACGGAAGAGCATTTGAGGACCCCCAATTTTACTCTATAGGCCATATATGCATATATGTGTTAGAGTACATGAAGTTGTGCAAAAAAAGTAGATGGGAGTGCAGAAATGCGAATGGATCTAAATATGATCAAAATATATTTTATAAAATTCACAATATTTAAATTTAAAAAAGAAGTAAATACTGCAAAAAGACAATGCATCTTATAGAGTAAAATAGATCAATTTATCTGTTAGCTATTGAAACTACTCCTTATGTTAAGACTTGAATGTAAGGGTGCTGATCCTGAAATGATGTTGATTTAGTAATATTTAATTTGAAACTTAAATTATTTTCTTTACCATGCTGGGCCCCTGTCTTTATTGGGCTTGCATGGGTCCTGTGCATGCTGTCATTAAAAGATGTCAGTTCAAATGTGTAGCAACTCTATGATGTCCAACTTTTAATCCTCTAATTCTAAAACTGAAGTAAGTGAACCAGATATTTATTTTACTGTTACCGATGAAAATCACATAATCTGTGTTTGCCTTAAAAGTCTGTATAATTGTTTCTTTGGGAAAACTATTGTGTTAAAGATGATGAACCATGTGGTGAAGTCATGAATGACTTTGTGGTGGGAGCTGGAAGACCATAAGAATGGGGAATGGTATAATCTCCTTTCCTAGACTTTCTCTAATTTTGGACTTATCCTCCTGCATTTATCATTGTACTACAAACTAATTGCTGTTAGTGGCTAAAATCGAATGTAGATTTTCAAGGTTTGCACCACCTTAAAGTGCAAGAAAACAGTAATTACCAAGTAGTCATGGTAGCAAGCAAGAAAGAAGTCAAGCACATTCAAAAACACAATAAATGGACAAATGATACTGGTCAGCACTAGACCAACTTTCTTCTGCAAGGTTGATTTTTTTAATTGATTTAGTTAATCTTTTGAATTTTTGAATATATATGTCATGTATACTGACCATCCTAACATCCCTGTAAACCATCCTCACAAATCTCCCATATTTGTGTCTATTCATTTTTCGTCAGTGACCCATTTAAATGGCAGAGCCATCTCTGTGACCATGGGCTTGAAGATATACATTGGATTCAGGAGAGCTAAGCATTTAATACACAGCTAAAAATAGTGGTTCCCACTCTCCCAGAATCTGTAAGTACCAACAGTTCAGAGGCAAAGGGTAGGACCCTCTCCGTCTTTGACTGATTTTTAATAGGGACAGTCTTGTTTGGCACCAGTGGATTTAACTATATTTAAGCTATGTCTGATGATTTCAGTGGTTGTAAAGAATCTGGGAAATGCCATCTCATAGCCTTTCGTCCTATCTTCTGGCTCTTACATACCTCCTGTCACCTCTAAAGCAATATTTCTGAGACTTTTCAGGTGCAGAATGAGTGACTTCTTTAGTCCTGGGCCCACAGCCATTGCTTATTCTTTGCATCTTGGGCAGCCACTAGTATCTGCATTCACCATTATTTTTTATATGGATTAATTTATATGATTAAGACTGGAAGCTGTTATTGCCTACAAGTATCAGCAGCAGTATTTACAAGGCAGTTTGCTGCTACATCTACATAGCCATCAGAAAAATGTTCTTTATATGGGTCTATTATCTCCTCAGTCCTGGGCTGTTAGCTAGGCTTACAGTGACAGGCATTGGTAACTCCCCCTAACCCCTGTTTATGGAATGTGTCTTGATACATTCAAATTCTTCTGGAAGAAAAATGTGTTATTTGAGTGTAGTATTGATCCATTATCTCCCTCTAATTAGGGACAAGTGAGATTCCACTGAGAAATATAATGTAAATTAGGAACTAGACCAAACATGTTGTGATAAAATAATCTACCAATTAAACTGAGGTAAGCCCGTCAGCTACTGAAGAGAGGAAACCTCAGTCACAGCATTTCCAAGCACACTTTATTGTTTGTGTTCCCTGAAGGTGAGCTCATGCTTCTGTGAATATACTCTCAATGAATTACTGAAATGTAGCTATTCTGCATTTTCTTTTTGCATTTCTAGTTATTACTTGTTCTTATATGATTTTTCTCTCCAGGTGAATAAAATGATCTACAAATATTTATTCAACTTTATTGCATGGAAAAGCTCTATAAGAAACCCAAAAAGACATTAAATCATCAAGACTACGAGATCTGTAAGGAAGCCAATAGTCTTTCTTCTCTGGCTTAGCCCAGTTGTAGTCAAAGTGGGATTGAATTTGCTAACATCGTGTGATTTCCTAGTTCTCTCTTGAAAATCAAAATGATAAAAGAATATATTTTTGTCCAGTTGTGTATAATTCTAAGCAATCATTTGGTTCCTGAAGAAAAATGATTTCCTAAAGCAAACTAATCCCAGAAGCAGAGATGCTCCTACTTCGTGCTATTCTGGTTCTTCCAGCCAGCATATCCTTGCCATGTAGAAGTAGAGTGGCCGTTTATTATCAGTCACTACATTCTATGCATGAGTTAATGAAGGCTAGCTGAAAATAAAACAACCAGAATTTCTGAAGTCATCCTAATTACCTTGCTCATTTCATTATGAGAGAAAACCCTCGATCACAGACAGCAATTCATAATTGATATGGAATACCAAGGTTTCATGTAAAACATCTAAATAGAAGATGAGAAGTAGACATTCTAATATTATGGTCAGATATTCAGGTCCATGTGAAATTTAAACCAAATTCAGTACACCAGAGGAAATAATTAAATTTCTTGTCTATTATTGTTATGTAGCCATAGACTATAGGTCACAAAGAATGACTAGAAAATGATGTTTCCCAATCAGTATAGAGGGATATGACACTAATAACCAGAAAGGAAACCTGGGAAGAACAATGGGCCTGTGAAAAGCAAATGTTTCAGAGCAACTGGAGTCAGGAAAACTGATGAGAAGATAGACTGGATAAGAGAGCAGAGTCAACTGAGGAAGTCGGAGAAGGCCAGGTCTAGAAGTTATCTAGATCCTGTGGGCAAGTTTTCCAAAATAAGAGCTAGAAGCCCAAACACAACACCGTGTGAACTTTACATCTGAATGCTCTACATAAATAGGTTCTACAACCTAGTCCAAGCTCCACTGTTCTTTCCAGGAACACCTACTATCTTATGTATATAACAGAGGATAACAGGAGATAACTGACTCTGAAGATATATAATTTGGATACTTTGAGGAAAATTAAGTTTGTTACTAATGTTTCTGAAGAAGGCAAAAAGACATAGATGCAGACAGACTGTAGTGTGCAGCTCAGGAATAGAACACAAAGATTGCAAATGCAGAAAGGCTTGGTTTCACATGAACAGAAAAAAAAAACCGTTAGGAAGCAAGAGAATTTAATTATCTCTAGTGAACTATAACAAAGATGAACATGGGAAATGGTTCCATTCAATGGTACAAAGAGGAAAACAAAGAACTATTTTGTTCAATAAGCACTTAATATATTGCACTTTACATATATTTTCACAATTAAATATACAAATCTCTAATTCCTAAAAAATGTTTAATATAGTGGCCTGGCAGTTAAAGTACTAAGCAGTTGCTTAGTCATTCCAATACATAACTTGCTAAACTTTGGAGAATCTTATCATGTATTGTTGCCTAATATAGTTATTATAGCATCCAAACCCAAGATATGGGAGCAGTTTGGCTATTCATTATTATTGAAAGAAATGGTGTTGGTAGTTAAAAAGAAATTTGAGTATAAAAGAGTAAGATTCCAAAATGGTCAATTTGCAAAGTAATATTAATAAATTATCAAGCTATGTCAAAATATTTTATTTAATTCTAGTTGTTTTAGCATCTTTAATAATGAATATAATGGATAATGTGCAGAAATAGAAAGCCATAATGCACCCTGTGAGCATTTTTACCAGTGTGTTAATGACCTGCCTGAGTTAGCACCTTGGGCTTCGCCTCCAGCTTTAAAATACAGTCAGTTATTACCAGTTCAAATCTACACCAGCATGTTTAAGTAGACTAAATATACTCTAAGGAGAGGTAAATATTATACTATTTCATTTTCATTTTCAGCTTCTAAAAATCACAGCTATTACTCGTAATTCAATTGCAGTTTTGAGTATGCTATAACATACCTGTAAGAGAAAATAATGTGCTTGTGACACTATTTAACTTTCTTGACTCCTAAAACCAGAAATATCAGAGTGAAGTAGATTTCAAATGCATTATTATATATATGTATATAGTGAATTATCATTATTTTCCTTTTGGCCAAATGTATTTATGTGTTTAGACCATAAGCTTTTTGAGATAGTATTAAAGTACCAGTTGCACAATGAACAAAGCATATCTGGTATTTTAAACCCACTGGGAAACTATAATGAAGATATATAACATTCGGGACAAGCTTTATTCAAAAAGAAAATGATTGTTTAGCTATTCATTCATGGAACAGCACCTCCTTGTGCCTGCTAATAAGAAAAGAAATTCATAATTTTAATTACTCCAAGAATACTTCGAGGGGAATGGGGCAATATTTGAACAATCTCAGTTAAGCTAATGCTACAACCTTTGTTCCAATAAGAACTAAATTACATTTATATGAGAAGTATCAAGTTGGTTACACAGAAAACAGATTGTTATACTTTAAAGGGTGGGGTTGCTTAGAGTTGTAAAAAGCTTAGGGTTAATATCAGCCATAATTTGTTGAATATTTAAATGCTAAATTTGTTAATGAAAATGTTAATGAAATTATAATGGGATGATAACAAGATCAGCTACATGTACTAATTTTCATAATGCATATAAAATGTACAAATACTATATTTAATCTTTGAAACAACTATATTGAGAGAGATAACATCTTTAGTTTATAGCTAATTAGTGCCTATACTTTGTTCTAATTGTATACTTAATTCTTTTCAGAATTTTTTAAGATTTCATTTATTTATTTTTAATATTTTATTTTTTATTTTATGTGTATGAGTGTATTACCTGCGTGTATGTAAGGGAACCATGTCGTACAATGCCTGAAGAGTACAGAAGAAAGCACTGGATCTCCTGGAACTGGAGTTACAGATGACTGTTGGCTGTCATATGGGTGCTAGGATTCATATCCTAGTATGCTGCAAGAAAAAACAATACTCTTAACCTCTGAGCCATCTATCCAGCCTCTTATGTATTATTTTTATTTTATGAGTATAACTGTATTGCCTACATATGTTTAAGTACACCTGTGTTATGCAATACCTACAGAGGTCAGAATAATGCATTGGACTACTAGAACTGGAGTTTTGGATGGTTGTTAAGCACCATGTCAGTGCAGGGAATCAAACCCAGGGCCTCTGTTAGCCAGTCTTCTTAAATGCTGAACTATCTCTCCAGCCCCTATATGTTTAATTCTTGACATTCCCAAAGGAGAGCTATACTTTTGTAAAGGAAAAAAAATGTATAGTGATAAGAGACTTGCCTTAAGTCTCTATGTAGTAGAGTGATGAATCCTTTGTAAATACTCAGATTCTTAAAATGAACATTATGGATATCACAACTGGTAATCACTGTCGGTAAATCTAGAATGCATAAAAAAGATAACAGAATTCTGTCAGATTACAATAGGATGTTTGCACTGTTGACTGTGTCATAATCCAAGAAACGATGCAGTTGCAGTGTTGTCTGTTAGTAATGGAATCATAAATGGAATTAAGTTGTATGATCAAGAGAGAGATGACACACCCTTGGTAAAAATATATCCTGTTCTTTTTAAAGATTTAATATTTACCAAAAATTCAGGAACTACTGAATGATTTTAAGTACAGAATTGTATCAGTACATTTTTATTTTAACATTATAACCGCAATGACATTCCAGAGATTAGACTCTGCGGGTGTGCGAGATGAGAAAAAGGGAATTTATTAGTGGAAAGCAATGTTTTTGAGAAACGATGAGTACAAGAGTTACAGAATGACTACACGTATTAGAATAGGGGTAGGTAACACTCCTGAGAGAGATTTGGGAGATTCTAAAAGACTTGAATACTAAATATAAGCAATTAAGAAGAAAGATCAAAGATACTTCTAAAAGGACAGAAGATTAGATACTCAAGCCTGTATAGGGCTTGTTGCACAAGCATAAGGTCTAAGTTTGATCCCCACATTAATTCCCACATAAAAGGGCAGGCATGGTAGCAACCCAGTTTATAAACTCAGGACTGGAAATGTAGAAACAGAGGATCCCTGGGGCTCACTGGCCAGCCCTTCTAGTCTACTAAGTGAGCTCCAGATCAGTGAAGAAGCCCTGTTTCAAAAAACAAGGTAAATCGTATCTGAAGAAAAAGACCTGAAGTTATTCTCTTGCCTCTGAAGCACAAACACACACACACACACACACATACACACACACACACACACACGTGCACACACACAAAGATTTTTCTGAGGTATTAAGTTTGGGCCAGATGGGTATCAGTAAGAATTATATGATAGAAGTGATTTTCTTATGTATTTGGAGAGCATTATGTAGAAGTTCCTTTTTAAGTAGACATTAATATACATAAAATATGTATTTATTTATACTTATGTAAAAATTTCCTTAAAACAAACTCTAGAAGTCATAAAGTGCAAAGCTAAATACATCAAAGCTTTAATTCTTTCCATCATTTATACAGCAACTAAATTTAACCAAACCCCGTAAGCTAAACACCGAGCTAGAAAGTGAAGAAAACAAAATAAGAAGCAGAAACCCTGTAATAAGCATGCTACATTCAGTTGAAAACAACCCAGTTTAAACCAATCTTTTTCAAAGCAAAGCTGTCAACAGGTGGCAGTTCAGAAGGTGCGTGTAATTTAGAAGGGGGCAAAGAGTGTCAAAAGCGAAATGGGGAGAGTTAGTTAACAGACAAAAAAGACAAAACATGCTTAGGTTGAAGGAAGAATATGTGTTGAGTTTGACTCAGTCTCAATAGGGGATTAGTGTGTATACTTCAGGCTTGATTGGGAAAAAATTATTGCAGTATTTTCTAAGGAACATTAATATTTTTTGAGCACTTCAACTCTAGAATGAAAGAAAAGTAGTGAAGGCGTCCGAGCACTGCCGTGTGGGTCCCTGCTCTGTAGAGGTGACTCTTGTGAAAGTGCTGACAACGGATTGAGTCAGCATGAAAACCTGTCAAGGAACATTTACGGAACTGTAACAGGAAGTAAGAGTAACCTAGAACAAACTGACTGTTGTGAAGATGATCGGAATGAGGAAATTACTGAAATATTCAAAAAGCAAAACGGATAGAGCTTCATTCCCAATAAGATCAAATGCTAAATTAGAAATAGAACGTAAGTTAGATTACCAGGTTTCTGACTTCAGAGAAACAGATGGTGTTATTCACCAAGATAGTAAAAATTAAAAAGAGGTCAGCGGAGACAAGAAGTTCTTATTTATATACTGAACTTTCTTAGTTCATATTCTGTTACCATAACAAAATTCCTGAGACCAAATAATTTATGAAAAACTTTATTTGGCTCATGTTTCTGGAGTCTCTTGCCTGAACTTGGTGCTAGCATCTGGCCTGCTTTTGCTTAAGGTGTTCTTGCTGCATCAAAATATGGTGGATCATGTCGCGTATTAATATAAATTTACTGTGTTATCTGAAATCTATTTTACTTCCCTAATAAAGTCACTAATGCTATCACTGGGGCCCCAAACTAGAGATCTCACCTAATGTTAACTGCCTCCCAAGAGATCTACCTCCAAATGTCATCACTATAATCATTTGGGGGAATGAATATCGAACACATGAATTTTAGAGCCATCTAGCCATTGTCCATGCCAATGTCTCTGAAGCTGTAAGCAGCACAGCAATAACTAGAGCATATTTTTTTAATTATACAATAGTACTACTAATTCTCATAGAACATCTATATTTGTTCCTACTTAACGTGGCACATTAAGTGAGGGCCTTAAGAATTACATTGTTTTTCTGAATAATTTCTTTTTCTTTGTGACTATTTTAGTGGTCTGTGATCAGTGGAGAGCAGTAAGATGTGAGAGAAAAAATGACAAAATGTGAATTACAGCACCATAGCTCTTTTTTTGTTCAATAGCAGTGTTATCTTTTTTGGAAAATAAGTATAATTTAGAGAAAGAAAAAAAAATAAACTTAGTAATTTATGTTCATTCCTGTTTCAAAAAAATAAGCTGAAAAGAAGAAAACAATGATCAAAACCACAGAGCATAATAATCAACAGTTAGTGCTGAATATTAAAAGTCAATTGCAAATCAGTATGTTGGCACACCTTTAATCCCAGCATTTGGAAGTGTGGGCTAAAAGTCTGCAGAATTTGAAGTCAATTTGGGAAGCATATTGAAGTCCAGGACTTCTTTGCCTATAGAATAAAGTATTATCTCAAAAACAAATCCATGCTCCTGAAAACAAACATAACTAAACAGTAGGTTCCATTTTTTTTTTAAAAAAAGACATTTCCTGCAGATTACCATACATTTACCTCACCTATGACTATATATGCCCCAAAACTAAGGGGCTGACTTCTTTACCTTTAAGGAAGGATCCATGTGTCAGTCCCACTAGCGGATTAAACTCTCTCCTCACCTGATAAAACATAAAATAAAAAATAAAATAAAGATATCACAAATTATAAAAAATAGAGGTTTGGGGAAATGAAGTTTTTACTCAGAAAGTAAGGAGATGAAAAACAGTGACAGGGGATGAAAATGACAAAGACTCAGACTTTATTATACATGTCTATAACATTTTCAAAGAATCAAGAAAAATATTGGCCACAGCGGCACACACCTGTTACCACAACCCTTGAGGGATCAATGTTATAGAATCAAGTATTCAAGGTCATTATGAGGTACATAATAATCTCAATGCCAGACTGTACTACATGAGACCATGTCTTGAAAAGAAAACAAGAAAAGTCAATGGCTATTAAATTATAATGAAGTTTATAAAATAAGATTTACAAAATTATGCTGTAATTGTACAAATAATGACCTTCAAGAGATAAGTATATATTCAGCGGAAGAAACTATATAATTATAGAGCAGGACTTTAAGCAGCTGGATTAAATGATGAGAATTCTTTAAAATGAAATCTCTTTAGGAAACATAGCTTTCAGAATACTTTTGAAAAAGTTTTATTATGGTCTACATAATTTGCATACAGTTATTTAAAACTCTTGGTTAAACAGTATTGACTGAGAAAGCTTGGAAAGGAGTTTCTGAGATAGAATCTAGACTAATGTATGCTTGAAAGAGACTAAGGCCATGTGGTTTGGAAGGGTTTGGGGACAAAGGAAGTGGTTTCAAGATCTCTGCCTGCTTTTTTAGTTAATATGAAACCACAGAAGATGGGTTTATTGGAGAGTCCTAAAACCTAATGCCAACCTCTTGGGACAAATCTCCATGCCTTTTAAAGAATACTGCATAATTCGTGTGGCCCAGCAAAAAGCTTAGCGTCATTATCAGGAAAGAATTTTTCTAACAAAACCAAGTTTCCAGTGCCTGGTCTTTGAGCACTGCCATCTTTTCTCTTACATATGTAAGGCATGATATCTATTGTTTCCATCTGTTTCTGTGCTGTTTTATGAAACTGAGACTTTTTCTTTCAAAATTATGACTATTTCAGTTCACAATTTGAGATTATATAGTCTCTAAGTGAGTTCTTATGTTAGTGTTTTAATCAGAATATGTCTCTACTGAACAAAGTTTTGTTATTAATATGCAAATGAATGTTGTAAGGCAGATGACACTCTTCCCCAAGCCACCTTCAAATTAACATACCAATAACTCTAGGTGCTCATCCTGTAATCAGAATTAGTGTTTTACATGACAGGCTTTTTTTAGCACTTCTAAGATAGTAAGGATTTAATGATATCATTTTTTACCATGACACAAATGCAAAACATATAGAGTGAAAAATACCAAAGAAAATAGCAAATAATGGCAAATGAACAGTGATAGAAACACTTTTCTTCCAGCTTATGAGCTGACTGCTAGTCCCAAGATTTACAAAATTAATTGCAATAGGGCACTATGTGTTGAATTGATAACACTGCCCATCTTTTATACTAGAATGTTATCATCAAGTTCTCTTTATCCTCTAAGTGAAGATGAGACACCAATAAAACTCACTAAAGAAAAACATGACAGATAAAGAATGTTAACTACTCTTAAGTATCACCTACAGCAAAATCAGAACTGAAGCATTTTTTAAAATGAAGGTATAAAATTAAGAATTTACTTTCAGACATTGTCCACGGGCTGTGTGATAAGTGTTGAAGGAATTATTCAGTCTCTCAGCATATCACCATTTATTTTCATGTCTGAAATATTATCTACTTGAATCAATATGGAATGAAAATACTGAGGTATTTTGCTCTACTTTCTCTGTGTTAGAGAATGATTTAATAAAATTTGTTTATTCATTCAGGAACCACTTATCACCCATTACATTGAAGACAATATTATAGATTCTGGGGCTTTATATATGAGAGAGAAAATCCATTTAGTAATCAATATAGTTCTTTTGCCTATTTAATGTCATTTTAAGAAATGTATTTATAGTTTATACAACGTGGTGCCAGTACATGGCTATATGAATCACACTTCTTACACTAACATCTCTGAATCGGTCACCATTTAATATGAATTTTTCAACCATTTAGCCATATCAGATTCTAATATAATAGTAAACCAAGAATGCATGTGCTGGCAGTTTTATCAATATATTTGCTAGTTACTGAGGGGTAGCTGACTGATAATCACTTTTTTTTTTTCTTGGAAAAAAGGCTATCAACACACTCTCAATTTTAGTAGCCACTGAGAGCTAAATCCTACAACATATAAGAATGACTGCTGAACATTCCTGAAACTCATGGATGCATGGGTGTTTTTGCTGCTCCATGGATAAAGGTAGATTTCCCAGAAGCAAAGTAAAGACATTTTATTCATTTATACGTCAGCATATGTCTTACTCTAAATATTAAGGGCCTGGAGCAGTCTGTTCCTGCAGAATACAAAGCAGAGACATCTCCATAAGAAAGTGAAATCCTAAATTACATCACAATTCCTACCCTCAACAAGGAATTCATGATTTAATATTGGAAGCATGTCACACTGCAGCCCAACATTTCACAAATGCATGCTGTGCTTTATTACAAAATTATTTCTGCCAGTGGTGTGACTGACATCCAATATATTTTGTTATTCAACAACAGATCACAAGTACAAGTTTCATCAATTCCTGTTGGCATGCTACTATTTGCTATAATTACTCTTAGAGGAGTAACACATTCCCTTAAGACACCATTCTGGGCTTTTTATGTGAACATATTATTTTTTGCTTTAGGAAGAGTTTGAAGAGTGTTTACTTTTCCTTGAGATGGAATAAAGGAATACAAATGACAAAGTCTCAGGACTTGAGACACACAGCACTGTACCCACAGTGTTCTCTTCTTCCCTCCCCTTTCATTCTGCTCTCTTCTTTTCCTGCCCCCTGCTTCCTTTTCACTTTTTATCTGGTATTTATGAGGATGAAGGAACACTGAGGATTGCTCCAATGAAATCCAACGAGATATAAAACAAACAAACCATTAATGGAATATTTCTCATCTGTCAGCTTTTACCTTTAATATCAATCTTAAACCAAATCACAATTTATTCCCTTACATGTTAGCAAAAAATAAAATATTTTAGTAATTCAGCCATTTCTTTTAGGTTTTTGAATTTAATGGAATAAATATTGATAAAGGATGGCCTTGCAATGTTCTGGAACATTTTGGTGTCTGCTGTAATGTTTCTATTTTCGTCTCTGACTGTTGATTTGGATTTACTTTTTCTTCTTTGGTGTACTGGGCTATGAATGGGTCTATCTTATTCAATCTTTCAAACAACCAACTCCTAGACTCAATCATTTTTTTGTATTGCTTTCTTTATTTCTATTTCATTAATGTCTGGTCTGATTTTAGTTAA
Organism: Eospalax fontanierii; assembly: GCA_035773235.1. Taxonomy (NCBI): domain Eukaryota; kingdom Metazoa; phylum Chordata; class Mammalia; order Rodentia; family Spalacidae; genus Eospalax; species Eospalax fontanierii. Next base: position 35,644,719 of record CM069537.1, on the reverse strand, counting down.
TTCTTCTCATCCACTAAGTTTGAGTTGGTTCTTTACTGTCCTGAGTCTTGAGTTGTACTCCATTTGAGTCATTTACATGTGTTCTTTTTGATTTTTTAATGTGGACATTGAGAGCTATAAACGTCCCTCTCAGGACTGCTTTTAAAGTGTCCCAGAGGTTTTGTTGTGTTGTAGTCTCATTCTAATTTAGTTCCAGGAATGTTTTTATTTCTATCTTAATTTCTTCTTTGACCCATTCATCATTCAGGAGTATTTTGTTCAATCCAATCTCCATGAGTTAATGTAGTTATTAGAGCTTCTTTGGCAGTTGATTATAAGCTTTATTGCACTGTGGTCTCATAGAAAACATGGAATTATTTCAATTATTTTGTATTTGTTGAGATTAGCTTTGTGCCCCACAATATGTTCAATTTTAGAAAAACTTGCATGAGCTGCAGAGTAAAAGGTGCATTCTTTGGCACTTAGGTGAAATAATCTGCAGATGCTTGTTAGATCCATTTTGTGTAAGATCTCATACCTTTCTTTGTTTTCTTTCTATAGACTCTTGGGTATGGTCAGTCCTTTCTTTGACCCTTTGTAGTGCCTCAAGCATTCTCTGTAGGAGTGGTTTGATAGATACGCATTCTTTCAATGTATTTGTGTTGTGTCCTTTCACCTTCAACCATGATAGATAGTTTTGTTGGATAAAGAATTCAGGGTTGGTATCCATGTTCATGTAGAGCTGGGGAATATGTTTGTCCAGGCTCTTCTGGCTTTCATAGCCTGCATTAAAAATTCACTTGTAATTCTGATGGGTTTCCCATTATATTAACTTGTTTTTATCTCAGTTCTCAGTACCCTGAGTTCTGTATATTTCATGTTTTTACTATGATAGACTGTTGGAAGTTTCTCTTTTGGTCATGTCTAATTGGTGTGCCATGTGCTTCTTGAATCTCTATAGGTAAGTCTTTCCTTAGTCTAAGGAAGTTTTCTTCTATAATTCTGTTGAAGATATGTTCAGTGTCATTGGCCTGAGAGTATTCTCTTTCCTTTGTGTCTATAATGTGTTGATTTGGTCTTTTCTTCTTGTTCCACATGTCCTGAGTATTCCATTCCTATGATTTCTAAAATTTTACGTAGTCTTTGCTTAAGGAGTCAAAATCATCAACTTTGTCATCCAGTCTTTATACTCTGTTTTATGTTTCATTCACTCTGCTTGTGAGGCTTTCTGCTGTTGTTTTCAATTTGTTTATTGAGTTTTTCAATGTTATGTTTCTTTTCCATTTGGATTTCTTCACTATTTCTATCTCTTTTGTGAATTCACTTTTAAAGTCATGAATTGCTATTGATATTTCATTAAGCTATATTAAGCTGCCTATTAGGCATAAGCTGTCTGTTCTTAAGCTTCCATCACAAGTGTATGCTTTCCTCTTTGAGTTCTTTGAGTGTTTTTTCTGTGTTTTCTTTAAGTTTTTTGATTATGCTTAAGATCGTTCGTTTAAATTCTGTGTCCTTGTGTTCCTCAGAATGGTTCAAAAATGTAGTGCACTTCTATAGGAATAGTGAGTTTTCTTGTGACATATTCTCATGTTTTTTCATATTAGTTGTGATGGTGTTTGGGCATATGGATATTATTTTTGGTTATGTTTCTAGTGGGAACTTCTACACTGCTTTTGTTTAATTTAGTTTTGGTTCTGTTTATATTGTTTATGTGGCTTGGTTGCTTTTTTTGGAAATAGAAAACAAATTGGTGCATATCTAAAGTTCTTACAGGTTGATACACTGGTCTTGGTGGTTGGTAGGCCAGGATAGTGGGTAAGCTGGTCAGACTATTAGGAAGACTGGTCTATGTCAGATAGATCATAAATCATTGGAATCTATTCTAGGAACTTCAGCTAGTCTGGATTAGGAAGCTGGTCAGCAGGAATTGGAGGCCAGCTGGGGCCAAGACTGGCAGAAGACAGAATGGAGGTGAGCCAGAGGAATGGAATAGAGGGGGAATCTGACTTAAAAGACTCCTTGATAGGAAGGTCCAGAGGTGGGGAAAGTGGGAATGCTCAGCAGAGAGGAGAGGAGGGAAGGAAAATTAGGGGTTCATAATTGGGGGAGGAATCAGGAGAAGGAGGAATGAGGAAGGTGGGTGTTAATGGGGGGCTAATAAGCAAGCATGCTGGGACTGGGAAGGGAGGAGAGAGGTCAGATGGATGGGAAAATAGCAGAAATGAATGAAGTTTGGAAAGTTAGGAAACCCAGCGGGAGTGTGATGCCCTGAAACACGCTGAGAAATGCACAAACAGTTCATGAATATTAGTGCATCTGCATACCCTGGAAGGAGGAATAGCTGCTTGGCAAGGAACACAGTCAGACAGAAGGTACCTCCCTTTGTGTAGCTGGTGAGAGTAGTCCAAATGACTCCCCCAATAATACAGGTTATTGCCAAAGTCTTTAGTTATATCCCAGAATTAGAAGAGAATACCCTACTGCTGAAGACAGTATATACTTGATCTTCGGACTCAGAGTAATGGAGCAGGAACAGACTTGAAAACTTTCTACATGAAGTTTAGCTCCCATAATGCTAGATGATAGCATGAAGACTGCTAAGGGGGAAAATCATCAGTGGTCTGACCCAACCATAAATTCTAATAACTATAACAACTGGCACAGCACACTATCTCTATTGGTGCAGTAGTAGCTCTGTCATCTAGGGGGTGATCAATAGCTATCTAATTAGACTTAAAACACTCTCAATGTGAGTGAACTCATGGGTGGTACTCTAGACTCTGCCAAATACCTGGAGTTGGAGGGGCCACAGATACCGGAGGGAACCCTATTTATGTCATATGTCTAGAGAAATGAAAATTTTTACCATATGCTATAAACGAATTTTTTCTATTTACAGATAAACATACAGCATGCAAGTCATCAAAGAAGATTCTTTTTGCAACAGAGGGAGGCTACAACAGAATTCCACAACAGGTCAGACACAGAGAATATACATCTAGGAGATAGCAGGTCCTAGGTGACACATCTACATTTGAACCTCGACACCTAAGTCTCATGGAATACAGCAGAACGAGAGGTAGAAAACGAAAACATCCCTCAAGTCTCACCAGTGAAATGTCCTTAGGCTACATAGTAAAATTCACACAGAAGGCCACAACTGGCAAAGTTTTATAGAATAAGAGCCTGCAGAGTATTTATCCCTGGATAATACACTTGTATTGAACCTCACACACCTATGTATCAGGGATCATTGTGGAAGAAGGGGCAGGGAGATTGTAAGAGCCAGTGCTGTTTTGTGAACTTAGGGAAGTAGAGGCTTTCAGGTCACCAGAAGTTTGCACACGTGAGCTTCTGGCAATGGTAGCACTGAGCATAGGACCCACAACAACTCAAATTAGACAAGTGCCTTGAATGGAGTAATAGAATTTGACGGTGGGCTAGACCTAGACTGAGAAATATTGGAGACTGATTACAACTGGGAGAGGAATAATGTGCCTTACTAAAAAGCTCTAGATAGCCTGACCAGTCTCCAGTGAATGAATTTACACTAAAAGACATCTGTGCATAAATACATGCCTGGATAGGACTCAACATGTATGACAGAACACATGATCCGGTGGAGGTTAGTTGGGATCAGCGGGGAAATGGGTGTCTAAATCTGATTAAAAACTGTTGTATGAAATATATAAAACTCAATAAAAATAAACAAAGAAGTAAATTTAATGAAAACTGAATTTTATATTTAAACTTCAAAGCAACAATTGACTTATCTATTGACTAAAATGCATTTTATTTAATAAGAAATTGTTTAATATGCACAACATGCATTGAAGTTTATATGCATTGTGCACTGTTAAACTTAACTAAATAAAAAATGCCTTACTTCACATAATAACCATTTTTTGAAGTGAAAACCTTTAATAATTGAAAACTATGTGTTTTCAAGAAGGCAATATGTTGTCCTTAATTATAGTCACCTGGTCATACAATAGATCAAATGTATTTGCTTCTGTTAAATGTAATTATAGATTCTTTGAGTAATGTCCTCCCATCTCTCCTCACTTATCCTACCTTATAGACCTCACCACACTGCTCTCAAATTCCATCAGATAAAGAAGTTTAGATTGAAATAGGAGTAGATTTATGTTGTATCTTCCTGTTGCAGGCTTATTTCATTCAACACAAAGAAGAAAACTCCCAACATAGCTTCATGATAAAAAAAAAGCTCCCAGCATTCCTACTATCTTTCAACCTGCTTCTAACAGGCTGATACTTTGTTTTTCCTGGGCTTATGAAGATGCAGCTTATCAATATGTCTTAACAGTATTCTTTGGAAATGTAATATACTTTAAAGTTTTTATTCACAATAGAAATCTTCATATATGATTCATATATTCATAAAGAAAATCTAATCATTTTCTAAATACTGATTTTGTGACATATCAATTTATTTCATTATTTTAAAATAAACCTTTTTTCAAGATTAATTCATATTTGTTTTCTATTGTTTTCTTCTCAACAAATGATTTGATCATATATTTAATTTGTCAAGGGAGAATCTGTGCATGCCTATTCATTAATGTAATCAGTTTACTCCTGTAATCAAGGCTGATTTATAATCAAAAAGCTTCATTATTTTGTCTCAATTAATTACTAAATTCACCCACTTTTCTTTCATTACTTATTTCATCCAATGTCAATGAACCATTGACTTTCAAAAGGTTTACAGAAGATGTCCCAACTGATACACCCACAGACAGACAGATGATGCTTAGATGTCAGTGAGATACAGTGTATTTTCTGTACTTAATAAAAATTTTAAAATATTTTATTATTTTTACTTTATGTGTATTGGCGTATTGCCTGTGTGTAAGTGCACCCACGTCACGCAGTGCCATGGTGAGGGCATCGAATGCCCTGTGGAATTGGCATTACAGATGGTTGGTAGTTGTCATCTGGGTGTTGGGAACCAAATTTGGGCTCCCCATGAGAACAGTGCTCTTAATCACTGAGCCATCTCTCCAACTAATAAAAAATTGTTTAAAAGGCAATATAATCTCTATGTCTGTGTATGTCTCTTTCTCTTTGTCTCCTCTCTCTCTCTCTCTCTCTCTCTCTCTCTCTCTCTCTCTCTCTCTCACACACACACACACACAAACACACTCATATTCACAAACATATTTAGCCATTTCTTAGTAGGGCAGATTTCATTAACACTCAGAATTCTTCCCAGATTCTCTTTCCCCAGTGGAATAGTGGGAGAAATCTGCCAGTTCTTGAGTTTAGATCCAGCCATGTGACCTGCTTGGGTCCCTAGCTGAGACTGAAAAAGACATTTAGTCATTTCACATGCCAGACCTTGAGACTGCTCTTTGTTTTCCATTTGCAACTGGTAGTGCCTCTGCGTTATAAAAAAGACATTTTCCAGCCTAGCCAATGAACAAAAATGAGAGCCAGGCATGAGTTGCTGCGATGACCTTTCTTTCAATCTCAGCTCCATCAGGAGATCACATACAAATAGTTCAGTTGTACATACTAGTGAGATTTTTATGTTGGATTGTTTTGAAGAGTGATTGAGACTGGTATTAGCTGATTTTCTGGGTCTTGTTGGTCCACATGTAAAGTAAAACGTACTAAACACAGACATCCAGATCTTAGTTTATATCTCCATATTAGGTTCTGCCTCATTTTACAAGAGTCCATTCACAGACACCTCTTCAGAGTCAGTGAACTCAGCAGTGATTCTTCACAACTTAGTCGCTGACCTCTTGCCTTATTCCTTGTGTTTTTTAAACATATTTATCACTTTCTCCTGTTTCAGAATTCTATTTACTCAGGAGATGATGGGTGTAAGTATCATGTTACATTTATTTCTGACTTTATAATTAATTTCCATCAGTAAATTAAGTTCTACCAAAAAAACGAATATTTAATCCCTGAATGAGTAATAACCAAATGAGGTGATTTGAGCAAGAGACTTAGCATGCTCAAAGGACCCTGTTACACACATTTTGATGCTTGCTTTCTCCGGAATGTGTATGAGATTTATTTTTCAGAGTTCCTTATATATCTTAGTAAATTACAAATAGCATTAAACCAGTTCAATAAATATACTTGTTCCTACCTTTTATTTTTGTCATAACCCCAGACTAGGGCAGTCATATATTTGTTTAACAGCTATTTAATAAATATATTTTATGAGTCAAGTTCAGAATCCAGAAGCCCTTTTGTTTTGTCTTCCTTGATGCTTTTGCATAAGATGCTTCACTTTCTATCAAGAACATATGTATTTAACTCCAGAGTCTCTCAATATTTTATTTCAATATTTAAAATATAACTTATAGGTTTTCTTCCAAGCTTCCAGGTTTAGGGACTTGACTAAATCCTACAATCTTAACCTGCATTTTAAATAAGGATTTGCCATACCACAATACCAAAATTTTTATTTGGAAATCTAGTATAAATTTGTTCTACATTAGGTCACAATATTTCCAAATATCCTCATTTCAGTCTTTTTTCAATAGAATGTTATGTATCCCGGCCTGTCTGTGACTGAATTGTAAGTGTATTTTTGAAGGGAGCAGTACATTTTAATCACACATTTATGCCCTTAACTTCTAAAATGCAGCTTAGTCTTGAATAAACAATAAATAATATGTTGGGAGATAAAGATTTAAATTGAAATTCTGGACAGATGTGTTATGGTTTAGAATTAAATAATTAAATAAACTGCAAAGAATCGACAAAGGGTTAATCTTCAGAGTGATAATCTGGAGAAGCTGGGACATTTTTAAGAAATAGGACCTAGGACAAGGTCTTCAGATTATCAGAAGTATATCTTTCACTGAATTCTGTGGGAACCAACGCCCTCCCCACAACTACATCACATTCATTCTCGTTTGTTTCCTGGTCATGAGGTTAATGGTTCTGCTCCATCATCCAATTATCATTGAGGTATTACTTCACCATTGAGTGAGACCTATGGACCAACTAATCATACACTGAATATTAAAACTATGAAACAAAATAATATTTTTATAATTGATACTTGTTATAATAATAGAAATCACCCATTTCATAAACACCCAGTTAGAACCTGGTCACATGCTGAAATTGCATTCATTGTGCACTGTCTATTCCAGAAAATCAAAATCATTCAACATTATCCCTCATTTTAAGTTCCTGTGACATGATTGTTCACCTCCCCTTCTTTTGTTTCCTACAATCATTCCTCAATTTTCCATCCTCTGATTTTTTTGCAGAAACTTTATTCTCTCATTCACACTTTTTTTCTTTGCCCAAGCTCCTGCTTACATTCTGAAAAGACTCAATTGCGACCTGAAAAATTGAATATCCTTCTTTCATAAATGCATTTCTTCAAAGAATGTCTTTCTTTATTTCAATGAAAGCAAGAAGCAACCAATGGATACCTATTTTGATAATTCCCGAGAATTTTATACCAATTAGAACCGGATCTCCCTCATATTTTTATCTAGTGTATTTCAGTTGTTTCCTTGTCTTCTCTTTGATCCTCCTGTTGGTCCCAGTCATTGAAGCCTATCATACTCTCCCAGGATATACACTTTTCTTAATTTTACCCACTTTCACTTTTATTCCAAGGAAAGGCAAGTACTGAAATCCTGCGGTAGTTATTTCCATCTTCCTAGTTTTAATCTCTGGACATTTCATTTCAGTTAATTATTTTGTCAGCGCTTGCTCCTGAAATGCTACCACTGACAAAAAGAACGGAAACCGAGACATCATATTCCATTCCCATGCAGGTGTATCTCTGGAAGTACCAGGCTTGGTCAGAGATGGATTAAGCTACAATACAAAAGTAAATGCTTATACTCAGGTTGGAGGAAGATTGAAAAAAAAAACACTCAAGATTGAATAAAAGTGGTGAATTCTCGAACTTTATCTAACAGATGCCATTTTGCCATTTCAAGCCACAAAGAAGTGACAGTGTTCGACCTGTTTGAGACAATAAAAATATATATCATGATATTAAACTGTAGGTTGGTTCATAGAAGCTAACTTTTCTCCGAGACCACTGAAGAAAGCATCCTTAGCTGTGACTACCACATGTGTCTGTGAATGGCAATCTCTGGAGGACTTTTAAAAATGCTGAAATCAGGACCTCAGCTTTGAGTTTATGATTCCATAAGTCTGCCATGGGAAGATGGAATCTAGTTTTCACAATAATTACTAATCATTCTGATATATGTACAGTTCTGAGAACCACTGATTATATAGAATGCAAAATTCAGTTCACCTTTATTCCTCAATATACAGAGTTATATTTTCTGCCCCATCCCATTTTCTCACATTCAGTCATTTCAGGAAGATTCTCTAAGCTAACTGTGTTTTCCTCTTTACTCTCATAGAAGGCATTTCCCACAGGTTGAAAAAGTTGTCCCTATGTGGCACATTTCCCTCAGTCAGAGATGTTTTGCATTGTTTTGCTGTCAATCATTCTTTCAGTTGTAATCACCTATCAATTTCACCACTCCTGTCAAGTGATTTTTATGGCACCTACGATTTATATGGCAAAACTGCTTTCCAGAGCAAAGCTTCAGTTCTGAACACTGTTTACAGGACCAAGAACCATCTCGATGTCATGCTAGCAGTGATTACCCTGAACGCTATTGAGAAGTAGTTTGAACAGCTTGAGATCCAATGGCAATTCTCCCCACACAATCATCAGGCAAACTCAGCATGCTGCATTGCCTTTGTCAAGGGGGTGAACAAATAAACATCTCAAAGTTCAAGAAACGCTGTTTCATAATTTAAAATGTATTAGAATGTATGCCAGCTTTATTGAAGGAATACAGATAAATTAATATATATGCATATGTTGTATAATGTGTTTTGATCTAAACATACCTGTGTAATGATTACCAGAGTCCAGAAAATTAACATATCTATTGTACCACACAGCAACCCTCTTTACGAGTTGAATACTTAATATCCACTAGCATAGCAAATTTCAACACATTATATTATTAACCACAGTTACTATGCTATACCTTAGGGTTCCGAATCTTATTTTGTGTCTGAAAGTTTGGACTTTTTAGAATATTTTCTTCAGTTCCTCCAACTTCCGTTTCTGGCAAGCATCATCCTACTTTGCTTCTCTAAAAGTGATTTTTTAAAAAATCTCCCTACTCAAAGAATATTTAATTGATGATGAAATTAAATTGGGATGTATTAATGCATATTCAGAACCTCAATAACAGCATGACTTGATTTAATAACTACCATCTGACCATATTATTAGACCTTTAAAAATGAGATAATTTCAATAATAATATCTTAAAGCTGAAATCTTAATTATATTACATCAGATTTGGAAATTTTGATAATTGTTGATTTAGAAAACATCAACACAGAGCCTAAAAAGCAAGCTTCAGTGAGAAACTAACTATATGCTGGTTTCATCAGCAAAATTAAATACTATAAAAAGGAAGGCTCTAGCCATACTAGGTTGTAATTACATATATATATATATAATTTTATTTATATATAGGTATAGATATATATTTTAGTCGGTAATGGAAGGGGATAGAGATAGGGGAGAGTGATATAAATACTATGAAAGTATATTGTAGAAACCTGCAAAAATTCAATTAAAAATAAAATGTTCAAAACATTCATCCCTACTTTCTTTCTCCCAATTACCCCCAAAGGTCAAAGAAAATGTTTTTGTTCTCTTATTCACTAACAAGCATGAGAACAATTTATGCACAATTTGTATGAGCTGCAAAATTTTTAAGGAGAGAATACTAAGGATTGTAGAGATTATTTAGAATTACTTTAAGAGCATTTGCACATACAAAATTTGGCTACACTTTCTTATTAATTACCTTTCGGCAACATAGTCACCTGACTCTTTGCTTGAGAATTACTTAATAGAGCCAGCCCACATTACAGTATAAAAAGAACTACCATCTTTATCCATTCTAAAGATTTGCCATAACATTGTTTTAAATGGACTATTAAAATATATACTACTATATCTAACAAAGCTTGTTTTCTGGTCTTAGGGAGATCTAGGTAGCTGGTCATATATTTACTGTATTTAAATTCAGTCCTTTAAGTGTCTAAAATCAATGTTTCTATGATCCAATCTGAGGGTTTAAGAAGGCATCATTGCCTCCGTAACTCAATAGAAATAGAGGACATCAAGGCACAGGGTCCTCACTCGCGCTCTTATTAAAAGTGTCTGTCTTTTCTTAATCTTTGGACTTAGTAAGTTCCTCAAATGTTCTCACATAGCTACCCTGGTTGATTTACGTACCACATCTGTTCCCAGTTTCTCCTGCTAACATAGCACTATGTTCTCTGTTGTTTGGGAGCAGAGAGCAGCTCATCCGTCATCCCAGCCATCCTCCCAATGTTACCTGACTTAGTTTCTTTCTACATCATCATCATGCAACTACAGAGAGGCAGAAGAGGTCAGACCCCAGTGAGCAGAGATAAAAAGGAAGACAAAAACATGTTCATGACTTTTGACCCTCTCCTGAACAGTGCTCTCTGGAGGTAGTATAGTCAGTTACGTTTTGAACTTGAAATCCCTGCCATACATCTCCAAAGAATGGAAGATTTACTTTAAAAAAAAAAAATTAAATAGGGCCAGCAGCATGGCTCATCAAGTAGGGTACTTCCCCTGCCAGTCTAACAACCTGAGTTTGTTCTCTGGAACCCACATAATGGTGGAAGAAGAGAACTGATTCCACAATGTTATCTTCTGAATTCCACATGCACACCATTGCATGCACACACACAGACACAGACACACACACACACACTCACACACACACACACACACACACATACAAACATACACAATAATAAATACAAAAATGTAAGCTGCTTCAAAAGTCTTAATACTGATAAAGATATATGAGAATATAATTGAATATTATGGTTGTCTGTAAGTATATTTTATGTTACTTAGTAAATTTTCTCATTAGAATCATCCTGTGTGTTGTGTGGCATATTGCAGCATTTAAGCCACATTATGTTTATACCTTCATAAAAACAGTCTGACTCAGCATGATTTTAAGGCAAGTAATGGACCTGAACTGCACAAAACCTGTTCTTCAGATTTCTTTCAGAACTTTACCCTAGAGTAAAGATTTGTTTCATTTTTATTTAAACAGCATTTTCAGCATGAAATGGGGGAAAGTCTGACTCATGCTTCTCACATCAGAGAAGAATTTTGCTTTTTGATCCATAGACACAATACCACACACATATCTGTAACAAGTTCTGTCACTTGCCATTAAACATTATCTTGTGTGGAGTGTAAGCAGGGAGCCTGAGTGAATGAGGTCATATACCCAAGACACAAGAGGAGCTTATGGCTCAGTGAGGCTGTTTACATTCTAAACAAACAGTAAAATTAGCATTCAGCACTGTCTTTCTCTCTCCCAGCAGTCATCAATTGTCAGAAGTTCCTTAGGTTGGACTGGGATTTCTTACACACTTCCCCATGTCTGTGCTGGGATTCCAAAGATATTGTATGAAAATCAAAAAAATTCAATTTAAAAAACCACAGTTAAATACAAATAAAAATCCTACTGGGTTGCTTTTTCAAAAAAAGTTTAACTTTTGAGTTGCAAAGTTAGGTAAAAGTCATTTGTGTTGAGTTTGTACATATTGTAAAAGTCATTACCATAGGATATATGTTCAAATGTATATGCTTATGTTTCTTTTATATACAGCAAACTGAAAAATTATTTCTGAATTCAAAAGAAGATATCTGGTGTAGAGTTTATATCTAAGTACTGATGAATTGCTAACCTGTCTTCCATAAAAAAATTGTTTTAGAAATTCATATGTAGATTTAGCCTGGCCCTTTGAGAATAAAATTCAACAAATAATTTGTAAAATCAAAATAGTTAAAGAGAAGTAGATAGATGGCAGAAGGGAAAAGACTTCTAGGAAAGTCTGCTACATTCTGAATAGACAGTCATATCTATACATGGCTGGTATTTAATGAAATGTGTTATGTTTCTATCTCTTCCTAATAATATAACATATAGTTTTAAAAGTACATGACTGTATTCGTATCAGCTGAATTAGACTTCTAGTATCAATTCTGCCTCCATTAGCTGATCCCCGTATCGTTAACTAACATTTCCCCTGTGAAGTGCTCCTTAAAGAGACAGGACCATAGTCTAAATTTCTTCCAAGAACCTGTTCGTAGGTGTCACTTATTTTATATAAAGCTTTCCATAGCCACAGCCTTGGTAAAGACTAGTTGAAACTACTGAAGGAAACATGATAAGTCAGATGATGCAGAAAATAAATCTACAGGAAAAAAATTACTAGTTGTTGCATTATAGTAATCAAATGAATGCCATCCTTTCATACTGAAAGGGTGTATTAAAGAGGTGGTGTGATTTTTCCTGCTTTTTTTTTCATGTATAGTACCATATTTAAATATGAAATAAATATTTTTATAAATTTACTCATAAATCTAGAAACCCTCTAGGATTTTTTTCAGATAGTAGAATGCACTTGTAATCACACACATGTTCACATGACACACATATATGTGCTAAGATGAGCAACTTCTTGTAATCATCTCAAGACAATGATTGGAATTAACTTCAGTTACAACAATTCACAGAAGGAAAGAATGTGGCCCTACCAATCTTTGATAACTATTTATAAAATCCAAGGAAGAAAAGACATAGTCCATGTATAAAAACAATATAACTAGCTACCTTTTCCAAACAGTTTATCATAGCACAGCAAGAGTATCTTTTTATGAAAAGTAAAATTCAGTATGTAAATTGTTGAAAATTCATGTGTGTAATTCCTTATAGTAATGATGCACAGACTAACTTTCATACTTGTAATTTTCATCATTTTTAGAAAGGATAACAATAGTTAAAATTTTCTTAAAGATATGCCTATTTGATAATTAAATTACTTAAATAAAAGTAATTTCTCATACACACATGCACACATGCAGCTCCATCTCCAAACAATTAGCTTTCGCATCAGTTATTACTCAGGGGGAACAAGACACAGTCATCACCATAATCCAATTGCTTTTTATTAAATTTAATTAATTTCTAAATCAGTTTGCATTTGTTTTTAATTTCAGTAAGATATCAGCGTCTAAAGTCTCATTTTCCACAAAACATTCTCTCACCCTTTTATTTTTATTATGTTCCTACTCCATTTCCAAATTGCCTTTTAAAGTTTTGTTATTTCCCTAAACATTATAGTTTCTTGTAATTTTGCTGCTGCTGTTATTATTTTAATTTTAGTATTTCATACATGGGCACAGCATATTTGCAACATTTTCAAGTCCTCTTGCGTCCCCCACAAAAGGGTGACTTTAATGTTTATATATATATATATATATATATATATATATATATATATATTAGTGGATCATTTATTTAGATGTGTTTATGTATGACCACTTAGGTGTCATGTTCCTGAACACACTCTCTCTCTCTCTCTCTCTCTGTGTGTCTCTCTCTCTCGCCATTGATTGTCTGTAGCTCTACATTTAGGATTAAGGCCTTTTGGAAATTTCCTCCATTGGTCACCATGCCTACTGATGTGATTTTTGCAAGTATTGTGCAGGCAACCAGATTGCTTATAATTCATGGACATAGCATCCCTTTCTTGTCCAAAGACATTATTGAACAGAAGCTTAGATTCATAATCTTGTTCTTTTCTCTTTTGTAATGTTCCCTGAGCTCTATTTGGACAGACTGTGTTACAGATTTCTCATGTGCAGCTGGACACCACCCCAGCATTTTGTCCAGTTGTGCATCTTTCAGTTAACCTCTGTCTGCTGTCAAAAGGAGCTTCTTTGATGATGTGTGAAGGGTAGCTTATCTATGCAGTAAGAATAAGTATTTAGAAGGAAGTTGGAAAGTGTATTTTTTTAGCAATTTGGAAGTAGCAGCTTACTGAATTTGGAAATGTCTGTGATTGATTTTTCAAAGCAGTGATGTTCAAGTTTCTCCTTCCTCATGTTGTGGATTTATTACTTCAGTTTTACCTTTGGCTATTTCAAACATTTTATTTTTCAAATTTTCCTGCCATTGCTCTGTTAGCACTAATATGTCCTTTGTGAATGCTTCAGTGTGACTCATTCACACTGTGACATCCTCCTGTGGTTGCACTGTCCGTGTCAAGCATCACAAGACCAGCCCTTTTCATCATCTCCATATACATTGGCCCTGTGATGAGGCATCACGATTGTATCAGCCGTGGTTTTCTGCACACTGACTCAGGATCAACTTTCAGTCAATCTCAAGGCTGAAAATTACTGTGATATATTTAGTACAACGTACCTTCTTTGTCCTTACATAATATATGTTTTTATTGCTAAATTTTCACTGTGACTGTTTCTAATAACAGTTTCCACTTGCTAACTCTAATTATTTGTCCTGGGATATTTTATCACAATAAAAAAAATTAATTTGTAGAGGCTGGAGAGATGACTCAGTGGTTAAGGGCACTGGCTGCTCATGAAGAGGACCCAGGTTCGATTCCAAGGACCCATACGGCAGCTAATAACCATCCATAACTCCAGTTCCAGGTTACTACCACAGCTTCTTCTAACCTCCTTCACCATTGCAAGACACGGATGCACTTAACTCATGCAGGCAATATACTTATACACAAAATACAAATAACAGATTAATTCAAAAATTTAAGTTATAGTTATTCTCTCCTTTTAAATATAAGAGTATCCTATATCAGACAATAAAATATGCTGCCACTTACATGCATAAAGCCTACAGGCTTAGTTTCATGTACTACTAGCCAGCACAGAGTCAAAGGCAGGAATCCCTAAACATACCTTGAACTAAACAAAACTTTCTGGCTTCTACTTCCAAGGAATGAGTAAGAAAATTCAGGTAGGGTTCAAGAATTAAAGTTTATAAATACCCACTAAGGTGGATGCCTACAGTCTGGAATCACTCTAGGGACTACAGAAAAAATAAGTAGTGTTTATATACATGTATGTGTGTAAATACAACATGCAGGTACATGAAAGGACCTTCGTTACTTTGGGGATTTGAATTTCTTAAACTAGAGATCAGAGATTCCTCCTCTTCATTCATCATTGTTACCTTCTCTGGCTATTTCTCCTCCTCATCATCCTCTTCCTTCTCCTTCTTTTTCTACTCTTATTTTTCTTCCTCCTCCTCTCATATTTTCCTTTACATTTATTAAATTTCTCCAGAACACAGGGCGAGGAGAAATGTGCTGATCATAGAACTTCAGAGTGTTGCCCTGACTGGTCATTCACTGTTTCTAACTTATCAGTCTTCACATCCTTACTTCATTTATTTTACAAGATAGGACCGAAAAGATGGCTTTAATCAATGTGGTTTGAAATCTTTTTGGTGTGTGTTATTTTTTAATTCCTGTTACTATATCTGTATTAATTACTTTCTTATAATTGTGCTTATGTGCCTGAGAAAATTATGTAAGGGAAGAGGGTTTTATTTTGGTCTACAATTTCAGCATTCTAGTCCATGGTCATTTTGACTCCACTGCTTCAGGACCCATGGGGTTGGAGCAGATCGCCTGAGAGCACGCAGTGGAACAAAGTACTTCACCCGATGATAGACAGCAGACAGAGAGACTGAGAGGGAAAGATCAGGGTCAAGGTATGCCTTCAATGTCATGTGTCAGGGCCCCACATAGGCCCTGTTCTGTGATAGTCCCATTAAACTATGATTTAATCAATGGATTAATATACTGGAGAAATTTGTACCTTCATGATCCAATCACTTCAAAAGCCCATCATCTGGCAACCAAAATGGAGTCTTCAAGGACATGGTTTTTTTTCTTCAAATCCTAACAGTATTTTATGATGCATTAATTTAATAATCTTTTTGAGTCACTTTGGCTAAAATTGTATTTGCCATTTCCACCTCTATAAGTGGAAAAAGTATGTTATTAACCTCAATTGATCATCATAGGTGTGTTATAAGAAGTTACGTAAAAGCGGTTTGCCCTGCTCACAAAAGGAGGCAATGTGAAAATAAGAGTAAATTCAGGGGTGACATAGACACACTCACCAAGATACACAGAGCAAGGGAAATGATAATAATGAAGTGTCCCCCAAGCTTCTAGAGGGAGCCTGGCCCTGTTGACACTGGGATACTTTACTCCTGGCACACAGAACTGTAAAAGAAAATAAACCTCATGTTATTGAAGCCATCCAATCTTCTGTAATGTGCAGTTTGCTCTAACAGAAAGCAAATGCACTATTTTCCTGGATGCCCTTGTAGTTAACAGTGGCTGAACAAGAATCATATATCCTGTGTCCTCACGGAAATCTTTTAGTGTCCTCTTGGGAAGGCATCACTTTCATGAAAAGGTGGCATCCTTTCCCCTTTTCCTTTACCTCTGCTTCTTTTCTGCAGCATAAGATGATTGGGTGTAGAGCACAAGGATATGTGCTGCATGCTTCATCCTCAACTGACTTTGATTTTCATAGTGAGTTTGAGAAATAAGATGTTTCAGTCCTGGTAATCAGCTGGCACTTGTTTTTATACTCTCTTCACCCAGCAGTCTTGGCATAACTTTGATCTTGCCCGACTCTCTGAGGTTCTCAACTGCAGCTGTTGTTTGTCTACTCTCAGTAGTGTGAGGGCAAGGAAGAAATGGGGGAGAAGGATCCGAAATAATAGCTCTCTTCAGATTGCCTGCCTTTCTTCCGAAGCATTGGAGCTCACTTCGTCTACTCTGAGCTGTGTGCTTTCTACACAGGGTCACACCTGCTTCTAATCCTCAGGGGTTTCTCATGCTTCTTTGCTATAATTACTCTATTCCATACACTTTCATTTCCACCCTGGCATCTTTAGACTGTGCTGAGGGGAAAATTCCGCATACCAGGTTGTCATCTTTTCATGAGCCAGAAATCTCGGATACTTATTTCAACTTTCTGCAGCTGCTGTTACATTTCCCACACATTTAGAAGCATAAATCAGCTCTACTGAATGAGTTGGCTTCACTTTTGAAGTTGAATTTTATAACCTTCTGTACGTGAATTCATTTCTCACAAACCTATTGTTTTCTGTGTTATTGACTTTTTGTTGCAGACGAGATTTTAAAAAGGTTACAGTCTTTCCTTGGGTTGACATATGTAGATGTCGAATGGGCCTAGTTTGAATCCCTGTCTGCTGTTTGTAAAAGAACTGTCAGTACTAGATTTGGAGAATATAGTTATAGTTTCCTTCTTTAGCTCAAAGTGGCTCTCAGAGTCAGCTGCAGGTATAGTGTTCACATTCACAACAGCAAGCAGGAGAGGTGATTCTGTGTGACAATATGGCTCAAAATAATGTAAATTATATTTTATTGATTCTATTAAAAATTCATGAAGTATATTTTGATCACATTCCTGTCCACGTACACCCTTCTATCTCCCAAACTTTATGTCTTCCATTATTATTATTATTATTATTATTAAAGGTCAGTTTGCTCGTATTTGTGTCCCTAAATGCTCTTGGATGTGAGTCCATACCCTGGAGCCTGGTCAGCTTACCCAGAATCAAACTCTTCCTTTCCCAGCAGCAATGAATTGTCAATTGATCCTCAGTTAAGTCTGGGCCTTCTTGCCCACCTCCCACAACTATGCTGGGTTTACGTCTGGCATGTCCTTCTGCAGGTCTTATGCATTCTGACTTAAGTGCTGTGTGTTCATATGTGCAATTGCCCAGTTGTGTCTGAAAAACACATTTCATCCACCATCCCTGGCTCTTATAGTCTTGGTACCCATTGTTCTACAATGATCCCTAATCCTTTAGAGCAGAGGGTATGATATAAAGATCCCATTTATGGCTGAGTATTCCCCAGTCTCCTATTTTCTGAATGTTGACCAGATGTGCTAAATCTCCATCTGCTTGAAGAAGCTTCCTGATGAGGGTTCAGAGATTCACAACAGTGATGTTCAGAATAAAATTTAAATACATGGGAGAGAAGTAGTTGTCCTACATGAGGTCATTTAAATCTAATTATTTTTAATTATGTTTTTCATCCACATGAAACTGCTTTTCTTATTCGATTCTTTGTGTATATCCTCAATGTCTGTTTCTTCACAGCTGAACTTGTGCCTGAAATGTCAATTTACAGAAAGAATCTTGATCTGAATGTGTGAGAGAGAGAGACTGAGCATGAGACAGATTGTCAAAATCTCTATTATGGGGAAATAATTCTAGTTTTTTTTATTGCAGGCTGTTCAAACCATGTTTATTTTTTAGGTACATAAATAGAAAAACTTTCCAAATTGAATTCATGAAACACAAAGCCTAAAGATGCAGATGCACCTGAGACTGAAGCTGATGTAGCTAGTCTGAGCATCTGCGAAAGGAGGCTGTGATAATCTCCTACACGCTGTGGGAGAGTTTCCTTGCTTGTGTGAGCTTCAGACAGGAATTCACAGTAGGACTAACTTTAATAATCTCAGTGTTTTGAACAAAATGTCTTTGAAGGTACTGCATGCTCTCATCATGTGTATTACTATATCTCTAAGTGTGTGTTCAAAAAAATATTTGCAAACCAATTGATGTTTTCTTCAACATACCAAAAAAAAATGGAAGGAAATCTTCTCTTTCAGATCATGTAACTGAAAATGGCAGATAATTTGAGTTAATGTATTATGGAATATCATATTGTCTAACATAATGGTCTATGAAGTCAGAGATATATCAGCTTAAATATTCTTTGTCATTCATTAGCATAATAACCTTTATAAGTTATGAATAATTATAGAAAATCAGTATTATCATAAATAAAATTGGTATTATAGCTCACTCATTAGACAGTTACTAAATTTCTTATGAGTCAAAGTTCAGTAAGAGTACAGAACAATTCGGGTATGCATCATCTATCTACCATCTATCTAAGCATAACTGCTCTCATCTATATTAGTTATATCAAGGTTATACTACTTACTTTGTTAGTTTAAGGACTGGAAAATTCAATGTCTGTACAGTAGGTCACCAGACTGAAGACCGAAGTAAGAGATGCTGTTATAGTGTATGCTCCAAATTTTAGAGATTGCCTATCTGATTCTGATTCAGGCAAAGCTTTGGTGATCCTGTTTTGAGAATCCCTGGAAACACTGAGGGTGAAACTGTGCCATCCCTCTTCAGATTCCTGTCATTTACCTCAGGTTATGGGGACACTTGGCACAATATCTCTGCCTTCATCTTCTTATAATGCTTCACTGTTTGCATATTTCTGCATCTTAAGTGTCTCTTTTCATTGGAACAATGTTCATGTTAGGTTAAGCATAATGACTTCATCTTAACTAATTGTAATTCCAATAATCTCTTTCAAAAGAATGACCCATTGTGAGGTAATGAGTTAAGAGAAGGCATCATTTTATCTATAGGGATCTACAATTCAACCTATAACATCTATATAATAACAAATGTTCAATGCATAAGAAATATTATTTTTATATTTGTGCAAATACTTGATGAAACCTGCCCTTAGGTTTAAGAAAATAATAACTGAATTATATTGGAATTCAAACGCAGAAATTGTATTTGTCCTTTTTTTAATTTGAAGGAATCAGTAAATAATGAAAAGCTATTGTGTTTGCTGAAAGCACTCCTTCTTTCTCCTAGAGTAGAATTCAATTCTGAAAGTCTTCAGAAGTACATCTTGAAAGATATTGATTGAAAAGCTCATGAAGAGAAGGTCTGAGTGTTCTTTTGTGGAAAAGCACCAAAAGGAAGAATGCAGGAACAGTGTTAAGGTTCCTGGAAAGACTGCAGTCTTATAAAAGAATGCTCATGTTCAGTCACTGATGATGGTGTTTTCTGGGGGACATTACACCCTTTCTCTCATCACACACAAAAATAATAAAGTGTCAGATGATCAAATGCAGTTACATAAAGTTTTGTTCAAAAGTATATTCTTCCTTTTTGATTTGTATAGTTAGAATTTGGAATGAGTCTGCTTACTCTCAGCCTGTGGGAACACAGAGGAACCACTCATGCTTATTTTCTTTTTCCTTACATGGGAGATCACATTCTTTGACCAATTTTACATTTACAACCCAGCTTTTCCGTCTGTTTCTAAAACAAATTGAATTCAAGCCACAGTTATACTGAGGACATATTGAAACTAATATCATTACATCAAGTTTTGTCTTCTTTGTCTATTTTACCTTATTCCACAGTCAATCCCAAATTTTAATTCTGAATATGCCACTTTCTGTCGAAGGAAGGATAGAATAATTTGCATTTCCCACTAATTCCAGTACTATGAGGTGTGTCTGTGACTGACTGATTAGTAAGTGGTTACAAGTCTTCATCCTGAGCTGCACACCATGATTTCACAACTCCTCTCGTCAGTATATAAACAATATTTTTCTACCTTGAGTTTTCTTTGTCAATATGAATCCTTTGAAATTGACAAATTGTCACTTTTAATTCTGTGCTTCTAGAGATCTTTTATGTTCTGGTCTCTATTTTTATAAAATATTAAAATATTCATCAATTTACTGTTATTCAATATTTTTGTCCTTATGGGTTTTTTTTTTTATTTTCTATAGTTTTAAATGTTCAAAAATGTTTCTGCTATGAAGCCTTTCTTGGTAATGGACAGCATTATTTTATTCAATTTTTTAAATTTTTTATAAGGAGATTTCATTTAATTATAAACCCTTTGATTTACCAGATATTTTTCTGACACAAAAATAATTTGATTTTTGTAATATCTAATCATTGATTTCTTAAAGATTTCTTGAAAAAGCTTCGATGTAAGTTCTGTCTAGCCATCTATTTTACAGAGAAACTTTTTTATGTATTTCAGTGCTCATCTTGCTAGCTGTCCCTCTGTCCTTGTGCAAACATTATGCTAGTTTAAATAACAAAATTTTGAATTATAGTTCATATTTCATAGGACTAAATTTCCCACTTTTCTAATTTTCTAGTAGCCCAGAGTTTTAAATTACCTCGGTTCGTTACAGATGAAGTTTATAGAATTTTGTTCTACAAAGTAGTATTTTTTCTCTTCTTTACTAATGTCAATATCGGTGAGTTGACAATGAAATCACTTTATATTAAAAATTTGAAAGAAATATAGCATTGTTAGTCATTTGTTAAATAATTCAAATTCTTTTTTATGTTTCACATGAGGTTTATGATTTTATTCAAATGTCCTCACTCATTTACCCGTGTAACTTTGTACTGGCAGCTTATTTGGGAGAAACTGCTATATTTTATTAATTTTTAAAATACTTTTATACATTATGTCTTTTCAATTAGTCCTGAAATACAATGCCACTTGTCTTTTCAATTTTTAAAATTGTATCTAACTCTATGAGAAAAGAGTTTTTTTGTTGTTGTTGTTGTTTTCTGAAAGTGAGGTCATTAGGTCTGAATAAGAACATGACAGATAATGACTCAGGCAAATACAATTTTCAACTTGAATATTTTCAAATTTGAATGAACAGTCTCCTATAAATTGAAATGTAGAAGTGAAATTTTACTTTGAAGCATATTGTCTCTGCTTTGATCAACCAATAACGTCAAATTCTTTGTGAAAAAGGTAAAGGAAGTCTTCACCCACGGATGATGTACAATTATGAATGCCGACATTTAACTGGCTTAACAAGGAACTGTATCCTCATTATAGGCACAAGGACATTCCTATGATGGCATATTTTTTGTATGTATGTTTTATTCTTTTCCTTTCTTATGTTGAGAAATTATACCTCTGAGTTTTAGACTATAGAATCCAAGTGGAATGTTGATTTTGTTGTTGTTGTTTAAGGAATTATTATTCTGTTGAAATCTAAGGAGAAAGGGAATTAAGGAAGTCTATGTGGGAGAATCAGTTTTCTTTAAGTAAGTGGCATTTGGTAGGTCTACCAACTCCAGTTTATGGTCCAACCACAATGAGAAGTATATGGGCAATGGAATTTGGACTTAGTGGGTTATAAAAAAAATCAGTATAGGAAACAAAATTGTGTATGGCATGTAGAGGTGGAGGATGGACCAGGGAGGAATTGATAGAAGAGTGGAGGTGAATAGGATCAAAACGCATTGCATATGTTCATAAAGTTCTCAGAGAATTAGGTAAAAATATTATATGTAAAAACACATCTTATAAAACATAATAGTTGTCAACCAATTCTTTAGGATTTCTAGATATATTACTGTCTCATTTTAAAATAATATATTAATATCTCCTTTTGCACTGGTCTTATGTTTGATGCCTCTTTCAGATATTTCTGCATTGGGCAGAATATCTTGAATTGCCTAAAAAGATAATAAAAATAACAGAAATCTTTGATTTTATCTTAGTGTATTCTCTTTTTAGTTTTTTTCTTATTGACTATACATAATCCTGGATTTCATTATGCATTTTCATGCATTCATATATTTTTTATTTAATTCCTTGTTTTTCTTAGAATGTCATTCATAAGTACTGACTCGCATCATTTCACTGCTCTCTCTTTCCTCTCTCTCACTTTTTCCATTCTTCCCCACTCAGTCTAATTTCCCCACCTCTCCTTTAGTTGATTATACACACACACACACACACACACACACACACACACACGCACACACACCTACTGAGTCCAGTAGTTCTTCATCTAGAGGCAAGACCTTGTGAAATGTTCCCACTCCATGTTGTGCTTTTACTGGTGTTGTCACATAGGTATTATTTAGACGACCACATTGTTGAGATTTCATGAGAGCAACATTTCTGTCACTATCAAATATCAAGTATCCTTGTCCTCTGGCACACAGAATCTTTCTGACCCCTCTTCTGCTAAGTTCCTTAAGACAGGTCTAGGAGTTGCATTTCAGATTATCAGTTGGGGCTGGGAACTCCACCATCACTTATTCTCTGCACTTTAAACAGTCGTGGATCTCTGCAGTGGTCCATCTGTTGCAAATAGAAGTACCTTTGATGAGATTCAACAGCTACAGTTATTTGTGGATTTAAAATACAGTCAGAAATTGATTTGGTTTATGAAAATGAGAGTAGCAGGATCTTCTCTGGGGTCTATGACCTCTTTAGTCTCTGATATTTGGCTAGATTTACAGTACCAGGTATAAATTCCCTCCTGCTGAGTGGTACTCAATTATGCGATTGTTGGTTGCCTGCAAGATAAAAGCACCAGTATTGCACCATTATAAATGTTTTGTCAGACAGCTCATTGCTGTCATTCAAAATAGAGATGTATTGGAACACTACTTGTTTTTCTCCCTTGACAAATTGCATAACATTTTCTGACACTGTGAGAGCTGAATCTAATGGAGGAGACTTCTAGCTCAGTTCCAACTAGGGTCCTCCAAGTCCTATATCCAAAGTGTCTGAAGTTTCAGCTATTAGTGAATTACCTACCTTTAAGGTTCAGAATGGCTCATGCTTTAACATCTACTTTTTATGCAGTTTTAAGGAAATATTTCTATGTTCCAACTTCTTAAAATCTATTCATATCATTAAAAGAATGATGTACTGAATTCCTTCCAAAGCTATTTTCTTACTTGTACATTAAAATATGTCAATAATCTTTAAAGAATAAACCATCAATAATTCCTCAAGACAAATTTTACTTGATTCTGGTGGACTATAATTAGCACACACATAGACACAAATACACACAAGCATGCATATTCAGGCACAGACATACATATGTATATATTCATGTTTGGCTTTAGGTTTCAAATAAGAGATAATACGTTTGAAGGAAAAAAAGCCACAGCCAAGTGCAGAGATAATTGGGTCATTGTCATGCATGCATAATCTCTATCTTCCTACTGGGTTTCATCTTTAATATTTTATGTCTATTGAACAAATTATTTTTAAATATTTATTTATTATTTATATATTTTGTGTATGAATGCTTTCCCTGTATGTAAGTGTGTCTACCTGTCTTATGCAATGCCTACAGAGGCCAGAAAAAGGCATTAGACCCTATGGAAATGAAATTACGAACAGGTGTTAGACACCATGTGGGTCCTCTGAACTGAGCATGGGTCCTCTGCAAGTGCATGCAGTGTTGTTAACCCCTGAGACATCTCTATAGCCACTAACCCAGTTATTTTGTAGAATTTTTGTACAAGAGAAAGAAGATGGGTGACTTGGGATCATAAAGAGTCAAAATTTTAAATCTTTCAATTTATAAAAGATGTATCTCTTTTTCACCATATCAAATCTATGAAAAGGCCATGTTTAGCATTTGTTGGTGTAAATATGTCTTTTGGGTATAATTAATGCTTCCAGGAAGAATATAACAATGTCTAATAAACCACATTTGGTCATTTGTCTGTGCTTATAATGGAACAGTAAGGCGTGCTGATTGACAGCTTCATAGACCACATGACTAAAAGTATAAAACAAAATTGCAGTGATGTTACTAGAAGTGATCAGAAGATATACAGAGCAGACAATTTTAAAAAATATATAAAGGCAAGATTGTGTGTGTGTCTGTGTGTCTGTGTGTCTTTAATGCTGAATTTATTTAGGATTTCTGTTGTTTTTTACATTAGTAACATTAGACATTGATATTTTGTTCTTATTTAGAAAAAAAATTAATAGATTAATGGAGCTAGAGAGGTCCCTGTGTGCTTTTGATATATTCTTTGTATTCTATATTATAGCACAATCATACTCAGAGGCATGAAAGAGCTCACTGGAAGAATCAATGGGTCCATGCTCTCCCATAATAGTCATTTTCTAGAATAGTTTAGTCATTTTCCTTGAATACTTTTAGAATCTGTTTTAGTGATTTCTATTCTCTAGAAAAACATTCCCTGCATTTAGATATCCATTTAATAAAGAAGTAAAAAGAGAAGTATAAAAGGATAATGTGTGCCTCTCAGAATCAATTCAGATATAAAGATAATAAATGAAGTACTTTAAATAAATGGATTTTAATAGACTCAATATTTATTGACAAATTACATTATCTGTGTTTCTTGTCTTTTACAACTCAATTTCACGTCATTCAATCCCTTAATCCTTCTGTTCTAGTTATTATTCCATTAAAATTTGCAGTTATATTTATTAGTTACTTCTTAAATTCA
Source organism: Eospalax fontanierii (assembly GCA_035773235.1). Lineage (NCBI taxonomy): Eukaryota > Metazoa > Chordata > Mammalia > Rodentia > Spalacidae > Eospalax > Eospalax fontanierii. Next base: position 35,619,679 of record CM069537.1, on the reverse strand, counting down.
ATATTAAGTTATATATGTTAAGATATGTATTTGTTTTGAATTTATCTTTTTTGACTAATTTCTTATGTATTTAATTTTCCCATTGACAAGTGCCTTCTATTTTGCATGCTTTTTTTCTAAAGAACGGACCCTTCTATGTACTCCAAGCTGGCTTGGAACTCCTGGTCTTCCATCCTCTCACTGTTCCGTGGTCATATAGACAAATGCCACTCTTGCATTGATTTGTCCTGTGTCTGGCAGGCTGGACTGCCTGCCTGCTTGGCAAGGTAAGTTGCATGTTTTAGACTTGTATAGGTAATTTATTATTTGATGAAACTTAAAGTCAGTATAATAGCATCTACTACCTTAGCTTTACCTATATCCTCCCAGTATTATAAGATATTACTTTCCCTCTGACCTCATATGGAATTTATTCTATTAATTGTTAGTAGAACTGGTTGTCCTGGCATATGCTTGGAATCCCAGTACTTTGGAGACTGACACAGTAAGAATGTCAAGATCCAAAGGCATCATGATGTACATAATGAATTTCAGGTCAGACTGGGGTATAGCATGAGAACTTGTCTCAAAGATTTAAACAAAAACAAAAAAAGAAAAAGAAAAATATAAAATGGTGTTCACTAAGTTCTTAGCAGGAAAATTTCACTAAGTAGTTTTATCATGTATCTATGTATTTTTTTTCTATTTCTTTCATTTTGTTTTTAACAAATCCTCACTGTCATTTGAGGTCATCCTCGGTCCTGTAGTTCACATGACCAGAAATTTGTGATATCTTTGTCTCCTGTATGCTAAGAGTACAGGATTTTGTCACCATGACTGACAGTTTATAGAAAGTATAATGTCTCTGTTTTGGGTAATCTATACATGATATATCAGTAAAAAAGCTCTTTAGTGTTTTCAAAAAATTCTTAAGTGATTAGAGATCATCAGACTAACAAATAAAGTTTATCAATCAGTATACTTTGAAGATACATTTAAATTATTCAAACAATTTTGCACTTTTTTATAGTCTTTCTTGGTGATCTCATTTAACTTTTCATATACTTAGTATCTTTATGATTGCCACATAACCCTGTAAAAGTGCAGTTGTTAGGACTGATAGCATTCATCCTATCCAGGCCTCTTCTATTTGCATACATGAAACATTCCCAATGTATGTTTCATATTACTTGTGACAATAAACGAGCTTTAAGGAATGCAATCCCCAAAACAGAGATTTATACTTTAGATAAAAGGCGCAAAACTAGGCCTGACGCTGAAACCTGAAGAAACAAACAACAACAAAAACAAAGAACAAATAGTCCCATGCCAAAATCCATACAAAATCAAGCAGACAAAAAACCAGAATAGAACTCGGGAAATGGGCAGCAGCCCCAATCATTACTGGAGAACTATTGACAGCTGATTACTGTTGTGTGAGATAGAGTTGCTCTTTAAGGAAGAGATTCTAGAGAGGCTGACTAGGCCCCAGTGAATGAACATGCACCGAGGGATGTCTGGGTCCATTTACTTGACTTGATAGGCTTTAGCATTTATGACAGAATGGGCGAAATCCAGTGAGGGAAAATATGATGTGGACTGGATGGAGGAGGGCATAAAGATAATTAATATATTTTGTATGAAATGCACACAATTTCAATAAATATATACAAAAATGGATATTCCATTCAGATATATTTTCCTAGTTTGTTAAACCATTTTAATTTAAATATATAACTTTACTGTTCTTCAAAAAAATCAGATATCAGCTTTAAATCAACAATTTAATTTTGAATTTAGAAACTTTTATATAAATATATTGTGGTAAGTGTTGCAATGTTTTTGAAGTTAGACAGAAGTGTTTCCTTTTTTATTTTTATTTTATGTTTATGAGTGTGTGAATGTAGTGCCTGTATGTATATAAGTGTATTCATTTTGTGCAGTGCCTGCAAAGATGAAAAGAGAATATCAAATTCTCTAGAACTGGAGTTACATATGGTTGTTTCCTGCCATGTGGGTTTAGGAACTCAAACACAGGTCCTCTGCAAGAGCAGCCAGTGCTCTTAACTGCTGAACTATCTCTCCAACCCCCAGAGAAAAGAAGGAAGAAGAAGAAGAAGAAGAAGAAGAAGAAGAAGAAGAAGAAGAAGAAGAAGAAGAAGAAGAAGAAGAAGAGAGGAGGAGGAGGAGGAGGAGGAGGAGGAGGAGGAGGAGGAGGAAAAGGAAGAGGAAGAGGAAGAGGAGGAAGAGGAAGAGGAGGAGGAGGTGGAAGTAATATGTTGGGGAGGACTTAATAAGGCTAGTACTGATACAAGAGAGGAATATGATCAAAATATCTTGTATGGAATTTGCCAAAATTCATAAAAATTAATTTAAAAAGAGAAAAGTAAAGAATCCTCAAGTTTATTCAGTACAACTTACTCAAATTTGATATCCCAACTCTGCACCCCAATTCCCATACATAGTAATTTAAAAAAATAGCACAACATAAAATAAAGTACTTCTTTCTAGAAACACTCCTGATTACATCTTTATAAAAGTGGAAACTGTGATACTGAATATGTAAGAATGAAAAATAGTGCATGTGGCTCAGCAGAAACAGTGCTTGCCACTTAAGCAAGAGGATTATGTTTGTAACCAAGGTAAATGCTGGGTGCATGTGTCCGTGCATCTACACCTCCAGGCCAGAAAAATAGAAACAGGTCCCCAGAGCAAGTTACCTAGTGAGACTAGCTATACTGTTCAGCTCTAAGTTTGACTGAGAACTCCTGCCTCAAAGAATAATGTGGAGAGTGACTGTAGAAAATTCCCAATATCAACCTGGGTCTCCACATATAGGTGCACATGATTGTGCACATGCAGATGCATAAGACCTGGCAAAAGCATGTGTGCTCACACACCTATAAAGACACATTTCACACACACATATATATCAATAGAAAGAAACTAAAAAAATAAATAAATATTTCTGTTGGCTGCCCATATACAGCTAATGTCATGATATATTTTAACACCATGTGTTTGTCATTAATTGAAGCATTCCAAATGATGACAATGACAATATCTTTGAGCTTTGTTCATCTTTACTTTGCCTGATCATAATTTTTCCTGTAAAGCAAATTTGAAGCATATCAGGTAGTTGCTTCCTAATAAGATAAAGCATAGTTCTTTCACTAATATATAAGTTAAAAGAGAATAAACAGATATTTAAGTCAAAGAATACCTGTTTGGTATAGCTTATACAATATTTGGAGTATGTTGGGTATTTTTTTTGTGTGTGTTTTTTTCTTATTTCTCCTTCAATTAAAAGTATTTTCCCCATTCATACAAAATGGTAGATTGTACCTAAGAATAGTCCTTAATTTTCCTACATAAAATACTACCTTTATAAACTACTTTCCTCACGGCAACATTTATTTGCCTTTTAACTCTGCATGTGAATGCTTAGGAATATGATTTCAACAGTTTCTATTGAACTGCAGTTTCAGGCTGACTCAGGAGCCAGCAAGAACATCTCCAACCAGACAGGTACACAATGGGAAACTATTACTCTCAACTTTGCAGAGCCCGGGAGACGTCTAGGTTATTATTGGCTTTAATTATCACTCGCATGAGCTGCAATATTCTTTGCATTTGGTGAAGAAGCACTCCACAGAGTGTGAAATCCTTCTCTACTTTTGAAAATGCTCAAGAAATGAACTGAATCACTTCCAATCTGCTGTAACAACTGAACACCCACTGATAAGCATAAGCAAGGGGCAAATTTATCATCACCAATAGAAAATAGGCTTTATGAAAGCGAGATCTGAGACATCTAACTGGTTGCTTACTACCAGCAGTGATCAGCTACACCAAATCTACATTCATTTTAAGCTCACAGGCATTTTATTTTCCCTGATTGGTATTCAAGTCCATAAAAAAGCAGTCTTTTTTATGTCTGCACTTTATTTATTGCTATAAAATTTAAACTCTAAAATATCAAGATAAATAGCACTTCTAGTTATAACCATTAATTTCCAGCCCCACTCCCCTCCACCATGTCAGCATCTTTCTTTCCTTCAGCAGCTTCAAGCATAAATCAGACCCAAGGATTTTGAATAGGCTGCATTTAGCTTCTCTCCCGGAGGTCCAACCCACACAGTCCCAATTTCTTCCCCTCTTAAGGTAAGGCTTACATAAACATGCAACGCATAGACATATGCTATTCAGATCCAAATCAGTTTGCAACTATTCATTTCCCAATATCACAATAGGGTTTCAGCAGGTCCTTTGGTTCCTATACTAAGGCAAAAGTGAAGTGCTTACCAGTTCCATGCTCTGAATCTCACATCAAGAGATATAAAAGAAAGATAACCAAAATTAAAGGAACTATATGTAAGAGTTTTGAGAAATTTGGTATATGTCACTATATTAATTATCTGAATAACATTACAGAATTCCCATAAACTAAACAGATACAAATTCAAAAGTATTTATGGATTATAATAAGTCTGTTTTCAAACTGCATTTAATATAGCTATTTAGCCTAAAAGTCATCAAAGCTATTAGACATTAGATTTTCTCATTTACATAAATTTTCATTGAAAGCTCAGATTTTTTTCTCTGCCAAAATGTTTTTCTGAACCTGAGAGCTAGGATTGACTTATTACTATATTAAACATTCCACATTTGTCTGCAACATAGCGGGCAGCCAGTGATATGGCAAAAATGTATGAACACAAGACTGTCATTTACTGATGTTCAATGTTACATTTCTTGTGTGTGCCTGCAATTTTTAAATCTTGTAGTTCTTGAAATTATAGGTATGAAAACCACAAGGTAAATCAAATCAGAGAAAAACAATAACTGTGAAATCCGTTTCTTTTGCTTTGGCTGTCTTGTTTCTATGGATGTTAGAAATGGAAAAACCTGTAGTACTTTTATAAATGACAGAAAAGCCTTGATCTTAAGAAACAGATTTTTAAACCCTCTCTTTATAAAAGATATTTTTGTTTTCTACCTCTGAAGTTAGTGGACCTTACCATGAGGGAATATCAGTAATCAGAATACTTGGAGAAAACTCTACATATTTTAATTACAGGACAATTCATGAAGATAATAATTTTGTGAATCAAGATAACTCCACACAATTTTCGATTTTCTATCTTCCATTCCAAAATACCACCATAATATAATATAATGTATATTTTAGCCTGGCATTTTGTGAATAGAAGTGGGTATAAATTTCTAGGGGAAGGGAGTAGAATGAAGAAAAGAGAAATAAAATTATAACTAAGTGGCACCAAAGGGAATAATTTTATTTCAAATAGGTATACCAAGAGAACTCAGAGAATATTTCCATAATTTCAACTGAACCTTTCCATTTCTTAAAATGACAATTCAACCATATAGTAGGTAAATATTTGCAATTCAATATCACAAATACTTCAGAGTGAGCAGTCTTCTGCCAGGCATTTGAGCTGTGTTCTAACAATAGCACCTTGTCCCTATTGCCACATGTTAAGACCAAACATGCAAATATCCTCTGTGTCACGGCACTGCAGGTCATCTGGAGACTTGCCATTTCTGCTCTTATGATCAGCACCAGAGCCAATTTCCTTTAAACCATACTTTTAAGCTCCAGAAGACTATCCCGAAGCAGTCAAAATGCGAGGGCACTGGGAATATAAACAGAAAGAACACGTGACAAGAAGTTCGAAGAAATATGACTTCGATAAAAGCTGGCTTAAAAAATCCTGCCCAGTGATTTCAATGGTGAAGTGTTTTTAAGGTTTAAACACTTTGAGAGAGGGTGTGGGAATTGCTGTTTCAATTCTGTGGCATTTTTTAAGAAAAATAAGAATATGTCTGGACTGCATTTCCTCTTAAAATACTTTCAAATTTGGTCTGAGCGAAGTAAAAATGGCATGAAAATGTCAGGCGAGCCTTATAAGATTTAGAGTACGCTGCTCGGAGATTTAGGTGGAGGCAGGTATCGGTAACCCAAGCAGCTCATTCAACTCTCATCTCATCTTCAGTGTGAATGTTTTTAGACATGACTTATAGGAAGAAGAACTGGAACCTTCTTATGTTCAATAACCGTGGTATTAAAGACATTTTTTAAGTGAAAATGCTTAAGTGGGAATGATTAATGGATCAACTTCAATACACTGCTGAAGTTCAAATTCAAAATGGATAATTTTATTTATTTAGTAATAAACTCTGACATCATGGTCTACTTCAGTATTATCAGAATATTCAATTAAAGGTGCCATTACTCTCCTCTAATCATATTGAGATAAAAATATAAAATCTTTACTTGCTGTGGTTCATGATTTATAGTGAAGAATAAAAATTAAAACTTACTTATACCAATTGATGTCATATGTGAGTCAAATTGCAGTTGTATAAGGGTCCCATCATCTTTAGGTCCCTGAAAAGCAACAGAAATTCAGAATTAAGAAAATGATGAATGGCCAGGTCTTGTTACTTCAGCTTATATGATTAAAAAGTATATGAAACAAGACAGTGGTTTTATAACAATATCTGTAACTATAATTAGAAAGTTCTAAGAGTTTTGTAGCATATCTGCTGAAAGATGGAAGTTTGAAGACTCAAATATAAAATCTTTGACTAAAATAAGTTAGCTTCATGATCAGTTTCTCACACACATCACTCTCTTTGCAGTCTTCATGATTAGTGTAGGTTTGCATAAATGTCATCCTTCATAAAACCTCCTCAGATACCCTCCCTGCAGTGACAGAGTCCTAAGCTTCTGCACTTTGTACTTTTGCCATGTAACTTCCAAAATCTGATCACTTGAGCCTGTTATTCTTATCTCTGAGCAGAGATCTTACAGCAACATCATATTTGTTCCTAACATCACAATACAGAGTTTGCATACACATTACTTGCTCAGTGACTTTTTAGAAAGTTAAAATATTTGCTAATCTTGTTCTTTTCTATGAAAATGAATTTACTAGGTGAACTAAATCTTCCATTTCTGATCAACCAAATAAATATCTTCTGCAAAGTTTCAAAATGAAAAAAAAAATACAAGACTTATACTAGATGTAATAATTATTTATCAATGTAAATTAAACTTTGATATAAAATTTAAGAATGAATGTTTTTATAAATATATTTAGTATATTTCATGTATTTTCTTTTAAAATTTTCTAGTACATTTATTTTTAAACAGATATTATTTTATATTTAGCTCAGTAAGGATAGAATACATGTCCCTTGCAATTAAAAAATTATTCATGGTACCGTAGAGATAACTCAGTAGTTCAGAATTGAGGCTGTTTTTTCAGTGGACCCAGGTTCAGTTCCCAGCACTCACATAGTAACTAGTAACTATCGGTAGCTCCAGTTCCAGGGGATTCAATGCCCTCTTCTGGCCTCCAAATTTATTGCAGTTATACATATATATATATATGTAGGCCAGTTACATACATGGAAGCAAAACATCCATATGCACAAAAAAATTTAAATCTAAAAATTCTTCATACCTCTTCATTATAGTCAAGATAATCTACCTGAATGGAATTACAAGCTAAATTTCTTGTTGATATTGAGGTTTATCTTTTTCTGTAGTAGATGTTATTAAGACTAATGCAATAAATATAAAGAAAACTGAATATATTTTATTTCTTATATTATTAGAAGTAATATGTTCATAGATGTCACAAGCAGCATTTGGTGGAGTAACAAAGAATCATAAAATTGTAAAGCATGGCCAATAAGTGAAGGATATATATTATATATATATAATGTCTGTATTATTAGAAGTCTACCTGACTTTAAAAGTCTACCTGACTTTAAATTTTAAAAGACATGAAATTATGTTCAGAAAATCTATTTATGCTGTTAATATAGGAACACACACACACTGTCTTTACCAGCATCACTTTTTTTTTTGTAGGGGGGTTGCAATAGAGAAAAGAATCACAAAATCACAAAAGCTGATTCAAAATATTTAGGCTAAATTACTTAGTGTAGAATGTCATATAAGTTTTTAATTGTAGACTAAACCAAATTTCTGGATACAAATTATATATCCTCTGATTGATATTCTTATTCAGTTGAAAATATTTAACGGCTCTGAGCCTATTATTTACGATTCTATGGCTTATCAATAGAGTTATATTTTCATAAATGCTTTTCATTCCAGTTTCCTTTTTGTTGTTGTGCCACATATCATAATCAAAATCAACTTGAGGAAGAAAAGAGTTTATTTCATCGTACACTTTCAAGTCACATTCTATCATTGAGGGAAATAAGGACTGGGATACAAGGCAGAAACATAAGTGACGGAATGAGTGCTTGCCAATGTAGCATTAGGTCCAACCAGAGAACTCACAAGCAAGGAGCACAGCAGAAACCATGGAAGAAAGATGCGTACTGCTTTCTCTTGGGCTCATTCATAGGATGTTGCTTAGCTAGTTTTCTTATATAGCCTAGGACCACCTGTTTTAGGATGGTGCTACCCACAGGAGGCTATGTCACCAGGCATCATTTAATAATAAGCTATCTCTCCCCAACATGCCCATGGGCCAATTAGTTTTTGGCAGAACTTCAACCAAGGCTTTGCTCAGGCTTTCTCAGATTATTCTAGACAGTGTCAAGTTCACAAACTAATTACGAGATTTTCTTACATGATTCTGTGCTTGTGCAAAAACCATAAAAGATAGAAGTAAAAAAAATATATTTTACTACAAACACTTAGGTTGTAAATTATAACTCCTAGCTTCCAAACTTCTATAGCATGCTGCTGAACTGTAAGTAAAATACAGTAGTATTTGTTTCTAAGAAAAGGTACAATTAAAAACAGTTTATGATAGGAATTTTCAGCTCTATTGTGTTATAAGAACATTGTTCTATAAACATTCCATTGCTGACTAAACTATCTGCACACAGAACATGACTATATACCTAAATAAATCACATGCAATTTAGTACATGAAGAGACAGCACAGCTTATTATGTGGAAGTGTGGATTGTGGGGCACATGGTCTACATTTTAATTTATCCTGATTCATTATCTGTATGACTTTACATAAGTTATATAATTACCCTGTCTTTAATTTTTAATCTACAAATGAGATATATTTGTATTTCATACAAATATATACTATAGATATTATTAAAGTACCAACAATATCACATAAAAATATAAATCTTTTTATTAGATCAAATTGATGTTTCTTTGCTATTAATCTTAACCAATACCAAAAATATTATCAATAAAAGAGACAAATGGTAATTTATAGACATTGTATCACCACTACCTTTTAGTAGACAACCCCTAAACCTTCACAAAGAAACAATAATAGTGGTACTTTCCTGCAGGAACATTGGTTTCACCTTTTCTCTGTCTCTTAAAACATTGTTGTAGCTATAGATCACATAATGCAACCATGTAAGAAAATTGCCCAACGTTTCAAAACAGAAACAACAAGAAAACTATGAAAGACTTCAGTTACCAAATTGAAATTCGACCAGCAATTTTGGTGAGGGTTTTTGCTGCCATTACAAGAAGTTGAACAAAAAGACTATTTATAGAAATGGAACTTTGAACAAGAAAATACAAAGCGGATGGGGGCAAACAAGTGTTTCCACAATTGCAGCTGCTCTCACAAAGGACGCTGGTTCAGTTCTCAGAACCCACATGGAGACTCACAACTGTCCTAACTCCAGTTACATGGAGTCTGAGGCCTTCATGTAGTCTCCTCAGGTACCAGGGTCTCAGGCAGTTCACATACACATATGCAGGAAAAATACTGATGCACATAAAAATAAAACTTTAAAAAATAAATATTGCAAAAAAAAAAACAAAAGGAATACAAACCGAGAAATAAATGAGAAAAAAAAAAGTGATAAACTGATTCCCTCGAATCTGAGCATAGACTACTTTGTTTAAGAGAGTATGAAAAACATAATGTGTTATAAACAAAGTAAAGCATTTTTTTTTGTCTTTCAGAGACATGTTTTTTTCTGCAGTCCCTAGCTGGCCACCACTGTCTATGTAGACCAGACGGACCCCAACTACACAGAGATCCTCCTCCCTCTGCCTCAGGAGTGCTGGGACTAAAGGTGTATGCCACCATGCCTGGCTTTGTATTATTTTGTTTTTCAATCAGTCAAAACATCTCTTAGGGTTAAGCTATCTAAATAGGGGTAAGTTATTCTTTCCTACATGCAAACAGTATTTCTGTTTATTTACCTTGACATTTATCTACCATGGGTGAGATGATAATTCTTTGTGGTTCTGGGTGACTTGCAATATGGAATAATCTAACAGCTTTCCTGTTCTCTGTGTTGAAGGTGCCAGAAGAACCACCCTAGTCTTGACAACAAAAATGTGGCCAGACATTGTCCAGTGTTTTCAGGTGGAAAAATTAACGCTGATGAAGAGTCACTGTGTTAACCAGAGAATGAAAGAATCTGAATGCCCTGTAAGCAGTCACACCCAGCAGCTCTCAACATCTTGTTATTTTTCTGTTCACTATCTCTATAAGTGTTGACAAAGTGCCCTCTTTGAATGCTAACTACTTTCTATCTCCCAAATCTTATACTACCATTGTATACTAGCTCTTAGATATATTTCTCTCAGGGAGATTTTATCTTGTTTACTTGATTCTATTCTACCAAACCTTTTTATTACTAAGGGAATGAACTACAGAATACTCACATATCTCATCCTGGATCCCTTTAACATTCTACCAGGAGCAGGTTCTTAAAAATACATGTTCCAGATTCCTGTAACCAGGGTAGAATAGGTCCAGAAGTATGACTGAATTTTTACTTCTTATTCCGTAACTCTGAATGGGACCTGAAGTCACATGACCTTGTGAAGACAGCTTATCAGGGCCTAGAGAGATGGCCCATCAGTTAAAGAGCACTGGCTGCTGTTGTAGAAGATCCAGGTTCAATTCCCAGCACCCACATGGCAGCTAACAAACTATACATAACTCCAGTTCCAAGGGAACCAACACCCTCTTCTGACCGCAGGGGTCATTGCACAGCACAGGTGCACCTACATACATGCAGGCAATACACATGTACACATAAAATAAAGTATTAAATGAAATATTTTAAAGAAGTCTTATCAGTTGTTTTATTCATACTGAATTTAATGATAAGTAAAACCTAATTTCTGTTATGATACTCTACTTACTGGTACCACAAGTTTTTAGACTTCTTGAAATAAATCAGAAATTAATTTAAGAGACAACACATAAATTTTAACCACCAATGATCATTTACACTTTTCCACTGAGAAGATATTCAAAACATCTAATAATGAGGGGTGTTCAGCAAAGTAAGTGATTAATCAATAATATTGGAAGTTTGGGTATTAGAGAGATGGCTCAATGGTTAGGAGAACTGAGTCCTCTTGCAGAAGACCCAGGTTTGAATCCTAGCACCCATATGACAGCTAACCACCATCCATAACTCCTGTTCCAAGGGAATTCGATGCTCCCTTTTGTTTTCTGTAGGCATTTCGTCGCATTTGTGCACTCATATACATGCACAGATAACACTCATACATATTAAATAAATAAAAGAAAAGTTTAAGAAATACTTTAATAACTTTGAAAACTTTCCGCAAATGTCTGGGGAAAGCTAGTTGGTATCCAGCAACCAAATTCTAGCCAACTATCACAGACTATTGTCAACACTGTCTTCAGAATTCTGTATCCAATTATACATGTCTTGAACTGTTACATTCAGTTTTGTCAAGATCGTCCTAAAATGCTTTGACTCTCCCAATACAAAATATTTTAAAATGCACATTCTTAACGATTCCATATTTTTAATGTGCTTGTTTTACTTTGCTTAGATTAGCAAACAAACAAATAGAAATGCCACAAATGAAATGAATTTCTCATGAATCAGTACTGCTTCATCACCTCAATCACAGGACAATGTTCCATCCCCTTGCTCTAACTCCAAACAAAAACTATGACATGTTTTCCTTTCAAATCTTCCCTCAGGCAGAGTTACCAGGCAAGGCAGTTGCTATTCTTGCTTTGACTGTTCTTAATATGATACATGACCTCTTTGTCAGTCAGTAACCTTCATGTTGACCAGATTTAATTTTCAAATGATTTTGTTGCTGTTGTTTTGTTGGGTTTTTTTTCAATCCTGCATCAGTGCAGAGTGGTATAAAATTTGAAGAAATTGTATGTCAAGCATTTTCAAAAAAATTGATCAACATATATTTTATGAACAAATTACCAAGCTGTCTGCTTGAACAGCACGAATAATGAATTAACAATTAAACACAGAAATTTACCCAGAAATGTTATTTTATAATCTATAATCCTTTAAAACACTTTATAGCACTTCATCTCCTTTTAAAACAAGTTGAGGTATTAGATTTAGCTACTAGAAGAGCATAAGACATACTGAAATTTGGTAACTTAGAAAACCAACTCATGGAATAAATTTTAGAGAAGAATAAGGATGTAATGGGGATGTCGGGGAGAATTTTGAGAGGTAAAGTGACTGGGTATAATCAAACTACATTATATACATGTATGAAATTCTCAAGAATACATTTTCAAATATATTTTAATGTACAAGAAAGAAAATTATTTAGAAATACTTTTAGGAAAATATTTTTATATAAATGAGTTATTAATTGATAATGCAGAAAAGGACTAATTATTCTTCAAACACTGACTGAACAATTCTGGTAATCTAGTAATATATTTTACCAAATTTCATTGCCCAATTCATTTTGTTACTGTTTGAAAGGTTTTTTTATTGTGCTTTGTTTTCCTTTTTTTTTCTTCCTGGGTAAGAAATCTAAACCCAACCTGAGAAACTTTTGGCAAATGATTGTTGCTGGGAAGGAGAGAAAGAGTGTCTTGCAGGCATGAGAATTTTGTTAGATCCACTGGATGAACTTGCACTGAAGGACACAAATCAGACTCCGTATGGCATACACACACACACGCACATATGATATACATATATATGTACATTAATAGGGCAGGGACAGTGGTGAGACATACAGATAGGGGAGGGGATATAAATACCATCAAACTATATTGTATAAAAATTGCAAAACTTCAATTAAAAAACTTCATATTTTTTAATTTCCCGGATAAAGCCCAGATTCTTATCTAAGTTAACTAAATTGAGCTTGTTTATGCTCTTAATATGCATCCTTAAATAATACTCCATTTAACTTCTAATACAGCAGTGCTGACCGAGAAGCTCTGTATTCTAAAAGCCATCTTAATTATATTGATTACCAACCTGTACAGGCAATCATGGTGCGGCCATTTTTATATTTTGTGTCAGCACTACAACACTCAAGAAAGTATGCTTGGAATTATAATTAGAAAATTGGATTAACCTTAAGTCTCTATGGAGATAACTTTGAAAAGAGCAACTAAGACAAAGACTTCAAATGTGAAACTATTTTAGAAAATCACATGATAGATAGGTAGAGAGATAGATGATAGAGTATCATTTATATAAATCTCAAACAGAATGAAGAATGAAGTATAATTTTCAATAAGACCACCTTAATTCAGCACATATTGTCAAGATAATATGCTCATATGCAACATATTGTTTACTATAACCTTATTAGAGATTCTGTAGGGAAGATATTTTCGTGGCCAAACCTTTAGCTGGTTTCTGATGAAAAACTAGTCAATAATGAACCAGTGAAATGGTACTGGATAGCTTTAATATCAAGTTGATAAACCTGGGTTGAGGGAGCCTCAATTGGGGAATTTCCTCCATAGGACTGACTTGTGGCCATGTCTGTGGGGTATTTTCTTGATTGTTGAGTGCTATAGGATTGCACAACCCACTGTGGGCAGTCTCATCCCTGGGCCAGTTGTAGTCTTTTGTACAAGAAAGCAGGCTAAGCCTGGGCTAGGAGAGCAAGTCAGTAAGCAGAATTCCTTCATGCTCTGTGCTCTGGCTCTGCCTCTAGGTTTCTGCCTCAGGTTTCTACCTTGGACTCCCTGATGGGCTTTGTGACAAAGGAGATACAACCGAAATAAACCCTTTTTTCCAAGTTGGTATCAGTCAGAGTGGTTTGTTGCCAAACTAGAAGAGAAACTTAAATATAGGTCTCCAATCATACTAAATGTGCCAGAAATATGATGAATTCAGGTATACATCACAGGAAATATCAGAGTACTTATTACAGCAAGGATGAAGAATTAATAAACATAATAGTTCTTTCCCTCTCTGGTCTCTATTAACTTTAGCCAAAATGATAAAGATCATCTCTTCATTCTTAGGTTCTTTTTCTTTTCTCTGAAAAAGAAACAAGAAATGAGTGAAATGACTTATTTAACTTAATTTTAAAATTATTTCCTGTTACACCTTCTGTTAGAGACAAATGAAATCACTATAATTTAGCATTAAGTGAGGTATATGAAACAAGAATAGAAACTCTAAGACATTTTTGGACATGGTTTCTGGAAAGTTTTTCTTATGCTACCAACTGAAGAAATAATAGGATTAACAGATTAACACAGGCATCGTAAGGACCACTCAGCTTTACTCAATTTGCTGATGAAAATGTTAAACTCTTCTGTGACCATCCTCAAAGATGCACTCAGAATAACTTGACTAAATGTTTACATATCCCATGACCCAGTCAAGTGGACACAAAGAAATATCTATCAAGGCAATTTCCAAGAGAGTTTTAATAGGAAAATATGGGCCTTGGGATAGAAGAATTTAGGTAAGACAAGACTTGAGGAAGACTATTATCATCCTCGGTGACCCATTGCACTCAGAAATCACTAATAGAAAATTAAAGATGGCAATATTTTCTGGACTTGGGAGACTAGTCAAGTTTTATAGATCATACCAATAAATAATTGGAAGAATTATCATAATCTGCATCAACTAAAGATTTAAAGAATTATTGGCTTTATCAATCCAATGATAAAACTCTGTCATCATATTTACAGAGACAAAAATGGGATTAAAGACATCTGATTTTCCTAAATGTAAGTTGTAATATTGAGTTACAGTGAAAGGAGTTTGGATGAAAATAATTGAAATATTTCATACTTCACCCATATCTGAGTTAGATCTTTCCTCTAACAAGTAGAAAGTATATCATATAACTTTTCTGCAAAATATACTTTTCATACCTCCCCTAATAGATTGTGGGTTTAGTGTTTCATATGATCAATTGTTGCCTTTGGAATATACTTAAACTTGGGCCAGTGAGATGGCTCATTGGATAACAGTGTTTGCTGCCAAGACTGAGTTCAGTTTCTGAAAACCACATGGTAGAAGGAGACAATAGACTTTTACCAATAGCACAAAGTACGTAGATTAACTTTGTCTCTTACTCATTTCTTCAAGTACTTTGTCTAATTGGCTAATTTAGCTAGTTGTCTGTGATCTCTAAACTTTAGAGACAGAGAAGTCATTTTGGAAGTACATTTGTCATAATACAAAAAAATTCAAGGGATAAGTAAAATGTATCCTGTATGTTGTGTGAAAATGTATCAAGAATTGGGTACATGACAAACAACATATCAGTTTAAAGAAAATACGAGATTTTCATGAAATATTCCTAATAATATAGAAAATTAAACATGGCAAAGGTGGTATTTGTTATGCCTTTGTTTGATTTATGAAACATGATAATAATCAATAAATTATGACAGGGTGAGAAAAAAGGGTCTTTAGAGGATGTTATCCCAACCCAGTAAGTGGTCTTCCTAGCCACTATATTATTTCATGTGTGTCCAGAGATATGTTTATATGCCTTTCTTTAATCTGTTGTGCTTCCAAACTAAGATTAAAGCATGGTTCAAATTATATTCTGAAAAACAATTATTATTTTATGGTATTTTAATTAATTTTTGTTGATTGATTTATTGATTTATTTTTATGTGCATAAGTATGATGTCTGATGTATATAGTGTACTATGTGCATGCAATGCTTGCGGAAGACAGAAGAGAGCATCAAATCCCCTGAAACTGGTGTTACAGATGATTATCATCTACCATGTGTGTGCTGAGAACTGAACTGGGGGGGTCCTCAGCAAAAACAGCCAATGCTCTTAACTGCTGAGTTATTTTTCAAATCCCCAAGGATTCTTAATTTTTTACAAATTTCTTGAAGTCATCAATAATTTATTCTGAATTAATAGAAAAAATATGGAAACATTAATAAAGACAGTGCAAAAGAATAATCTATAAGTTCTTTCTATCTTTCAATTGTTTTAAAAAGAAACAATTATTTTACTGTTTTAAATATTTTTGAGAATTTCATACATCAGTGCACTGTGTTTAAATTATTCCCGCGCCTCTCAACCCCTCCAACTCCTACCATGTCCCACAATGTCTCAGATTCACGACCTCTTCTGTAACTATTATTGTTATGGTGCCTGAGTATGTGTTTTGTGGTGTGTGTGTGTGTGTGTGTGTGTGTGTGTATGTGTGTGTGTAAAACTTATTGAGTCCAGTTCAGTTACTGTTGCCTATGTGTATGATGTTTAGGACTGTGAAATATACCTGGGAAACCTATTAGGGAGCTTGTTCTTAGAGAAAAATGATTCTCCCTCCCACAAAGCAGCCATTGACATCTGTAAATATTGGTCTAAATCTTGGTTAAATTTTCCACCATGCATGTCAGCATGTCCACTGACATGGTTTTGTACAGATGCTTACAAGCAACCATATTGATAAAAGTTCATAGGTGCAGCATTCCTGTCAATTTTAGAAGACACTGTCATGCAGCATACATCCTACTTCTGTGGCTCTTACAGATTTTCTGCCCCCTCTTCCACAAATTTCCCTGAGACTTATGTATAGGAGGTTTACTGTAGATTCCCTATTTTATGCTGGGCACATCACAGTCACTTATTCTCTATATTGTGGCCTATTTTGTATCCCTGTAGTAGCCTCTGTCTACTGCAAAATGAAGCTTCTTTGATGAGATGTAGGAGCCGGCCTGATCCATGGGTGTAAGGATGAATATTTACAATACAGTTATGTGTATTAATTTAGGAATCCAGTAGCAATAGGTTCTCCTATAGAGTCTGTGATTTTCCAGTGATAGCTTCTTAGTTAGTTGTAGAGATTGCACTATAGATGTATCAACTATGACTGAGCACATGACATTCACATATTCGCTGATATTTTTTTTAAATTTTATTTTAACCATTTGTGGAACATTGAATAGTTTTAATCTATTGAAAAGAGAAGCTTTTTTAATAAGTGGTGAGAAGTACACCTGTCTGTAAATATAAAGACATGTCTTTAGAATAAAGTAAAAAATTTCACTGGTTTATGAAAGTGACAGAAGTTAAGTTCTTCTCTAGGGTCTATGACATCTCTAGCCATGTGTACTTGCCCATGTGTAGTACATTGCATGAATTACCTCCTAGTAAATGGGCCCTAAGTCATATTAGACAGCTGACATTATCCTTAAGATAAAAGTTCCAGTAATGCACCTAAATGGAGATACTTTTCTGGGAAAGTCATTATTGTGGTTCATAGGCTTCTCAGCTGAGTAAGATTCATTGGCTTTATACTTTGGCAACTTGCATAGATAATATCTTCTGACACTGTGAGCTAGTCTTCAGGTCAGTTCCAGCTCAATTATTCCAAGCTTTGTGTCTAAAGTACGTGATAGTGTCTTCAGCAAAAGGTCTTACCATCAGGTTCTGGGAGGCAATCAAGGACTGTGACTATACCCTATACAATCTTTGAAATTTCTTGGACTACCCTGACCAACAAATTTAAGGAAAGTTTCTATTGCTTAGCACTGTGATTTCTGTTATATCACCTTCATTATATACATATTTTCACATATGTATTATATGTGTATTTTTCAGTAGGTTTATGAAATAATACATTTCATTTGGATTTTCATACCAAAGGATTATTTATCTGCCTTTTCTCTCTCTCCCCCTGGATAACCTTCTCTGTTTCCTGAACTAAAATACCTCCCCATTTTCCTCATGTCTCACTGACAGCACCTGTGTCCTACAATGCCCTTCTCTCAAGCTCCTTCTTGTCCTCTTCCCCCATGGTCTCTTTCTAATCTCCTGGTTCCTATGGTTACTTAACGATATGCACTCTCATCAAAGGATTTTGTGCTTAGATCCCCAAATGACAAAGCCTAGCCCAGAGGAGTAAAATGGTGACGGACTGCGTCATGTTCTGGCTAACTTATTTTTATGTGTCTGTTTTATTTGCCCCATGTGAAAGCAATGCTAGAGGAAGCAAGAAGAATCCTTAGAACTGGAGTTACTGATGGTGAATAGCATTCATGTAGCTGGAACAAGATGTGGGTGGGTCTTCTATAAAAGCAGTCAGTGCTCTTAACCATTGAGCCTGCATAAGTATGTGAATACTTGACTTCATTATCTTCTTTATCACTACTGACAACCTTCCTCAAACATTCTATTCTTTTAGGTTCTGGACAGATAGTTCAGCAGTTAAAGAGTGAGTACTGCTTTTGCAGAGAATTTGAGTTCATTTCCCGGGACTCATATTAGGTGATCCACAAACACCATAACTTCAACTCTAGAAAGCTCCAACAACTCTAACCTCCATGGGCACCTACACACATACGTGTGTATGCACATATACATACACATATAAATAAAAATAAATCAAACTTAAAAAAATACTCTGAATTCACCCTTCATTTGTGATTTTTCTCAATGTTGAATTTTCTTCTTGCCTATTCTGAGTTAGTGAGAGAGAATAAAGGAGCGGCCATGGGAGTGAGGGGGCAAAAGGGTAAGGACTTACTTTAGTTCCTTTGTATGTGAATTTTCCTAAGGAGACATGAACAAATGTCTATGCATCCCAGATATGGCACTGACCGCAGACCAAAGAAACAATTCTACCTAAGTTTATCTTGGTGAATTAATGAGCTTTGGGAGTTACCTACAGAAGCAGGAATTAGGGTTACTTATAAGATTATTAGTGACTATGGCATCTGCATCACTAAATATCCATCTCAGCAGTGATGACAGCTCATGGAAGCTACATCTCAGGATCTCCTTGCTCACTTACAGGCAACTTCAATTAAAATCTCCTCTCTTCCACAATTGCTACAGCTTATTTACATATTGGGAATAGGACTTCTAAAACCTCTTGAACCTTATGATTTTAATGAACTTCCTGAGTCTTATGAGCCTTCGTCCTCCCTCTAGGAAGAAGCATGTCAGTTTGGAGGAAATAGTTATATAGCTCCTCTTAACTCCAAGTATCTTCCCCTCTTTTGAAATTAAATACTTTTATCTGATTTCAGCTACTATTCTTTATATATTATTCCAATCTCTATTTATTCACATTGGTTGCTAGTAATTTATTATTCTTTCAGCAGAGAAGTTTTCTCTTTTCAATCTAACTTCATTTCTTCACTTAGTCGGATAGTATGCAATGACCACATCAGGTTTGTAATAGTCACATAAGATCAAATACACAAAGTGTTTAACTTGGGATATGGCACAGTATAAGATTCAAGATACAAATGCAGATGCTTTTGGCACACAGTCATCAATAAACACTGGACCTTGTATAAGTGAAATCCATTGAAGTTTTAGATAATATCCATACTTGTGAATGAATCTTAATTTATTCATAGTTGTAGGAATTTGGGGGACATAATCTTAGACAAGCACTTAACCTTTAAAATGTTTCTTAAGAGTGTTACCAAAAGAATAGTTCACCAAGTAATGTGGTTAGAGTTAAAAATAAACAAACAGAAACACCTAGCAACTGATTTGGTTTATTTGAGATCACCCAACGCTTGTTTTAGGAATGAATCAGTGTCTGTATAGCATGTTGTCAAGAGATACAGTCAATTTGTAGACATGCTTCCTTTTTCTAATTTATTTTTTATTTATATGCATTAGTGTTTTGTGTCTGCATGAATATAATGGGCACCACACGAATGCAGTAGCCATTGGAGGTCCAAAGAGTGTGTCAGATACCCTGGAACTATAATTACAGGTGGTTGTGAGCCTGCATGTGGATGCTGAGAAATGAACCCAGGTCCTCTGAAAAAGTGGAGAGTGCTCTCAACCTCTGAACTATTTCTTCAGCCACTGTAAACATATATCATAAAGCTAATAATAGTTCACAATAACCTAATGGCCTGGATTAAGTATATATAGAGTTTTTTCTTATGTCTTGAAAATGCTGATTGGGGAGAATATGACACAAGATTCACTATCTAAGGGGGAAGTCTTTTTTTATTTCACACATTTTTTCTGTAAGTGATTGTATTTTAAAATATGTTTATTTACCTAATACTTCCATAAATGAGAAGAATACTTAAAAACTGCAACTGAAAAAAAAAAAAAAAACTTCCAAATTCTTTCAGGTCACATATCCTCTTTGTACTAATATTGAAGCTTCCATGAAGGAACTATAGCAAATATATTTCAACATATCATTTTCTGAAATGGCAAGAGACCATGTAACTTAATCCATTATGCCACAACAGGCTAAACTTCCCCCAAATTTGAAACATGAAAAACTATGTTTTGTCAAACACAAAATACAATAAAAACAACCCACAGAGTCAAGCACTGGGGAGTCTTGCTCTGCAGTGAGGGTTTGTGCTTGGTCTCATTTCTCTCTAGATTCATCCCTATGACTGAAGTGCTTTTTTCTGTGTTGTCAAACATAGAGGCAGATATAGTATAGCCTTAATGTTGGTAGTTTTATAATAAAATATTTTATGTTAGACATTTTTCCCCACAACATCATTAAATTTGCTGCGGAATTGCTATGGGCTTAATACAAATTTAGAAAGCAAAAGGAAAACATATTACTCCTTGTACTATTCCATCACATGTCAAACACAGGCAAGGACGCTAATGGCAAAATGCCTTTTCTTTTCAAGCTAAACTCAATTCACTCAGAAAATACATTTGACTCTCTCCATACTTTAAACTTTTCAAATACTGATTAGACCAACTATTTAAATTTCACTTTCATTATTAAAAACCTCCATAAGATTTTTTTAAAGGCTAATGTCTACCAGAGAACAATAGCTGAATGAGCTATCAGCTGCCATTATTTATAAAACAAACAAGCCAAAGGGATTCATGTTCAGAAAGCTTCGGGAAACTCTGGGTCAAGCAAAACAAAACAGATTTCTTTACCACAAAATATGCAGAACCTTTAGTATGCTAATTTGTATTGTGACTCTCCAAGGTATAAAAAGCAGCATTTGTCAAAAAATACAATGAAACTTTTTATTCTTTGTAGACATATTCTGTGTGTTTTTCATTGATCAAATGATTATTTATTGCCTGTTTATCATGCTTTGTCTTTTTATCCAGCTCATGTTCCTGAAAGGCAGATATATAAATAGGTGCATAGATTATGATAGATGTTAAGTGAAGGGCAGAGTGCACATGGGGGATTTTTGAATGATAGACAGTCTCTTTGGGAATGTAAATTTGACCAAACCTTGAGAAAGACAATGATAACCCGAGACTACAGAGAAGTTAAGCATATCACATACCTACCTCTAGGAATAGAAAGAGGATTGCTATAATAGGACCTGAACTGCACAGAGAGATGAATAAGACAGAAGTCAGAAAAGAGGCAGATGGAGATACAAGGTATTATACAGCATGGAAAAATGTATAGATTGTCTAAAGTCAGCATGTAGTAAATTACTGTTGTTGACAATGTAGTACAAAATAACTAGATGTAAGTACGTGGAGGTAGTTAGGTACAAAGACTAAAAAACACCAGGAGGAAATACTCTGTAATTTTGTAGAGTTAAGAACAACAAAGTTAATTTAATGTCATAATCACAGATAAGTACTCTACAGCCTCTTTTTCTCAACATGTTGACCAGTTGAGGGTCTCTGTGTTAATCACCATCTGCTGCGTAAAGAAGCTTCTCTAATTAAGGTGCAGAGATCCATTAGTCTACATGTATAACAATAAGTCATTAGAGATCAGTTTAGTAATTAGTAGAAAACTAGTATTAGGCTCTTCCCTATGTCCTGTGATTTGTCTTACCTCGGGTTCCTAATGTCAGATATGGACTCCATTCTATGAAGGGGATCATAAATCCAATTAGAAAATGGTTCATTTCTCTCATAATACTTGTACCGCTATTACATTGGTTGGCATATTTTGTCAGGTCAATAGTAACTGTAGATCACAGTATTAATGAATGGGTAATGTTAATGACGATTGTTTTCTTCTGGTGCATGCATAGAAAACACCTTCCAGCATGTATGGCTATGAAAGCTAGTCAGTAGAGATGAGGTTTTGGAATCAGTACCAACTTGATTTTTCCTTATTTGTTCTATAGTTCATATATGTAATTTCTTCAGCAGTAGGTTCTTACTGATGTTCAGAAGAGAGGTAGAAAAAGTGTAAGAAACAGAGGTTATGAATGACAACAGGAAACAGATTCTTCCAGATAGCTTGTTGGTTACTTGTATGAACGCACAGCAATGGGGACAACATGCACAAGTCCTATGCAAGCTCAAACCAGACAAAAATCCCAGCATAGACATGGAGAAGTGAATAAGAAACTCCAACCTTACTATGGAACTTTTGGGAACTGATGACTGCTGGGAAGTAGTGAATCTCTTTAAGAATATGATTCTTAATAGATTAATCAGACTCTGATGAATAGAACTGTACTGAAGGATGTTTGTAAAGATGCAATTAGACTATAAAAACATATATATATATATATAGTTTGTATATGTAGTATATATAGTCTGCATATATCATTTATGTATTTATATAAATATAAATATATTTAATATACATTAAATGGGACAGGAAGCAGTGAGAGGAGGTGTGAGTGGATGATTTAAATATTATCAATTTATATTGTATGGAAATCACAAAAAATTCAATATTTTTTATAAAGAATGATAAAGTTATGCTAGAAAATGTAAACTTTCAGAAAACAAATCCAATACTGCCTACTTTTTCAATGGTTTATATGAAGAAGACTCCATAGATTATACTAGATTTAAACAGAGATCTACAGACTGTTCATAGTGAAAACTTTCAGAATATGTGTGTATTATATACACAATCTTAGTCTCTTTATATGAAAAATGCAGGATTTTTTCTATTTTCCAGATATATATGTAACTTAGAGAATACTGTTTAGGGACCTTTTATGCTTTTGAAGAGTTTCAAAATTCTTTTTAAAATGTATTCTTTGATAATTTCTTACCTGAACACAGTGTGTTTATATCATATGTACCCACCACTCTCCACCTCTATCTCCTCCTGAATGATTCTGGTACATCTCGCTCCTGAATTCTTGTCTTCTCTATCTCCATTTTTTGTTGTTGTTGTTAAATTTCCCACTGAATTGGTATTGCTACCTTTAGAAAGCTGTTGGTTACCATTATAACATTCAGGACTTGGTAATGTGAAAGAGTCTCTTGTGAGGTTCTGGTGTTGAAAGTCTGAAGGGATCACAGAGAGAAGCTAAGACTCGGAACCTAAGAGGTCAGGAAAAGCCAATGGTAAAAATATATCCTCAGTTTCAGGGAAGACCCCCAGGACTGAAGAGATCATGAAGAGGATCTGAGGCTTTGCACCCAGAGAGGCCATAAGAACTCATTGGTGAAGATGCAGCCTCAGTTACAGTGGAGACTCCAGGTTTTTGGAGATGCCAGGACCATGTATCAACCACCAAGGGCAGCAGCAGATGTGGAACAAAGCCAGCCTGAATCTGATAGATAAGTCGTGTTTGCTGTGGACAGCAGAGTCAGATAAGGGGAGTTGCTAAATGTCTTGGGAGCCCAGAAGATTGTGTGTGAATTCCAGATGTCTAGCCTTGTGCTACTTTGTTGGATTAAGGTTTTGCATAAGTGTGCATGATTCTACCCTCTGAAATAAAACAGTACTTGTTTTTAATTTGAAAGAGTCCAAAGTTGAGAT
Organism: Eospalax fontanierii; assembly: GCA_035773235.1. NCBI lineage: Eukaryota > Metazoa > Chordata > Mammalia > Rodentia > Spalacidae > Eospalax > Eospalax fontanierii. Next base: position 35,595,802 of record CM069537.1, on the reverse strand, counting down.
AATTTTAAGTCTTGACTTTCTTTAAGCACTGTGGGACTTTTAAAGTTGTACTATTTTAGGTTCTGATATTAACATCATACCATGGAGATAAGAAATGTAAAGCTTGTGGTTTAATAGGGATGTGTTTGTCAAGTTGACAAGGGGTCAACTTGTGCTGGATAACTTTTGTTGTCAACTTGACACACTTGGGTTGAGGAAATAATGTGGGAGGAATCAGTTCACTGTGGGCAGTGCATCCCTGAGCAGGTTGTTCTGTATTGTGTAAGAAAGCAGACTGAGCAATGGTCGTGGGAGCAAGCTGGTAAGCAGCCTTCCTCGATAACCTGTGCTTCAGCTTCTGCCTCCAGGTTCCCGCCCTGAGTTACTACCTTGGTATCCCTCAGTGATGAACTTTAACCTGGGAGATGTAAACCAAATAAACCTTTTCCTCCCCAAATTGGTATTGTTCACAGTGTTTTGTCTCACAATTATAGACAAACTAGAACATATAGAAGTATTTAAGCTTATTAACTAATAAACTAGTATGAAAATATGAAATAAGCCACCTATAACTGAAGCTAATTAATAAACCTGGAGTAAAACCATGTTGATTTTCTAGTAAGGAAAAGCTGTAATTGCTTTCAGAGGAAATTAGTGATATGATAATATCTTTTAATAATGCTAAAAGATATAAATACTCCCATTCACACGCACCAAGGGCTTTCTATTATTTTTTCTGTAACTCTTCTGTGGACTCAGTGTGCCTTTACCTATGCCCTACAGAAATGTAAACTACCTAATTGAACTTCTAGAGATAAAAATCATAGTCTGTGAAGTTAAAAAAAAAAGAAAAAGAAAGTACTATAATACTAAACTGATATAAAAATTCTTAGAATATACATCACAAAGACAATTAGGGTTTACTCAGGTTTCAAAGGTCTATTCAACAGGCATAAAAGGAATTCTCAAAAACACATCCCTTTTTAAAATAGAGTTTTTTAGAGAAGGTATATTACATTTTCAATGAATTTTATTATGATAAACTATAAAATGATTTATAGTGATTATATAGTATACTTTAAAATGTTTTTAAAATATAAGCATTAATATAATAAATAGTAAATTTCATGAAAGCAACTAGGTAAATATACAGTGTAGACACAGAAAAAATATCTAATTCCCTAGAAATACCCTTCCATATTCAGTGTAAACATCCTTAGCTAAAATTACATTGTAATCACATGTACATAAATGTTTAGCTAACTAGCAATTATAGTGTAATTATCACCATGTTCATGATGAAAATGATATATGCAATTTTTTCAATAGATTTGGTATGCAAATCAGTTTTACATATTAATTATAGTTAATTTTAAAGACTGATGACACAGTTTTAATTCCTACATATCAACACTTTATACCTTATTCAAAAACAATAATGACTTTTAGAATCACTAAGATATATAAATTTAAGGAAAATTATGTGTTTAGAAAGAGAAAGTCAATATTGATTACCTATACACACAGTATGATTGAATAAGAAATAATTTTTAGGATATAAAGTTAATCTCAACTGGACTAATTTCTAACCACTGCTCTGCTTATATCATTTTAGCTTTTTAAAAATAACATCTTTAAAAGATCATTTCTCTATAATTTTATACTTAAATATTCTAATGGTAAGATTTGACTGGATTAAAATAGGGCCAGGGATATAAATTGTGAATATTATTTTTAACAATCTGAGTGTTTCTTTTGAAAAATAATGATAAACTATGAAGTTGTCAACTTCACTAAATTCATAAGACTAATTATAGAATTATGACCATGCATCATTATATGAAAAGCATGAGATAAATGAAATATAATTTCAATTACAAAATAGTTTGATTCCATCATGTGTCTTTAGTGTACATTTGAAAGAAAGTATCTAGTAGGTCTTTGACCTACCAATACTCAAGTATTTCTATAGCCAGTCATGACATCTGAATGAAGACCCTTGACTTTGATTGATACTAAACATAGATGATACTGCTTTGTTAATAAGAAAAAGAATCCTACTTTATAAAAGCTGTGAATATTAAGTGAAGATAAAATGCATTATGTTTGTTTGTTAATGTTCTGTGACCACTTTAGATACTCAATTCATTTTATTATTACTAAATATAATATTATAGGATCTATGATATATATTTTTTGAGCAGTTGCTTGGGCTTTGAAAGACAAGGATCCTTTAGTGATCCTTCCTATAGAACCATCTCTACTGATGAAAAAAATCTTGAGTAGATTTGATAGCGTCTACTGTAGTTAGTAGTTTCTATATCTGCATATTCATACACCCACACAGATAAATACATAATCTGATAGATACAATTTATTCATATATCCATAGTATTCACATATATATAGCTACACATTTGTGTGTATGTTTTCCAATGATTTTGAAAATTTTAGTCACTGACTGACTTCTTACAGTACTAGGGGCCAGTAGGATGACCGGTCTGTACATTGCTAATCTTCATAAGAAACACTCATCCCCTCAAACAAGATGAGTGTCTCAAACTACAGTGAAGTGATAACCACATCTACAGACTCAAATACTTTCTCCAGGACAACCATAGTCCCCCATATTGAATGGTAAGATGATGTTTGTCAAATTTTATTTGCCTGGACTTTCTAATTCTCTTTTAGAAATTCATTTATTTATGCTTTTAAAACTGTTTTATTGCCTCAGTGTATGAGTACCTGGTATGTGTGCAGTGCCCAGAAAGGCCAGAAGAGGGTAAAAGAGCCACCATGTAGGTGCTGGGAATTGAACTTGGGTCCTCTACAAGAGCAGCAAGTGCTTTTACACAGAACTATCACAGAACTATCTCTCCAACCCCATCCTTCCGACTTTGCAATTCATTCTGAATATATAACCATTATCAATAAACTGAATAAAAACCTATGGAGTTAAAATCAGGTTCTGAAACAATACTCTGAATTTAATAATACAGAGTAAGAGAGATTTCTTATGCTGGTATGATTCCTTTATTTTTTAATTGAATTTTTGAAATTTTCATACGATATAGTTTGATGCTATTTAGTTCCAATCTGCTCCCTTCTCTGTCTGTCTCTCCAATGCCCATGCCCAACTTAGTGAATTCTCCTATATATATTATGACCTAAAGAGACTGATTTCTATTCTCCCAAATGTCCTTCAGTGTGGGTCTATCCACTGGTCCCACCAAGAGTCCCGTTCCTATAAGACACTCCCAGCTACCACTAATCACCAAAAGTTCCTTAGGTTGGTTGTGTTGGGATTTCTTTCCCACTTCCCCATGTCTATGCTGATTTTGACTGATTTGAGTATGCATAGGGTTTGTGCAGGCTGTCACTATTGCTGTTAATAGCTAGTCAGCTGTCTATAAGGCTGTTTCCTTGTGATCATCTACCACTTCTGGCTCTTACAAACTTTCTGTCTCCTCTTCTATACTGATCCCAGAGTTTGGGGAGGCAGAGGTTTGAAATATGTATCCTATTCAGGGATAAGTAGTCTGACCTCTTGCTCACTGTGTGTTGGTCAATTGTGAGTTTCCAGACTAATCCCTATCTGCTGTACAAGAAAACTTCTTTTGTAAGAGCTAAGAAGTACATTTTTCGTGCATTGAAGATGTGTCACTTAGGGTTTCTGGTTAATGATAAGTATTTTGAGTGTATCTAAGACCAAGAGGTCCACAAGGTACAGCAAGAAATTGCCATCTTTTTCAGCCACACTAGGAAATGAAAGGGGAAAAAGAAAACATGTAGGAAAGTATATTTCAACATGGCAATACCTAGAGGAACAGTAAGCAAAAATAACTTGCCTATTGAGACATGTAATACTAAAGGCCTTTCCACAAACTTTTACAGTTATACACAAACAGAAACTGAGTAAAGAGACAAAAACAGTGCTGATCATCTATCTTTCACGTATGGGAAAAAATTGACACTGGAACTATCAGAGACATTAATTATAATATGCTGATAGGTCCTACACTGCAGAAGGACAAGAGCTGCAAGCATTATAGATAGTAGGTTTCTATTTCCATACAAGATCATGTATGTTCTTATTTATTTATATAAAGGAAGATGTTCATGTACATGTTGAAATTATATTTGGATCCCTCTGTAATTACCATCTTCATCCTAAGTTTTCCTGTGGAACATCTTTTCAACATCTTCTGTTTACAGAAGATACTGAAAACTATTTTTATATACAAGGATTATATTCTCACTCAAGGCCATCTGTAGGTATGGCCTAGGTAATCCAGTGAATATCAGCATTTCTTCTTCTAAAATATTGATGAAAGACACCACTATTCAAGCTTTTGGCTCATATTGGGTATCATTATGTGATTTTTCTAGGATACCAAGTCAAACTAAATGTGTAAATATGACATATCTAATCCAGAACACGATGTTTCTAATATTGTAATAATTGATCATTGGAGACATTACAATTTGTTCTGATTATAAAATGTATCTACTGCAAATCTCAGAGGATGGTGTTTTTGATATTTTAGGGAACACTCCAGAAAGGAGAAATGTAGCTATTTCCAGGGGCAGATTTCTGACATACTGGAAATCCTCTTAAACTTTTGTAATTTATTTTTCCTAAGCAAGGTAGAAGACTGTGATTTTAACACTGCACCATGAGATAGTCTCAGCTCAAATTTGGCACTCAGAAATTTTCAACATATTTCAGTTTTGCTGATTTCTAATTTGTCTCATCATCTGAACATACTATTTCCAAGCTATTTTTCTCTAGCTATAATTTGCGTTTTAAAATGAATCCTATTTTATCCTATTTTGCACATATTTCTAGCTCCTTAAATACAATTTGGTTATATAGAATTTGAAATACTTTCATTTTATCAATGGCTATGCTTTTCATGGACACTCCATTTACTTTCCTTCTTGTTTTAGAATTATTAAATGACACAGGCATGTCATCTAACTTTCAAGTTATTTCCTTCAGTACCTTAGTTCCTATTCCCTTATTGTATTCAAGGAAGGCTTTCAACACATTAAATTCACTGAAATTCATACTTTTAAAAGCAATTTCATCAGACATATTTTAAAAGCTTTTACTGTTTTCATAGACATATGATATATTTAAAATACCATCTGTGATAAATATTAAATAAAAGAAATGTGAATTTCTTAGAACAAAGTTATAGATTTGCCATTATTAATGAATGAATAAAAATCTCTGTACTTATGGATAGAAGGCAGCATAAAGTTTTAGAAAATAAGAAAATAAAAATTCAAAACTTTAAACTTTCATACCTTGAAATAATCAGTAGAAAAATATTTAGGAACTAAAATAAGGCACAGACATTTTGGGCACAAAACCTCATTAGCAAGAGAAACAAAGTAGAAAATAGATTCATGGGAATACATCAAACTAACAAATTTATGAAATCAAAAGTCTCAATTATCGGCTTACAGAAACAACCTACAGAATTCAAGAGAATACTGGCATACTATGCATTTGACCAATTGCTAAATCATAGAAATAACAGGAAAACCTCAATAGTGTATAAATGACACTTAATTAATGTCTCTTGTAGCACTATTCACATTTGCTAAGAAATATAAACAATTTGTGTGTATGAACTAACAAATCCATGAACAAATTGTGGTAAACATGCACAGTTTAATATCACTCACCCATTACAAACAGTGAAATCTTAACTGTTGCAGGATAAATAAGGCAGGACACCTGGAGTGTACAGTGTGTGGGTACTTTATTTAGGTGGCAGCCTTGTCCAGTGGGCTCAAGTCCAAATCTGAACACTGAACGGAAGTAGCAGATATCTTTTACACTTAAACTTTGGCTTGCATTGACATGAAAACTTACATATCACTTTGCTATCAGTAAGCTCTCGAAATTAGACAAATTATTATAAATTTAGAAAGAAAACAAATGTGAACAGAAAAAATTCTGTTTGAAAGCAATTGCAGGAGTCTTCATCTGAGACACATAGACAAATAGAATTGATGACATTTGGTCAGAACTCAAGGCAAGTGTTTCTTCTTGGTATGCTCACTTTCTAACAAGCTTCTCAGCTGAATTTTGTTGAAAGAAAACAAACACTAAAATCTATACTTTACTTAATAGTCCATCAGATTCTACATCAACACCATGGAAAGAACTGGAGATCACATTGAGTAAAATAAGCCAGGTATAGATCTTGAGTTTGACATGAGATCACTTATACTATGGAACATAAAGAAGTTCCTGTCATAGAAGTTGAGAGCAGAATGGTGTCTAAAAGATGCTGCAGAGAGCTAGGAAGTGAATGAATGGAGACAGGTTCACCAGTGGGTTCTAATTTTTCTACAGACTGAAGATGCTCCAGTGTGCTATCATGCAGTGGGCAATAAAAGACAACAAGAATGCAGTGGAACCCTCAAAATGTTAAGAGAAAGGGAATACATCTTTCCAAAATTGGAAAGTTATCATCACATAAAGAAATATTAAATGATTAAAGAGATAAATATTGAATATGGCTCAATATTACACATGCATAGATATATCACATGGTACCCTAAATAATGTACTTTTTGGTGTTTCATAAAAGAGTTAAAATAAATTTAATAAAACTGAAAAGGAAGGTACAATACAAAAATAATTCAAGAGAATAATGCCTAATTATATCAAGCTAATTTTATTTAAAGCCAAAAAGCCATGACAAACCTTTGGAGACAGATTACATAAAATACACATTTAAGATGGTCATTCATAATACTGAAATTATACTTAATGTGATTATTTAGTGATAAAGGAATATTCTGTTACAACTATGGTAATTTATTAAAGAAAATGAGCAATTTACTTCTTATAACCTCCTTTTATTCTGTAGTTACTTCCTTTGAATTGAAACATTCCTTCCCTGAGGGAAGCTCCTTAAAGATCAGCAAATTCTAAATTGAAACACCGCTTCTAGAAAGAATCCAAAGTGATCAAACCTCAAAAGTCTCAAGAAGTTCCTGAAACTGCCAATAGACACAATGCGCCTCCCAAGGTTATGGAGGAAGTAAACAACTGCTGGAGAAGAGATTACCTGTCCTATCAAGCTGCCTGCATTTGACTCTCGGAGCTCCAGGGTCATCACTCATGATGGGAAGGGCATTATGGTGATCCAAATACATTTGAACCACCCCAGCTCCTGTAGTTAACCCCACTTATACTCCTCTAAGTAACCCAAATAAATTCATTACTTCAACAAGTTAGGTTTAAGAGGAATGATTACCTTAGCCTGTCATTATCATCTGGGGTAACTAGACATCTGTGTCATATCTGTACAGGAAAATCTTCATACATCATTCATTTTAAGATTTTAATTTTATTTTCTGTTTTGTGTATATATGAGTTTTTAGAGATAAGTGTACTGTTCTTGTTGGTCAGAAAAAATTGTCTTGTCTGATTCCTTGGTGCTGGACTTATAGGCAGCTCTGTGCCACCTGACATGGGTATGGGAATAAATTAGGTCCTCTCGAAGAGTAGTTTTAGTTATTAGTCACTGAGACATCTTTCCAGCCCCCACAACACCAGTTTATTATGTAGGTATTGAAATATCCCTGTATGTAATGGTAGCAAAACATAACAAAACACGAACAATGATAATCTTGTGGAGTGTGGACATATGTAATACTTTCAGGATCATCTGATAAATTCTAGAAAGCTACAATGGCTTGCATAAGCAAGATAAACAGCACTCACAAGATTCCTACTGTAAACATTGACAAGGAGCACACATCTAAAGAACTGCAGCTTTTGAAAGATATAATGAATTAATGTCATGGAAAAAGATTTCAGCAAAAAAAAAAAAAGGAATTTAGGAAATAATTACTTCTGCAGAAATAATTCATCAACAAAGGTTCTATGCAGAATGTCAGCTTCTAATAGAACAGAAAAGAATTGAAGCAAAAAACATTGCCAAAATGGCATCAGACATCATAAATATATTTCGAGGTAAAAGAAATAGTTGGATTTTGTTGTTTTGTAGTTTGCTATGTGTATGTGTTTATGTATATGTGTTGTTAGTTGCAAATGTGTATGTGTGTTAGGACAAAGAAGAGGGTAGATAAAGAAAGAAAGTTTGAGGAATCAGTAAATTTCCCAGCCAGTTATAGTAATTTCCTCTTTTCCTTTTTGAGGGAGATCTCAGTCTATTCTCCTTACGTTTCTCAGGCTAACTTCTACTTCAGCACTTAGAGTCATAGCCCAATTCTTTTTCATGAAAAAAAAAAAAAAAGATCATGTCCTGTGATTATAAATACAAAAAAACAAGAAGCACAATTGCAAACAAATTTTGACATTGCAGTCCTCTGATCTTTACAGTCACTGTTGGAGGATTCAGTTATACAGGGTCAGCTGCAGTATGAAAATATTAGATATTTGTTTCCAGACATAAGTTTTAGGTTGTATGTAGCCCAAGTCACAGGATGAAACCTCGTGCCCTCTAGCTCTGTCCTGCCAGGATGTAAATTATCCCTTTGTCCAGCATACCTGTGCTTTCCATACCACCGAGCTACTCATCACTTAGCAACTGCCTCTGTTATCACAGCCAGTTTTCCACTGTCAAGGGGCTAGTGCTCAAGTAGCAATGATTTCTTTAGCAATGGCTTTATGGTTCAAGAGTAGTTTTATTGCAGAGTATTTTTATAATTGTTCAAATTTATTACAACTTATAAATAGGTTACTGAATCTAATTTTTATATTTAATTTTATCACAGGCATTCAAGCAATTTTTTATAATTGTGCCACTAATGATTTAAACTTCTTTAACACTGTAGTTTCATACAGCATAAATAATATATTCTAAAATTCTCATGTTTTTATAATACTAGAGATTATCTCCATTTTTTAAATTTATTTTTATTTTATGTGTGTGAGTGTTATGCTGGCATGTGTGTAAGTGCACCTGTGTTGTACAGTGCCCATGAAGAACAGAAGAGGGTACAGATCCCCTAGAACTGGAGTTATGGATAGTGGTTAGTCATCATGTGGGTTCGGCGATTTGAACTCAGGTTTTCTGTGAGATCAGTCACTGCTCTCAACTGATGAGCAATCTCTCCAGCCCTGTCCATTCTTACTCTCTAAGTTAAATTAGGTCATTAACATTCTTTGACATAAGATACGATTACTCACCTATTGAATTCATTTATTGCAGATCATTTCATAATTCTTGACATACTTAAAATCCTCAAAAGTAGTGCATTGATAATTAAATTCATTGTCCAATTATTTTCTCCAATTTAATAAATTTACAAAAGAACTCTCAACTCTCACTCAAAGTCTCCATTATCATTTTTAGAATGACTTTGACTCACTTATGACAATTGGGAGAAAACAAAAAATCAATATTCATGATTATTGAATTATTGACTCAAAGAAGTCAGTGGTATGGCAGAGGAAACACAGAGGTTAGGCACTTACGTGCTGGAATCGAAATGCTGGCTTTTCAAGCCCCCTCCACCACTAACTTCCTATATGATAATGTCAGATATTGTTTAATCCATCTGGGCTACAGTTTCCTCATCAATAAAAAGAGGGCAATAATGCAATTCATTTCACTCAAAAAAGATCCTGAATACTGAATAGTATAATAACATCCAACTTCCAAAATATTTACTCAACACAGAATAAATGCTCAATGAAGGTATGTTATTATTCTCATTTAAATGTGTATACAAAACATTGAAAATAATATATCCTATTTCATTCTTTTACAAATGTATTTCTAAGTGCTGAGTAATTTCTTATGAGACCTTGTGGACATAAGCATAGTTCCTTTTTTCTATTGTTTCCTCTGGAGTTATTCAGAAATGCATTTCCTTTAAGCAAGTTCTAATGGCTGTCACTATGATTTAAAGCTTTCTACAGAATCTCTCACATAGGGCATGGCTGCCTAAATTACTTTGGACCTAATTTTAGATAAACTGCCATAGCAAGTGTTGAATAAATGCATGAGTAAGCAAAGAAAAGCAAAACAGATATTTAACATTTGTGACTGGTGTTATCTTTCTGGAGTGTTTGAATAGAAGGAAGTTTACCTTGGTTAATTAGGTCCCTCCACAACAGAAATTCATGTTCAGAAACATTATATTACATTTATCATTTCTCTAAAAGGCTTGTCACTGAGCTAGAGAGAGAGAAAAAAAATAGAGAAAAGACTTCAGACCAATTCTAGTTGCATTTCTTTCTAAATCATCATCTCATCTTTTAGCACAAAAATACTGAACTATGAGATTAATTCTCTTATTAAAATGCATTCAAGTTAATTGGACTTTTTAGGAGAAAACTTCCAAAAACTACATGACCTTGTATTGTTAGATTTTATTTATTTTTTCTTTATTTATAATTTATGTGTCTGAGTGTTTTGCCTGGAGGTATGTAAGTGCACCTGTGTCATGTGATGCCTAAGGAGACCAGAAAATGGTGTTGGATTCCCTGGAACTGGAGTTAAGGACAGTTGTTAGCTGCCATATGGGTCCTGGGAACCAAACCCCTGTCCTCTGAAAGAGTAGCAAGTGTTCTTAACTGCTGAGCCACCTCTCCAGCCTCATGGTGTTGATTAACTTATACTCTATTGTTCTCCTATTATGGAATATTCAGTTTGGTTATGGACCTGGATGAATATCTTAAAATAAAATAAATCTGATAGGATTTTTGACATAGTAGAAAATGGAGGACATGGCACTACATTATAAGATGCAACTTGATTTTATAGAGAGTTGGATGTACAAAAGGAGTGAGAGCAGCACACAGGGAAAACGAGCTGCCTCCTCCACTGTCTTCTGACTGGCAGGCCGGATATAGTCACAAGGTCTTCTTGCTTAGTCATTGTCAAAATGCATCATACAGTGATTTTATGCAAGCAATAATATTTTCACAATATCTTAGTGTTTAAGCATTAATTAGCACACACGAACGATTTTCTCGTGAACTTCATGCTTTTGCTGAAGGCAGATGAAGGCGTTCACTCACTTTGACCTCTGAAATACTTCCTTAATACACAATATTACAAGCAATTTTACTGAACAGAAGGCAAACTTTAAATGCAAATTGACCACAGGATTAAATCAATAAAGTGCACCCAAATGCTAAATGAGATCAAAGAAAAGAGAATAAGAAAACAGGCAAATCAATAAAGTGATAAAAATGGCTAACTGTGAAAGTTATTATGATCAGTCGTAAGTATCAGCTCACTTTTCAAATGTCAGGAGGAAAGCTGAGCTTTGAAAAGAGAGAAAAATAGATTATTTATTAATTAAAAATGCATAGTTCTCATCAGGAAAACTGAATACTTCAACTTTATGCTATCCTCATAATTGCAAATGAGCCTTTATTGACAGCAAGATCATTTAAAATTCTCCCTAGGTCTGTGCAGCTTGTATTCAATCACTTGGGAGTTGGTTGATTTCAAAACAAGTGAGGGGGGGTTTTATTTTTGTTTTCCATAGTTCCATACCATTTTAAGGAAATGTATTGAACCTTTAGATTTCCAGTGTTTGTGAAACAGTGCATTGACTGATGAAAACAAATGGCTCTACTGCTCAGACACATTAGGTAAAAATATTTTAAGTCAAAATGAAATTTTAATCTGAATCTCCTGGCTTTCAACCATGCACCCTCAGTATTAAATTATCAGTGTCAATGCAGCAAGTTATTTGAGCCAATTCAAAAGAATGCTCTTGCCAGCCGTGCTCATCATTTACTAGGATTGTAATTGCTTCTCTTATTTTGGCCATCCGTGATTCTCCTCCAGGCCAGATTACTGGCTCTGGTTTCAACAGACGGACTATTGGTTTTCCCATGAAGGCATAGAGATGAATTTTTTCCAAGATGTTCTATAATTCTAATTTCTGAGTTCTTATTTAAAAAGCTTAATTCTTCCCAATTCTCTACCCCCAATTCCTCAACAATTAAAAAAAAAATCTTGAAATATATGCTATCATCCCAAAATGCAAGAAACAGTATTTATATATAATTCTCAGTTACAGCAAGTGGCTAAGCTTCCTATTTTCAACTACTCTTTCTCCTTCCTCGTTGCTCTTTTTTCTATGAACTTGCTAGAAATATCAGCATATTCTACTCAGACCCACTGAAACCAATTCTTTCAGTCTCAAGCACCCCAAATGACTCAAATACACATTAAGATTTGCAGAACACTGAAGATAGCTCAATTCATTTAACAAAGAGGGCAAGGTGACTCCCTTTCTTTATTATTTCATGCCATGTAGCTTGACTTCAACGGATGGAGAGACTATAAGAAAGTTAACGAAGATTCTTCATCAGTTCTGGTCAGTGATGCAGAGTGTCAATGAAAAGGGCTGCATGAACCTATGCCTTTGAAGTAAACTGACCCTCAAAAGCTCTCCAAGACAGAGATCTCCATATCATTGTGCAGATTTATGATCCATAATACACAGAATATTACTAACCACAAAATATAAATATTTAAGTAAGCAAGTACCATTTTGGGCACAATGAACTGCTAAGTGGTAAGCATTTCCAAAATTGCACTTCATTTTCTGAAAATATATGTTACAAAACTTCACAGTTAACTGTATGAAAATAGTACATCTCAACTATTCACTTACTAAGTAGAATCAAAACACCTGGGTAAAGAGGAGGAAACTTTCTGCGTCAAGAGATGAATTTTAAAATTAAACAACTGGAAATACATTCGTTTTTTTACAGGAAGCAGTAGTTGTGTCTGTCATTGTGAATTATGTTGCCATGACTGTCTCATTTTCAACGCTGCTTATTTCCAACATACATACAATAGTTAAAGAAAAGACCACTTGAAAATATAATTCACCTCAGAAGCTAAAATATTGGATTCTGCCTCCATCTTTACACCACTGATCTTATATGCTATGTAACATCTGCACAACAAGGATGTGAATATACTGTAAGAAATATGTATAATGTGTACCTAAAATGAAGCAAAATGACTGTATTTCAAAATATGGCACTTAATTTTATTAAAGGTATATACTACTCTTCAAAAAATACTCTAGGAGTTGGAGAGCTCAGCAGTTAAGAGCTCTGACTGCTCTTTCAGAGTGCCCGTGTCACATTCCCAGCATGTAACCATCCATAACTCCAGTACCAAGGGTTCCGAAGCCCTTTTCTGACCTCCAGAGGCACTGCACAACATGATCACACTTACATATATGCAGGAAAACACTCATACACATAAATAAATTCTGTTACTCTTCTAGCCTTGTACGCAGGTCTGGTTTTGCTCTTAGCATCCCAAATCTCTACACTACCCTCTGAGTTCAGATCCATCCATAGCATCCCAGTCCCCTATATCACCCTCAACTTGTCTTAGATTCCGGACACCAAGCCTCTTCCCTGATAAATCTGATTTTGTAAACTACTTCTCCACACCTCTGTAAACAGTAAATCCAAACTACCCCACCCTACATCCTGTCCTCCTTCTAACCTTGGCCGCAGGTCCACTTTTGCTCTTAGCTCTCCATATCTCTGGATTGCTTTTTACCTCTGCCTGACTCTGAGCTCTCCAAATCCTACCATGCCCAAATGACTACCTTGGTACTATCTGCAGCCCTTCCCGATGCTGCAGGGCTGGCTTCTGTGCCTTTATTAAGGCCCACACCTCTGTAGCCCGTTTGAGAAAACCTGAATTCAACCTCTGCTTAATAAACTTCCCAAGATGCTGTGAGAGCATCTGATCTACCCTGACTTGTACCTCCAAGGAACACCTGAGAAGCTGGACTATATCCATCTGGTCCCTCCAATGTAAAATCAAAAGAGAGAACCTGAAGCTTTGATCAACTAGTTTTTCAAATTAAATAAGAAAACAACAAAGGCACATCAGCTATACAAACAGAATCAGAATTCAACTCAACAAAGAAAGCTTGAATCTCACATCAGAATCATAAAGAAGAGAATTACACCTGCCACAGTCACACCAATAATAATAATAATAATAATAATAATAATATTAAAAACCCAAATATTACATCCCCACCAACCGTCACTGTTCCTATAGAGGCGTTCTACATAATGAACCCCATAGAGAGAACCCAGGACACAGAGTTAAAAAGAAAAATCATAAAAAGGACCAAAACATTCAATGAATTTAAAGAACACAGAAACAAACAAATCAGAAAACTAAAAGAAGATAGGGATAACCATCTGACTGAGTTCATAAAAAAAGATAGAAATATTGATGAAAATGCAGGCTGAAATGAAGAGGGAAATGAAAAACTCAAGAAGCTAATTTGAAATGACAAGAAAAACCTCATCAATAGAATAAATGAAATGGAAAACAGAACATCATGACTGGATGGTAAAATGGAAGAACTGGATCAATTGAGCAAAGATCATAAAAATTTTGGGAGGAATTGAAAAAGATTATGAAATTTTTTTAAAACGACAGGAATGGAATATGCATTAAATGTGAAACACCTAGAAAAAGACCAAATTTACATATCATAGAATTAGAGGAAGGAGAAGAATATCAGGATAATTGTATTGAGCAGATCTTTAACAGAATTGTAAAAGAAAAAATTTCCTTAAGGAAAGAAATACCCAAACAAATACTAGAAGAACATAGAACACCAAATAGACAGGACTAGAAAAGAAACCTCCAATGGCATAACATAGTGAAAAGAATAAGCATATAGAACAAAGAGAGAACACTGACAGTGGCAACAGAAAGCAAGTCACATATAAAGGAAAACCCATAAGAATTTTAGCTGATCTGAATGCAAACTATTAAAGCCAGAAGAGCCTGGACCAAAGTAGTCCCAGTTTTAATGATCATAGATGCCAACTAAGGACACCGTATTGAACAAAATGTCTATTACAGCTGAAGAGGGAAAAAATCAAAAGATCTCTTCCACAACATGTATAGGCTTAAAGAATCAGTGTTCACAAAACCAGTGATTCAGAGAATACTTGAAGCAATAGAAAGAGTTGAAGAAACGAATGACTTATATCCAAGGGGCAAAGGAAAGGAACTAAAGGAACTAACTGTGGAATCACAAAGTTAGACCAAGAATGCAAACAGAAATTAAAATGGCAGGAAGTAATATACATCTTTCAGTAACAACTTTAAATATAAATTAGCTAACCTCTCTAGACAAAAGACGCAAACTAGTTGAATGGATCAAGAAATAAAATTCATCTTTTTGTTGTCCGCAAGAATCCCTTCTCACCTGTAAGGACAGGCCCTGCCATGAGGTAGAAAGATGAAAAAAACTTATTCCAAGCAAATGAAACTAACGAAGAAGCAAGAGTTGCCATTGAAGTCTAAAATAGACTTCAAACTAAAACTAATTAGAAGAGATGAGGAAGGTCCTTTCATTCTGATCATAGGAACAATTAACTGGGAAGATATAACAATCATGACTATACACGTACCACACCGTGGTACAACTAACTTCACAAAAACAGTATTATAGGACTTCAAGACACGAATTAATCCCAAATCACTAATACTATGAGACTTCAATACCTGATGTCACCATTAACCTTGTCAAACGGACAGAGAATAAACAGAGGGACATCTGAATTAAACAACACCATACATCAAATGAACCTAACAGACATCTATCAAATATTACAGTCAAGCACCAAAGAATACACATTCTATTCAGCACCCCATTGAACATTCTCCAAACTCAACTACATACTGGGGGGCAAAACAAACCTCAACAAGTACAAAAACATTAAATAATTTCATGCATTCTATGAGACCACAATGCAATAAAGATTAAAATCAATACCAGAAGTCTTAGTAACTTCATGAGCTTATGAAGATGAATCAACACACTCTTGAATGATGAATGGGTCAAAGGTGAAACTAGAAGGACATAAAATTACTTCTGGAATTAAGCAAAAATGACAATGCAACCCAATTAAAATTCTGGGAAACTTTAAAAACAGTCCTAATAGGGAAGTTTGTAGCTAAAGTGCCTACAATGAAAATCAGAAAGAACACAAATAAATGACTTAACATTGCAAGTCAAGACTATTGAAAGGCAACAACAAATGAAACCCAAAACCAGCATTCAAGAAGAAATAAACAAAATCAGAGCAGAAATTAATGAAATAGAAACAAAGAAAACAATATAAACAATCAATGAAATTAAGAGCTAGTTCTTTGACAAGATAAACAAGATAGACACAGCCATAGCCCAGTTAACCAAAACAAAGAAAGAAGAGAAATTTGAAATCAACAAAATAAAAGATAAAAAGGGAAACATCGTAAACAACAGCAAGAAGATCCAGAATATTATGAGAGAATATTTTTAAAAACCTGTATGCTCTTAAATTTGAAAACTGTAAATAAATGTGTATATATATATATATATAGTATATATATATATATATATATATATATGATATATATCATGAGACTCACTAAAGCTAAACCAAGGAGAGATCAACAGCTTAAACAGATCCATAACATATAAGGAAAATGAAGCAGTAACACAAAACCTCCCAACTGGAAAACACCTGGGTCCAGATGAATTCACAGCAGAATTCTACTAGACATTCAAGGAAGATATTTATCCAATATTATTTAAATTATTCAAAAAGATATCAACAGAGGGAGAAGTCTGAAATTCCTTCTATGAAGACAGCATCAATATGATACCAAAACCAGGTAAATATACAACCAAAAATGAAAACTATAAATCCATATCTTTAAAGAACATAGGTGCAAACTTTCCCAACAAAATGCATGCAAACAGCATGCAAACACAGATTAAAATGATCATCCACCATGATCAAGTAAACTTTATTCCAGAGATGCAAAGATGATTCAATATACATAAGCAAATAAATGTCATAAAGCTTATAAATGTACTTAAATACAAAAATCACATGGTCATATCAATAGATGCAGCAACATCCTTATAAAAAGGACTTTTTGTAAAACTTTTTTAAAACATTTTTAAAACTTTTTTTTAAAAAAGTTCAATATACATTTATATGAAAAGTCCTGGAGGTAATTGGACTAGAGAGAATATACCTCAACATAATTAAAGCCATATACAACATTCTAAATGGAGAAAAACTGGAAGAATTCACATTAAAATTTGTCAAAAAAACAAGGATTTCCACCATCTTTGGTCCTTTTTAATACAGTGTTTGAAACTCTTGCTAGGGCAATAAGGCAAGAGCAGGCAGTTGTAGAGAACAATGCAGGATGGACCTTATCCAGGTCACCTACTATGAGGATTAAGGGAGTGGCTCCTGTGTATGAATGGCATAAGCAGTGTGGGCCTTAGGCAGGTCACCTGCTATGAGATTAAGGGAGTGGCTCCTGTGGGTGTGGTGCTCCTCTCCAGCCAGGGGTGACAGCAGTTTCAGCCCTGAGTCTGGAGAGAACCTGCACAGAGATGAACCACCCCACAGGGCTTGACTAACCAAACTTATAAACCCCCCTGCACCTCCTTGAATAAACGAGTTTGCTGCTGCTTGCCCACAGCATGCTTCTCATTCACCTCCCAGAGGCTGTGTGTTGATTCCATGTCTACTCACCTCCTTTGGGCGAGACCCTGCATCACACTCTGGCCAGCACTGAGCAGAGGGACCCCAACAGACAGTTAAAGAAGTACCCATTGGAAAAAAAAGAGGTAAAATTATTACTTTTTACTGATGACATATTATACCTAATAGATGCCAAGGATTCTACCAGAAAACTCCTAGAATTATTACAACTTTCAGTAAAGATGTAGTTTACAAAATCAATCTACAAAAATCAGTACCCTTTTTATACACCAATGATAAGCAATTGGAGAAAGAATAGAAGGAAACTCTTCCATTTACAATAGCTTCAAAACAATAAAATATTTTGGAATAAACCTAACCAAAGACATTAAGGATCTCTATGATTAAAATTTTAGATATTTACAGAAAGAAATTGAAGAGGACACTAGATCGAAGGACCTCCCATGCTCATGGATTGGAAAAATTAATATTGTGAAAATTACCATCCCTCCAAAAGCAAGATGATGATAGATAGATAGATGATAGATAGATAGATAGATAGATAATAGATGATTGAAGTTAGATGATAGATAGATTGATTGATTCAAAGCAATCCCAATCAAAATCCCCTGTTAGTCTTCATAGAATTAGAAAAAAAGTCCTAAAATCCAATAGAAGCCCAAAAGACCCCAGATAGCCAAAGTAACCCTGAGCACAAAGATCAATGCAGGGAGATTAATATCCCAGACTTCAAACTATATTACAGAGCCACATTTATTAAAAACTGCATATTATTGGCACAAAGACAGACCAGTATATCAATGAAATGTAGTTGAAGACTCAAATATGAACACATGCAATTTCAGCCCCTCATACTTGACAAAGAATCCAAGAACACTCACTGGAGGAAAGCAGCATCTTCAACAAGTGTGCTGGCAAAACTGGATCTCCACCTGTAGAAGAATGACACTAGACCCTTATCATTCACCTTGCACAAAAGTCAGCTTTAAGTGGATTAAAGACCGCACTGTGAAACCAGAAACTCTGAAACTGTTAGAAGAAAGCATTGGCAGTAACCAAGAGATAAAGGTGTAGGAAAGGACTTTAAATCAGACAGCGGTTGTTCAGGAATTAAGGTCAAAAATCAACAAGACGTACCTCATTAAACTAAAAAGCTCTATACAGCAAAAGAATAAAACCAAGGAAGTGAAGAGATAACACACAGAGTGGGAGAAAAGTGTTATAAGGGACACATCTGACAGAGGTTTAACATCCAGCATATAAAAAGAACTCAGAAAACCAAAATCAAGAAAATGAGTGACCCAGTTAAAAGCTGGGCTAAGGATCAGAACAGAGAGTTCTCAAAAGAAGGAATAAAGTTGGCAAGGAAACATCCTAAGAAGTATTCAACATTATTAATAATTAGGGAAATGCAAATTAGAACCACTTTAAGATTTCACCTTACTCAATCTGATTGGCTAAAGTCAAGAGAATAAATGATATCAAATGCTGGAGAGAATGTAAGGGAAGAAGGAAAGTTCACTCACTGCTGGTGAGTTTGTAAACTTCTGCAACCCCTGTGGAAAGCAGTGTGGAGAACTCTTTAAAATGTAAAAATGAATCTGCCAATTGATCCGCTTATACTACTCCTTGGCATATACCCAAATGACGCATTCTATTGCAGAGACACTTGCACATTCATGTTTGTTGCTGCTATTTTCACAGTAGCTAAGGGATGGAAGAAAACTTTCACTCAGCTGAGGAGTGGGAAATTTATACGATGGATTTCTATTCAACAGAAAAAAATGGATGTAACTAGAAACTGTTATGCTAAATGAAGTAACACAGACTCAGATAAGCAAAGCATGTTCTCCTTCATTTGTGGATCTTAGTGTCAAATCCTTGTATGTGTATATGTATCCTGGTGTACTACTGCAATCAGGAAAACGGAAAGGAACCTGAGAGAGAATAATAGTAGGACACAGGTGTTAGTTACTAAGGAAGAAATAGATAAAATGGGGTATTTAAATGGTAAAGGGGAGGGAGGGTTATGCAAGGAACTGTTGGAATAAATGGAAAGAAGGAGTTCAAGAGATGTGAGTTCACAGGAGACAGGTATTACCAAGGTAGAAATTCTGAAAACTGGGACTCTTAAATGGGGAAGACATGGAGGAAGGGATAGACAGGATGGGGTAGAGGGAGGGAAGGATGGAGAAGAAGAGGGAGAGAGAGGGAGAGAGAGAGGAAAGAGAGAGAGGAGGAGGAGAGGAATGATATCATGCCTAGCTAGCTTAAAACATCAGAAGTAATCATGTTAATCAAACATACAATATATTTACAAGAATCTATATACATAGTTGAAGGCTATATAAAAAAAACAGTACTAAACAGAAGAAAGTTTCCTTTGAGTTGTTGGCAAGGGTGGTCCAATAGACTTCCCAAATTACACAGGCTATAGCCACAGCCCTTGATTGCCTATAAGGTCTGAAGGTACAATCCTATTGCTGAAAACTGGACATACTTTGGAGACAAGATTTGGAGCAATGGAGCTGGAATTGACCTGGAAGCCACTTCCCCTGAAGGCTAGCTCTCATAGCTTCGAAGAGCACCACACAAACAGTTAAGTAAGAACATCAATAAGTGACCCAACACCAGTTTTATGACCAAATACACAAACCAATGAATGGCACAGCTTAAGACACTGATGCCGTACTGGCACTTTTATCTTGAGGGCAATCAACAACAACTACCTAAGCCAACTTAATAGGCAGAAACATGTGGTACTTTAATCATAGCCAAGTACACATGGCTAAAGAGGTCATAAATGTTGGAGAATTTCCCTAGATTATTACTTCCCTAGACTAATGAAGGCTCTTACTAAGTAAAAAACATGTATCCTTATATTTCGTCTACAATACAATCTCTACACCTAAAGCTTACACAACATAGACCAAGTGGTAAATAGGACAGTATGCATCTCTCAACTCTCATTAATGAAGCTGCCTCATGCAACAGAGGGTCGGTAACACAAAAGGCTACAACTGGCCAAAGTATGGAGATGAACATTCTGCAGAGTGTGGGTCCCTGGACATGACTCCTATATTATGCTTCACTCAAGGCTCAGGACCATTGAGGAAGAGAGTGTGGAAACATTGTAAGAGTCAGTGAGGAGGTGGGTTACCATATGGAAATAGAATCCTACAAACTCCTGGGACCCTGCTCATATGAACCTACAGCAATAGCATCAGCATGCCCAATATCCATGAAAACTCAAGCAGACAAAATCCCGCATCAAACTGGAAATGGGTAGTAAACCCCAATTTTTGCTGAGGAGATATTGGCAGCTGATTACTGTTGGGTGAGGAGGAGCTAATCTTTTTAATATGAGGGACTATGGAAAGACTGAGAAAAAACTCGGTGGTAGAACCTGCACTGAGGCACATCAGAGACACTAACTTACACAATAGACCTCAGTATAGATAAAAGAATGTGTGGGGGCTATAGAAGTACTAGCGGGAAAGCGTGTATAAAATGTATGTATGAATACACACGGATTCAATGTATTTTTTTAAATAGTAAAAAAAAATAAATAAATAGTGTATTTAAGCAAAATGCTCTGTCCTCCCAATACAACTTTCATAAAGTATATAGTACTTGCTACATGTTTATACTATAATTTTGGTATAGTAAGACTTCATTCTTAATTCACCATGAATAAACATATTTATAGACAATACAGGGCCTGGAGAGTTGGCTCAGAGGTTAATAGCACTGGCTGTTCTTTCAGAGAGCCCAGGTTTGAATATCAGCACCCACATGGCAGCTAATAACCATCCATAACTCCAGTTACAGGGCACCTTGCCCTTTTCTGACCTCCTACAGTAAGGCTCTGCATCCTGAAAGTTCTATAAACTTCCTAACCACCCCACTAGTTGTAAAAAAGTATTCAAATATATGAGCCTATGGAGGGCATTTTATATTAGACAATACCTACTGAGTCATCTTCCCTGACGCCCTAATACCATTTTTAATTTTTATCTTTAATTAAGCATATGTTGGGGAGAGGTACTGGAGGTAATTCTGTGCATGGGTACAGTGCTTGCAGCAAAGGTCCAAAGGTCAGCTTCCCTGGAATTGTAGGCAATTGTAAGCTACTGAACTTTGGTGCTATTAACTTAATTTGGGCCTTCTGCACAAGAACTGTGTGCTCTTAATTGATGAGCCATTTCTCTAAACCTATACTTTATTTATTTTGATTTTTTTTGTTGTTTGTTTTATTGACAGAGGTTCCCTAGTTCCAGTCAATGTGGAAGTCATGAGGTAGACCATGTTGGCCTTGATCTCACAGAGATTCACCTGCCTTTGCCTCCTGAGGGCTAGGATTAAAGGCATGCCACCACACCCAGCCTGACTTAATTTCCTTATAGGGGTATTTTAGGACCATTATTTAAATGAGTAAACCTTAATACTAACAGTTGTATTCATAGAATTCTTTTAGAAACAGCAATTACCTTAAAAAAAAATAAATAAAGTTTGTTTCCCCAACACCATTTGTTGAAGACGCTGTCTTTTCTACAGTACGTATTTTTGGCATCTTTGTCCAAAATCAATTGGCTCTGTACTCCAAATGGATCAAAGGCTTCAGTGTAAAATTGAAAACTCTAAAACTGTTAAAAGCAAAGGTAGGGATGATACTCCAACATATGTTCACAGTTAAAGGCTTTCAGAGTAGGGCTCCATTTGCTCAGGAATTAACACCATCAATTGACAAACGAGACCACAGACCATGTGAAATTACAAAGCTTCTTCACAGTAGAGCAAACACTCAGTTGAGTGAAGCAGAAGTCCACAGAGTGGAAGAAAATATTTAGCAGCCATAGGGACAAAAGAAGATTAATATCTAGACTATGCAAAGAACTCAGAAACCGAAGTATCAACACAAACAACCCAATAAAACTTGGGCTTTAGATCTGAACAAAGAGTTACCAAAAGAAGAAACACAAGCCCCAACCTTAGCCAAAAAATTACTGGGAAGCTGATTACTACTGAATGAGAAAGAGCTCATCTTTTTTAAGGCAGTGATTCTAGATAGGATGGCTAGACACCAGTGGATGAACTTGCACTGAGGGACATCTGAGGACACTTGTGTCAATAGGCCATAAATGACAGAATTCATGAAATTCAGTGGGGGAACTATAGGAGGGTGCTGATGGGAATGGGTATATAAAGATGATTAAGATGTGTATGAAATATACAAAGATTCAAATATATATATATATATGTACATATGGAAAAATGTTCAATATCATTAGCTATCAGTAAAATGCAAATTAAAATTGTGTTATAATTTCATTTTATGCCAGGCTAAGTAGCTAGATTAAGAAAACAAATGAATAATAAATATTTCTCTCATGACACACAATCATACTCACACATATACCCCTCACAATGCACATATATACATACACACACATGTATGCACACACACAAGTAAGGCAGGTAGGTGTCAGGGAAAGGGAAGAGAAACCAAAATAATTTGATATCTTTATCAACTCAAGAAATATATGGAGCCTGGCAAGTTTCCTTTGGATGAGAAGAAGAAAAATTTCATTCTTAAATTTATTTTTAATTTTTTTCCCCATAATTTCTCTGAAGGTCTTAATGTTTGGACGATGTAGAAATCGCTTACTATATTTATATATGGACAGCTCAGATGTGACAATTGAAATATAAATGTAGCTAGAATGAGATTTTCTAATTAATCATCTGATAGTTTCTACTTCTCAATCTGCATAACTAAATACTATCAGCTTATCATAATTTTCTTTGTTAGGCGAAGTTCTTAATCCTGAAGATGTTTATGTGGTAACAGAAGCTGAGAACTTCCAAGCCAATGACAGAGTTCTGGATCTTGGGCTTGCTGGTAACTGGCAGTCTCCTGTAGCATTTTTCTGTTTAGAAAAGAACCTTTGATTTTAGGCTATTTGAAGTATGAACTTGTCAATCCAACTCCTTTGGCAAGGGAAAGTACTGCTGTGCTTGGTCTAAATGTCTGATTTACTCATGTCTAATAATAATTTTGACACTTGACAAATTAGGAAAGAAGTATTTTGTCTCGAAATTTATGATATCTAG
Source organism: Eospalax fontanierii (assembly GCA_035773235.1). Taxonomy (NCBI): domain Eukaryota; kingdom Metazoa; phylum Chordata; class Mammalia; order Rodentia; family Spalacidae; genus Eospalax; species Eospalax fontanierii. The sequence goes on along the minus strand of CM069537.1, from coordinate 35,572,170 downwards.
AAAAGCTTGGAGCTCAGGATCAGGGGGCAAAATAGAATCTTGCAAAAGCAAGGGCTAACTGAAACTATGTTTCTGTGTGTAGTTAAAGCAAACAATCCCAGCATCAGCATCTATCAATGACAGCTACATGACAAAAGTTGTTCTATAAGGGAAGATTCTTTATAACTTTTCCCAATATTGTTATGGAGGTAGGTATTAAGACTTTAGACATTCAAAATTTAAATATAGTGATAAACAAGACTGTCATCCTTCAACCATGGAAATGTCTAGCTCAATATTTAATGAAATGATGCCTCATTTTGCTTGGTGCCCTGCAGCTTTTGGTTGTCCATGAAGTTAGAGGTCCCAAGGCAGAAGACATCACTAAAGAAGTGAAATTTGACATTGTGTGAGACTGTTGAAAGTCTTTAATCATTAATTCTCATCAGTATAAAACAAATCTTAGATACAGTCAAAGAAACTTCAGATTTATATTATGTACAGTAAGGAAAATTTGTAAGAATCTATTTTCCAGATATGAAGTAATACAACCTAGTTTCTAGTGTCCTTATTATTCCCACACATATGCTTTTATTTTGACTCAATACTAATAGATTTGCCAAATAAACAAAACTTATGAATGCCTGCAACCCTCTGAATAGCAAGTAGATAACATATCTGCAATACATTCACTTTTCCTATAATGTAAGAAACAGGCAAATGTGTGATCAGTATATATCTTAATGCAACTCTATTCTCCATCCACAATAAGAGACAGCATGGTGGTGTTATACAATTCTTCTACAGTCATACTGCCGGCAAAGCAGACTGGATGGAAAATGGTCATGTCATTCTGCAAAGATCAAAACTGCCACAAGCAATACCCACATACCAGCCTCAACACCTGACAGTTTGACATATTTGATGGATCAAGGAACTGCTGCTAGAGCCCAATGACAAATCAAGGTTTGAAGAAGCTCCAGGTGTTTTGTGTCAAGTGCAGTCAAATGCAAAAAGGGATGAGTGTAATGTTCAGGCAAAGAAAAATGATGAAGGGAAATAAAGATCTATGATAAGTACTTACCCAAAAGCCCAGAAAAGAAAGCCATGATGATGGGAAGAATGCAGAGTGGACAGAGTCGAGTGATAGCCCAACTTTGGACGTACTGTTTGGGACAAAAAATTTTTCACTCCATATAGAACGTTATTCCTCTTCTTTTCTCCCTATTAGGTATATGAGCAGTCTTGTTGATTTCCATTCTCATGTTGAGTGTTTCTGCCTTCTTTTAGCCCTTAAAGTATTTTTTTTTTACTCTCTTGTCCCTAATCTTTCGGTCAGCAACAAGTAATACAGGCGTGTTAATTCCCAGGCATGGAAGTCTGAGGAGGCTTTAGTGAAGGATTCGGTCACGATTCCAAGGCCATGGTCGGTCTCGCTATGGGTTCCTGGACGCAAACTGAAGACAAGTAATGGATTCCACTCACCAAAGTGGGCAGCCTGGTCAAGGAACGCGAATCAAGTTCTTGAAGGAGATCTACCTGTTCTCTCTGCCCATTAAGAAATCTGAGATTATCATATTCCTGGGAGCATCCCTTAAGGTTGCGGTTTTAAAAATCATGCCACTGAGGAAGCAGATTTCGGCTGGCCAAGTTCAAGGCTTTTGTTGCCATTGGGTACTACGACGGTCATGGTGGTTTGGGTGTAATGTTCTCCAGGAAGGTAGCCGCCAAAATTCAAAGGACTGTAATCTTGGCCAAGTTTTCCATTGACTCTGTGCGGAGAAGTTCCCGGGATGTCAAGCCCCACACCGTTCCATGCAAGGTAACAGGCCACAGAGTCTCTTCATTGATGCACCTCAACTCTGAACCCAGAGGCACTGTCATCGTCTCTGCTCCTGTGCACAAGAAGCTGTTGCTTATGGCCAGTATTGCTGACTGCTACACATCAGCCAGGGTCTACATTTCCATTCTTGGTAACGTCACCAAGGCCACCTTTGATTCCATCTCCAATACCTACAGCTGCCTGAATCCTGACCTCTGAAAGAGATTGTCTTCACCAAGTATCCCTATCAGGAATTCACTATCTTGTGAAAACCCACATCAGTGTAGAGGGCCCAGGCTCCACCTGTGGCTACTACATAGGGTTTTTATGGGAAAATAATAAAGTGACTTTAGTCACTTTGAAAAAAAAATCATAAAATCAGGATATGGGTGAAGCTATAAGGAAGTTAAATATTGAAGAATAGAGATGTTGGCCCACTCTAAAAGCTGAAGCAGCACTAGAAATAAGTAACATGGACTGTCGTATGAGAATGAGCACCTGATAGTCTTTAGAAAATACATCCCAGGAATGTGAGCAATTTGCTTGAAAAAGTGAATGGTGACTTATTAGTCTTAAAGACCAGTGAGATAGGAAACTGAGAAATACATATAAAGATAACAGTCGCTCAGAACCTGAGAAACTTTAGTGTTTCATAGGAAGATATTCATGAAGCATGACAAATATTGAATCATAATTGGAAAAGCTCATCCAACCACAATGGCAGGAGGGAACAGAGTTTGAGAACCATGAGAAGGAACCAGTCTGTTTCTGGTGACAAAGATGACTTTCACCTATTTGGCTTTAAATCTCAATTGCTCTTCTTTGACAGTGTTGTGTGTATCAAAATTTATAAAGAAGGCAATGCCCTCACCACTGAACCCTGGCTTTCACACGGCCACTTTTATGTGACTCAGTGGCTAAAAAGGATGCTGGAGTTTCCACTGGCATGTTTTATATATTTACTAGCCTGAAAATACGAAGAACACTGTTTCTAGTCTCCCCTTACCACTGCACACATCTATTGCCAGTACTTATTCAGAAAAACATCATAGTGTTTTGCACAGATGACAAAACATCACTTCACAATAGCATTTACCATATACCACATACTGACTAATAATGAATTTAGGTGGTATGTAGATCAATAAAAATTACAAACTTGGTTGAAGAATATTATTAGTTTATTCTTTATAATGGAATCATAAATTTCAGCTATGCCAAGTGATTTAAATTCTCTGAACCCTAGCTTTATTATGTATCACATAAAAATAATGATGGTCACACTCCCCTGCCACATGAGCAACTGCATTCTCCTCAGCCCCACCTCCTGTTCTAGCTTTGAGCACAGACCCACTTTTGCTAGTAGGACCACAGGTCTCTGGACTACCCTCTTAGTCCAGACCCTTTCATTACATCCTGATCTTCTCTCCCCAAATCATTTCAAGTTTTCAGTCTAGGCTGTTAAAGCCATCATAGGCTATTCCTACCCCCCAGCATGCCTTTGCATCCCTGAGACCAGCCTTCTACCTGACAGCCCCCACCCCCGACTTCCCTTGGGTTCTGGAGACCATCCTTCTTCCTCCTCGGTAAACCTGATCTTTCCCACTGTCTTCACTCCCCTATTGCCACAGTAACTCCAATATCCCTTACCCCACATTCTGTTCTCCGTTCTCCTTCTAGCCTTGGGCAGAGCTCCACTTTGATCTTAGACCCCTCACCCCACCCCGCCCAGATGCCTGGACTAACTCTTAGCTCTGACCAGCTGTGAGCTTCCTAAATCACACCATGCCCATCCCTCTGTATTGATAGCAACTTCAACAGCTCCTACTGGTACTGAATCAGGACCGTTTAGTAGAGGCTCAGACCACAACTGGTCACACACATTATCTGTGATTTGCCCATGCTTAAGTGGCACATCTACAACTCAACTTTTACAACAAAGCCTCATGCAACATAGAACATGAGGTAAAGAGGACTTTAATGAATCTCTCAACTCTCATTAATGAAGCTCACTAATGCAACAGACAGTCAGTAACACAAAAAGCCACAAATGGCCAAAGAATGGAGATTAGGAGTCTTCAGAGCATGGACAGGACTCCTATATTAAACTTTATTCACCCAGGATTCAGGGACCATTGTGAAAGAGAAGATGGAAAGCCTATAAGAGCCAGGGTGTAGGTGGATGACCTTATGGAAATACAGTCCTACAAGCTCCTGGGACTCTGCTTATATGAACCCAAAGCAATGGTGTCAGCATGCTCAACACTTCTACAAGCTCAAGCAGACAAAACTCAGCATGGATGTGTGGAAATGGGTAACAGACCCTAATCTTTGCTGAGGAAATATTGGCAACTCATTATTGTTGGGTGAGAAAAAGCTAATCTTCTTAAAGTAAGGGAACCTTAATAGACTGACTATACCTCAGTGAATGAACTTGCACTGAGGACCATCAGGGAACATTAACTTAACACAATAGAATTTAACACAGATAACAGAATGTATGGATTCCAGTTGGGGGGCAAGTTGGGGAGATGTTAGTGTGGAAGGGGGTATAAAGATGATTAAGATTGATTGCAAAGTTCTGTTTGAAATATACAAAGTTTCAATGCAAAATAAAATAATCTAAAAAATGATAATGATCTGTAGATTTTACAGCAATGAAATGAGATTGAATAGAGCCCCGTCGAAGAGCAATTAGTAGCAGGATATTGTTATTACTGCTGCTACAGATATTACTATTCTTACCTCAAGCAAATGCATATGCTCATGAGTGTGTAATATGCATTAGATTATATGTCCCATAAATGTTTGAAGTTTCTAGTTCTGTGGCGGCCACCAGAGATATTCCCACATAGATGCCATTAAATTATAAATTGTTTTTGGCTGTTTGGACATTTTAATAACTCTGATTCTTCCTTGTCACAATCATGAGATATTTTGCCATTTTTTATTGTTCTCTTCATTTGCTTTTGTTACTTTCTTTTATTTATTATTTTTATTTTATGTGTATGAATGTATTGCCTACATGTGTGTGAGTGCATCCACGAGATCAATGCCTGAAGAATGCAGAGGTCAGGTGTCAGGTCCCTTGTAACTGGAGTTACTGAATGTTGTTAACCACTATGTAGGTCCTAGTAATCAAACCCAGGTCCCTGCAAAAGTAACAGATACTTCTAACTGCTGAGCCAATCAGCAGTTGTTTTCAATCAATGTTTACAATAAACTGTGAAAACCTCTTTAACAATTTAGTCTTCATTTTTGGACCCAGAGTCTCAGATCAACTATGGGATTTTTTAATGTATTTGTAAAGATACATTAAATTTTTGACTCCTTAAAAAAATCCAAATTTATTGCTACTATTGGGAATTTAATTTCACCCATTTTTTTGAAAAAAAACTTCCCTTTCATTGATTATTATTTTTACTCATACATGCAGATATATATCCATTCAGTGGTGCTATTCAGAGGGTAGCTATGTTTAGGGATGATCACTTGGGGTTAGATAACCTCTCATGGAGTTATTCCACGGAGAAAATGGATTTTCCCTCTCTCAACACATATTTTGTTCAAGTGCTTCATTTTGAAGTGGGACCCCTTAAATTTTTCCTATTCACCTTGATATGACAATTGTTATTATATGCAGATCTTGTTTGGATACCATAATGTGGAGATTTCATTGGTGTAGCTTCCCTGTCCTGTCTAGAATGCCTTAAGTATTAGCAGGTGACCCTCTTTCCATACCTTGTTTGTTGAGCTCTCCAGGAGCGTGTTTCCAGTCTAGTCTGGTAGATAGAAAATGGCAGTAAAGTGGGCAGAAATACTAAGAAAAGTACTACGAAAAGGGAGAAAGGAGTTCTAAGAAAGGAGAAATAATACTAGGAAAGGAGAAAGTGGACAGACTGTTCAGGAGCACAAGAGAAGCTGGTTCTGGTCCTAATTCCAAATGGGGACAATGGTGATGGAGTGGTTGGTTTCTGACTAGTTAAGAAGAATAAATGGAAATTCAGGAGCAGTGGATCTCACATTCCTAGACTAGTCCAAATGGTAGAAGATAGTAGAGGAGATTGCCTGTTTGACTAATTTACTAGGCAAGATAGAATTTCTCCAGCAGTTTGGCCAGACTAGTCCCAGAGTAGCAAGGTGCCAACTGAATGGGAGTATTCTGACTAGGTAGGTAGGGTAAATGGTGAAGCTGTTTTTAAGAACATTGTTTAGAAGCTCAAGTTAATCTATAAGAAATACCTTATAACTCAGTCAAGTTCAATGAAAATCACGTAGAGAAAGTTTAGTGTATGTAAACTAATATTTGATCTTCCAGATTTGTACATTTTGAATTATGAATTAGAAAATGCCTAAGCTCCAAACCTAAAAGAGTTTATATGTTTTTTTGTGTATGTATGCATTTCTATGTGTGCAAGAGCATATGTGAGTGCATGTGTGTATGGAGGTGTGAATATAACCTTGGATATTATCCTTTAGGTACTGTTTACCATTTCTAGAGACAGTGTTTCTCACAAGCCTGGAACTTACCCACCCAGATGGTTAGGTTTCTTGGCCAGAAAGCCTCAAGGATCTATCTGTTCTACCTTCTCAGTCCTGATATTACGAGCATTTCCCACAACACAGGTGTTTTCACATTGGTTCTGGGGCTCAAACTCAGTTCCTCATTACTGTAAGTAGGGATTTACTGACTGAGATATCTCTCCAGTCCCTTTCTCTTTTCTTAATTCATAGATCATTCTTTTTACAACAGAAACCCTCAACTATGTATTCTGTTAAAGGAATTCATATTTATCAATAGTTATTGAAAGCCTATTAGAATTACACAATATAACTTTAATGGAATTTATAAAATCTAATCATGAAACTATGACTAGCAGATGAATTAGTTGCTTTTCTGTTGCTGCAATAAAACAACATGACCAAGGCCACTACTAGAAGGAATAGTTTATTGGAGCTTATCATTCCAGAAATAGTCCAAACTGGGGTCAAAGATGACCTAAGCAGAAAGCCAAGTGATCACATCTTCAAATAGGCACATGAATCAGACCACAGAAATCTGTTAAGGCTTAAAGAATGCTTCAAAGCTTATCCCCAGTAACATGCTTCCTCTAGCAAGGCCACAACTCCTAAAACCTCTCAAGAGTGATATAAACTGGGGACAAAATGTTCAAATACTGGGAGCCTTTGTGGAACATGCTCATTCAAACCACTGCATTCCACTCCCTGCTCTCCATAGACCCATGGTCATATAAAATGCCAAATGCACTCAGTCTGCCTTTAAATGTCCCCATATTCATTACCGATCTCATGATGCTCAAAAGTTCAGAAACCAAAGTCTTTTCTGAGAGTCAAGGCAATCTCATAACTGTAAGCCCTTATAAAATCAAAGGACAAATTATATACTTCCAGCATACAATGGAATTGAATACACATTCTCAATTCAAAAGGGAAGAGTAGGATTACACTGAGGATATACTGGGCCAAAACTAGAACAAAAAACAGCAGGGCAAACACTGAATCCAGAAGTTCAATGTTCAACTTTTAGGACTGTACTTCCAGTACAGTACTTAGATGGCTCAGCTTCTCCAGCTTTGCTGAATGCAATGTACAATTCTTTCTTGGGCTCTGTTTGTATGTAGCTCCCCTTGACAGATGTCTCATAGCCCTAGCATCTCCAGCAGTTGAGATCTCCACTTCCAACCAGGCTTCACCTTCATAGCTTCATGCAATAGCCTGTCAGGGTCTTATTTATTCAGAGATACTCCTGTTGCACACTTCCTGTCCTCAGCAGCTCTTCAAAGCTGTCAAGAAATCCTCTTTTATTTTTCATATCTCTAAAGCAAATACCATGTGGACACTGCCAAGTTTGGCTTCCAATTTAGGATGGAATCTGACCAACTTCATCCATATAACCAGCAGCTTTCATGAGTTGCAGTTTTCTAGGAGAAAATGTCTTGCTCTTTTTCCTTTCAAGAGTTGGAGGCTTAGCTGAGTGTGGTGTTGCTCTGAAGGTACTCTTTCCTTTGTTTAAGGCAAATCTCTAGGCCTCTATTTAAAGGCTTTAATCTCCTTATCAAACAGAGCTTCTCCTCCAGCACGTACCTTGACTTAAGCTTCCTAATGCTCCTTTTCAATCCAAACTGTACATTCTGTAAATCTTTCGGCTCCACTTGCTTTTGCTTTTTCCTTGTAGATCTCCATAATATTCACCATTTGCCACTGATTCTCTGTTATGGTTGTCATGGAATTTCTTCTGCCAAAGAAATTAGTCTTTTACTTTTCAACTTAGCCTTAGACAAGCTCCTAGGCTTGGGAGCCGACTGCAGCCAGATACTTTGCCAAAATATCCTCATTGCTGCTTAAGCAAGTCCTTATTTCCCTCTGGAACTACTTTGCTCTCGTGCTACTTTCTTCCAGGGCCCTCCTAGAACAGCCCATTAGGCTCTACTTATGGCATCCAACTGCTTTTCTAGCCCAAACATCCAATGTCTTCCACATTCCTCCAAAAACTCACGTGGTCACATTCTTCACAGCAATACCTCCCTCTTCTGTTAGCACCTTCAGTATTAAGTACTTTTCTGTTGCTATGATAAGACCCTGTGACCAAGGGAACTTACAGAAGATAGAGATTATTTGATTTATGCTTGCAGAGGGAGTTCACAATTTCAGGGAAGGCATGATGGCAGAGGTGGTCTAAGCAGAAAGCTGAGTGATCACATGATCAATCAGCCACAGAAACAGGGCCAGACAAGAATCTGGTTAGGCTGAAGAACTCTCAAAGCCTTTCCCTAGTGATATGCTTCCTCCACAAGGTCACATATCCTAAAATCTTCCAAAAGAGCCACACCAAACTGGGGTGTCCAAGTACTTGGAGCCTATGGGGAACATTCTCATTAAAATTATGACCACAACAGACATTTGCTCCCAGAAATACCATTACAGAAGAAGATAATTTTAGAGATATTCTTCCCCTTCATTTGCCCTTCCTCAGAATGCTCTCTTCCTCTACTTCTGGACCATCTAAACATGCTGATGTTTTCTCAGATCATGGTCCAGATCCTCAAATTAAGTCAACATGTTTTATTTTTTCAATTGCTTCTATTCATTATTCCACCTATGTAAGGCACTAATTACATTGAATCAATATATGCAAATTTATTTATTTTATTTCTACCTCTTTGGAATTAAACAAGATAATACAGTTGACTGTGGAAACATGTTTCTTCACAGGTAATTTAAAAGACAGCTTTCTTGTCTTTTGTCAAAATGTTCTAAAGACAATATTTTACTCCAGGCATGTTTGCATTAAATTTAAAAACATGCAGCTACATAAAGGAATTGGTAACCTATTTATGTAGACTTGTTGAAACTGGTTTAAATCCAAACAAATAATTTCAGTACCTCATAGTTGTTCAAGATTTTTCCTTTCATTTTTAGTAGCAATCTTGGAATATATCGTTAAATCAATCCATCAATTATCAATCAATTACTTAATGTTAATAAGAATCCTTGCCCTTACTGATGGAATCAAGGCATGAGTTGTTTGCAATTTTGAAATCAACAAAATAATTTTCACACTCCATATCCCTGAATGCATAAAAGTACCTCTTCCTGTTTTAATACATTGATTATTCGCAAAGAATGCAAATGGAAACTTCCTAAAACTCCACTTTGATAAGTTTAACTTTCACATTCAGGAAATAGATGCAAACCCACAAGGAAAATAATCCCCATAAAACAAGTCATTTCATCCAAAAATTAGCAGCTGTTGACATTGTAATGCCTTGAAACATTGTATGTAGCTTCATGTGATGATTATTATTAATATAAATGCCTGCAATATAATAAAGCACTGCCTTGATGAAATAGAAAGACCTGAAGTAATACAAATAAGTAACACACAAGCCAGAACTATCAGCTTTAACACTGAGGGTAATTCTGCTTAATAAAAATCACTTTTGAAAAATACAGCAGATTATAAAACAACTAATTATTATCAGAATCTGTTCTGGAAAGATTGAGTGTTTCAAAACCACCCAAAGGCATATGCAGTCATCAGCCAAAAATTGATTATTCACAGGTGGATTCCTCACATTGCAGTCCCCATCACAGCAGATTTCCTTGCTCAGCTGATTCACAGCACCTCAGGCAAGCTAAGCTCCACAGCTTGCATTTCTGCTGCTTAGTCAGAGCAGTTTACTCTTTGCAAATTATGCAAGATCTTGGACAGCCCAATTCTCAGGCACCAGCTTCCCGAGATCCAGTCAACCTTTCCTGGCCTCCCGCTGCCTTTGCATTCTCAGGTGACCTTCCTGGTCTGTGGATGAGTTCATGCCTCCAAAACATCTCTGTTTTACCTTACATCAGTAGTCTTAGATGTTCCCTAAAGAGCCCTTAGTACAAACCAAATCCTTCTAATCCCTTATTTCTCCTTCAGAGAGTGGCATCTCAGGAGACTGGGAGTCAAAACTGATGCAGAGACATTTCCTGTTGCAACAAGCAGTTCTTGGAAGATGTCCTGGAAAGGACCCAGAACAGAAAAAAAAAAAAAGACAAAAATGGAAAACTAGATAGTCTCCCTATGGCTTCAGGTAGAATCTAATTTTTATATAACCATCATATATCACAATACTTAGCACAGTTATAATCCACCGCTCATACATATTTTCCTTTTTGCCACAGTTAATGCCTTAGTAAACTAAAACCTATGTCATCTGTGTCATCCTTACATTTCTAATGGCTAAGAAGGTGCTGCAGTCAGATAGAGCTCATCAAATCACTATTAATTGAGTACAATGTGTAGAAACATGGATCAGGGTATCTCTTTTTTACAGTTTGTTGAATATCCCAGTTTGAACCAAGAGAAAAAAATTTACAGCTGGGCATTATTTGCTGACAAAACATTTAAGGTGATAAATGCAATCCAAAGTAATCTCTCAGAATTATTTGCTATAATTAACTGTGTTGAAGGAAAGGAAATTTGATAATCTAATCGAAAGAACAAATGAAAATCAAATTTGTAAACACCGTCACTGGGTTATTTTTCTAACAAATTTGTGTTTATTTTTATTCCATCAACAACGAGATGTTCATCTGATCTCTTTAAATCTTTCTTTGTTCCTTTTATTAATTCATCCTTTAATGATGGTCAACTCCCTACCAGGTACTGTTTAGAGATAAAATATTCCCTATAGTAAAATTAAGTGTGTCATAAAACAACTCATTACAAGGAACATGTTATTTTCTGTGCTGACCTGAGTAGAAACTTCTAAGCCGAAATCTATGAGATGCTTCTTAGTTCTAACTTATACAGATACTGTGTTTTTTATAAAAGTTGTCTATTAAAGAAGTTCTCCCAATAACGAGAAAAGCAGTGCAGTGATAGAGGCAAGGTGTAAACAAGGATATGATGTTGAACAGACAGTAGACAAAGGGTGATGTTTCAGGAAAGACGTAAGGTATGGAGTATTTACATGCAAAGGCAAACAGAATGGACTTGGGGAGTAAGTTAGAAGAGGCCCTAGGTATGATGGTTAGCAGTGTCAGGAATGCTTAGGACAGGAGTCTCTGAGCAGGATCTTTTGGATTAATTTGTCTTCTGGGTATGCTTATGAGGAATTATTCAGTTTAGGGTGAGATAAGAAGACTCATAACTTGAGAGACACCATTCCACGTGGTAAGGTCCTGGACTGAGTCAGAGATGAAATAAGTAGAAAGTGAACTGAGCATGACCGTCCATCACTCTCTGTTTCTTGCCTGTAGATATGATATGAGAGCCTGCTTCTAGCTCTTCCTAAAGCAACTTACCTGCTATGATGGACTAAAATTGTGAGAAAAATGACTCCTGCCCTTCTTCCCTTCCTTGTTTATATTACTTTGTCAGTATAGTTTTTCACAGCAACAAGACATGGAACTAATATACAAACAAAAAGAGAGTGAAAGATAAGCAATGAAGGAAAATAAGGCCTGGTCAGGTAATACACGTTTGGCTCTTTCCTGTATAAATCCACATTAGGTAATTGTTTCAAGTTCTTATATTTTGAAATTGTTTAATGTATGATCCAAACAAAGAAGTGATAAGACTCTCCAGGACTCAATAATTAAAGCAAGAAGAATTAGACTATGTGAGATTGTAGTACATACAATGGCTAGCTTTAATTTCAATTTGATAAGAATTAAAATCATCATAGAAACAAACATCAGCATGTCTGTGTCAGAGTTTCTCTATTAATTTAATTCAAGATTAGAGAAGAATCACCTTAAATATGAGCAGATATACTTTATAGGGTTTGGGTCTAGGACTGGATGAAAAGAAGAAAATGAGGTGAGCATCAGCATTCATTTCTATTTGCTACCTGACTAGCAGTATCCAAATCCTGCTTCCAAGATTCCCTGTTTTGATGACTTGTAATCACAAACCGTGAGCTAAAATAAGCCTTTCATCAAGTTTCCTTTGTTATGTTTTCTCACAACAACAAGAAAAGTAACTAATAAAACACATAAGTAGAGAAAGAGAGAGAGAGGTAGAATACTACAACCTGAGAACTATCTTTGTCAAATACTCCCAGAAAACAGATATGAGGCATGAAAAGTGAACTCTTATTTCATGGTGTTGGTTCAGTGATGACCTAATTAATGGGAAACATTTTAACAGAGATGTATGGGAGAGAAGTCAACTTAGAGTGGCTTGAAGTGGGAGTAAAAAGACAGAAAAGAGAGATGATTAGAATTGTAATTCTTATAAAGCATTCCATTGTAAAATGAGGAAAGGAAATGAACTTGCTTCAGAGACTGAGATTTTCTAGTATTTCTAGTCCGATGGCTTTTGCTGTGCGATTTATTGCTAGTTTACTGTAATTTATGATTCTGTGTTATTTAGTATGAAGATCCTGTAAAAGGATTTAATATGCAGAAGAATAGGTATAAGTGACAAAGTCTTGTTTCTGAACAGGTAAGACGGAAGAAGCTGCTACAGAGTGTATCAGCTGTCTTTTATCATTTGGACAAAATACCTGACAGGAAGCAACTTAGTAGAGGAAGGACTTGTTTTCGCTTAGATCTGAGTAGGTATAGTCTATCATGGCAGAGAGAGCATGGTGGAGTTCATGGTGGCAATATTATATACATGGATCCTTTTATATCTTGATGAAATAGGAGACAGAGAGAGGACAGGATACAGGACAGAGTTAGAAAACCTCAAGGCCCAACCTAATTGACCCTTTCAGGGGACCTTACCTGTTCAAGATTCTACAGGTTTTTCCAAACAGTGCATCAGCTAAGGAATAAGTTTTCAAACACAAACACTGAGGGACATTTTATATCTAAATCATAACATTCTTCTCCTGGTCCCATAGATTCCTGGCATTCCTAATGAAAAAATACCCCAGGTATCATAGCAAATATCTCTTTTGCCTCATTGGTCTCAACACAATTCAAAATTACAAAGCCTCTTCTGCAACTCTACAGAATCTCTTAATTATGAACCAACCTCTATCAAATCAAAAGACAAGCTACATATTTCTAATATATAGGGGCACAAAATAAATATTTTCACTTCAAAAAGGAAGAATGGGTCATAGAAAGGAAAGGCTAGAAGAAAGGAAGACCAAAGGCCAGATCCTAATATTCTGTGTCTGGCATCTAGGACTTTGGGGTGAATGACTGTTGCAACATGGCTCTATCTATGCTCCCTGCCATAATCATGACCTATCTCATAAGCTAGGTCCACTCCTTATTATTTGGATAATACCCAAATATCTTACCTTTCCAGTATCTTAGGATATCACAATCTAGGGTTAACATTCACAACTTCACACACACAATTAACTTAGGATCTCCACTAAGGAACTCTCCTTTGCTATATTGGCTAGCCTCAAGGTTTTTGAATGCTCTGAGGCAAACCTCTATCATAACTTTAGTCTTTCATCCTGTATTCCTAGAAGGCAATTCCTCTTGGACAATGTCAGTTTCAGCAGTCAGTTTAAAGTTTAGGTGGTCCCTATGAGTCATAGCTATAACCACCTCTGTGTGCTTTAGCAACTGAACTTAAAACAACAAAACAACAAGACAAAAATCTCTTCTGGAGACCCTTCTGCCAGAACACTTTGAAGTGTATGATTTTTTTTGTTTGTTTTGTTTTGTTTTTTTGTTTTTAACATTTTTACAGGGTAAGGATCTCAGTTGATTGGATCTTGCCCTCGAGGTATCTTTCTCATTGCCACAGCAAAAAGATAGGTGCTTCTCCTTAATGGCACTAATCATCTAACAATTGTAGCCACATTTTCTCAAACTCCTTGGGAGCTCGACTTCAGCTAGGTTACACTGCTAATTTTTTCCCATCAAACTAAAAACTGTTCACATCTTTCTCTATGTTTTTGTTTCTTTTAATGTACATCTTGACAAATAAAATAAGTAATAGTCAGTTCATATCCTGAATATTAGGCTGTCTCAAAATTTCATTTGCCAAACCACTTTCCACTACTTTGGAATTCAGCATCACTCAGGATGCAAGACACAGACAAAACACAGCCTGATTGTTTGCCAGAAAATAATAGGAATGATCTATAATCCAGTTCCCAGTAAAGTCCTGATCCTTTTTTGAAACCACTGTGCTCAGTATTTAGTGACCACATTTTGATCAACATTAAGGTATTCCAAACTCCTACTGGAATGTCATTCAACACTTTTTACAGTATTCTAGGTCTTCTCTAATTAACTTTTCCAAATTCTTCAATATTGTCTGGCTAACAAGTTCAAAAGTCCAGTTTTCTATAGAAATATTCTACTTTGAGGTACAAATTTTCTGTATTAGTTGATTTTCTCATTGCTGTGACCAAACATTTGACAAGATGTGAATTTTAGGGAAAAGGGGTTAATTCATTGTTTGGGAACATACAGACCATCAATGCTGGGAAGACATAGTGGAATTCATGAAAGTGGAGTTCAGGAGCTGTGGATGTGCTCCTCACATCTCAGTGGATCAGAAAGCAATGAAGAGGCAAGAACCAGGACACGCTATGGAACCTCAAGGTCCTACTCCAGTATCCTACTTCCTCCAGCAAGCACCTGAGCTATGTGGGGCATTTTATATCCAATGAAGAAAATAGCTGAAGATAAAAAAGGAAAATTTCTATATATTGTACTTAGTAATGAAGGATACTGTAATGTATAAATATACAAGACTTAGATAAATGTTTATGAAAAGGTAGATGGAGCCCCCGTTTAATTAACACGCACACATACACACATGCATGCATGCACACATACGCATGCACGCCCACACACACACACACACACACCCTTTCACATGAACCATAAGTATGTTCATTTCCTAGAACTTATGATTGAGAGATAGGCTGGAAAATGCATGGAAATGTTTATAAACTTTTAGCATATTTTGAAGACTGAATTGACCAAAAGAGCATAGAAATTTCTTGGATAATGTAAAGATTTTAACTGTGACCATCAGCTTTAATATATACTGATTTATGGTGCTATTAATGTCTCCAGTTACACTTTTCCCCAAGTATTTTCACACATCCATAGGGAAAATGAATAGGCATGTTCACTAGGATTGGATCAGTGCCGGACAGGTAGGTTACACAGGAATTTAAAGAATTGTTATGGGAAGGTAGGGAGTATACAGTACATGAACTCTAATCTAAGTAAAAATAATGGAGAAAGAAGACCAGTGCAGTGGAAGAAAGCAGAGGCTTGAAAGCAAGAAGGTTCTGGAGAGAGAAAGAAGATACTGTATGGGAATGAAGAAACAATGGGGGACAGGGTGTGGCTAAGAAGTGAGATCATTGAATGAGTGCTGTTACAACTAGGTAAGTTTCAGAAAGCTCTGGTTGTAAGTAATGAAGCAGCTAACGTGAATTAGGTGTTGAAGAAATTCATAACAGGTGAGGTTAAAATAGTAAAAAACAAGAACTTTTATTAGTTGGGATCCTGTTATCCAAGGAGGTAAGCCAGAAGTTAGGATGTTCAACTAACTTGTGGCATTTGTAACCGGTGTTTATGAGTAGTTATTTTTAATCAGCTCTTGGAAAGGGTCTGGATTTTCAGGACAAAATAGCAGTTAAGCTTCTTTATCTTACAAATTGGTTTAGAAAGAATTGGAAATTCATTAAGTCTATTGCCATATAAGATAAATTGCCATTGAACTAAGTTCAATTTTAAAAATATATTGTTTATTATTTTTATGTTATGTGTATGAGTGTATGGCCTGCTTGTGTGTAAGTGCACCTGTGTCGTGCAATGTCCGTGGAGGTCAGAAAAGGACATTGAATCATCTGGAACTGGAGTTACAGATGTTGGTTAGCCACCATATGGGTGCTGCAAATTTAACTCAGGTTTTCTGCAAAAGCAGCCAGTGCTCTGAGCCATCTCTACAGTCCTAGAGCCACATACATTTTTACATGTTTCTAGATTGTCAAAAGTCACACTTTTTTGACAGGGTTGCTCCTAGTGAATGGTTGTCCCAATTTGCGTAGCATGCTCAGTGTAGAACATGTATTCTAGGACCCAGTCATGTTTTAAACAGACAATACATTTTGATTCCTTCTTGAATATCATTCTTTGAAAGCTGGTTATAGGGATAGTTGTCCTATTCTTGGGCAGTATAGGCAGTGGTATCACAAGTTCCAACCCAAACTGGGCTGCTGGAAAAGGAGACAGAATGAATACATAATATGAAATTCAGAGAGTTCCTATAGAAGTAATAATTAATCATCAACTTACTTGAAACATTTTCACATAATGATTATTGAGAAAACAGCAAAACATTGTAACATAATTACAATAGTTACTATAACTTATTTAATACCCATCCTAGAATATTAGGGTGCTTTATACACAATATTATATAAAGCCTGTATAAGAAATCATTAAAGAGATGAAATCACCATCATTTAATAGATGAAGAAAGCAAGACTAAACAATATTTTAAATAGATTTTATGGAGGTAGGATTCAAAGCCACTGTAACCTGATTCCAAAGCTTGTTTATCTACTACACTATGCAAAAAGAGATAGGTTGTGGGAATTCTGGGAAAATTTAAAAGCATATTCCTTCGTTCAAGAAGTATTGAGAATACTGAAAGAGCAGCCACTTCTCATTAAAATTGGTGTGAAGCCCGTGTTAACTTGGAAGCACATATACTTACTAAGCAGCAGACTTTAACACTCATAATAAGGAGTATTGATCTTTAAACAGTATGTTTCTGAACTACTACAGTGAGAGAGACCACTTATAATTTAAAATAATGAGAGTATCCACTACAGTGACTTATTAACACCGCATGTGAGCTTCGAAGCATCTTCTACTACATAGATCATAAGAGACTGAAAGCACTGCTGTCTACACGATCACTGCTATCATGGATAACTTCACTATGCAAAGATGTTCAGCTGGGTGTGATGACAGTTCACTCTTATGTTTCCAGCATAGGGAAGAAAGATGGGGCAAGAGGATTGCCTCAAGTTTAAGTGAGTTCCAGGCTAACCAGGAGTATGGAGAGAGATGTCTCCAAAAACAATCAATAATAATAATAATAATAATAATAATAACTATGTTGTCACTGCAGGGGATACTCTCATTATTTTAAATGACAAGCAGTCTCTTTCACTAGGATAGTTCAGAAATCTACAGTTTAAAGATATACACTCCTTATGAGTGCCAAAGCCTGCTGCCTAGTAAGTTTATATTCAATGAAATAAATGAGACACTCGTGTGTGGCAGGAAATCAGCAATGCAATAAATTCTGATGGAGGTTAAATGTTACAATCGGACAAAATTCGCAGCCATGTTAGCTTATCATTCATAAACTCACTTTATTATGTTGGGAATTTAGGAGTAAATATTAGGAAGTTGAAAAGGAATTATAATTAATGCTACATTATAAAATATGGTTTTGCTATAAATAAAATCCTTAAGTCAGGTAGTATTATAGAAAACAAGCCTCTCTTTAGGGGGTTATTGAATGCCTACCATTGACTCCATATTTCTATCATCTGCTGGCAGGAATGAATAGAAACAGAGGTCTGAAGAATAACATATAATATATTATATAATACACTTTCTTTGGAGACACCATTGAATATATAACTGAATTCTGAGTCATATATAACAAATGAGAGGCATGTTCTTTTCCTAGGGAAATGATGTTAGCTGTTCTCTTCTTTCTGCCTCAAATATGTAAAGATATAGTAACAGATACTGTTCTGTGACTATAAATTTGACACTGGTCTGCAACAAAATGGAAATTTGATGAGTTATCTATTACTTACAGGCAGAAGCTGAGCAATCACAACCTAACTCTCTTCAGGAAAAGCTTGAACTCAGAATCAGAGATGCAAGATAAAATTTTCACAACCAAATTTTAGAGTGGAATAATGAGGAAAAATTTAACATTAGGTCAAGGTAATGAATGGTTGGTCATTGAGTTACAAGGAAAGGGGTGCATATTTTCTCATCATTGTCAAGCATATCACAAGAATAGAGTAAAACTATGCTGGGCCGTCTCTCATTAGGAATCAAAGTCACTTGACAGTAGAAATACAAAACAATAGGGAGAAATAACAGAGTATTATGATAGCAGTTGACAGGGTTTGGAAACAAGGAAATATAAAGGAAGGAGACAAAAAGACTCAACTAGAAATTCAAGCATGGCTCCTGTCTGACCAGAAGCATGATAAAAGGAAGAATTGTCATAAGCTTGAGCAAAGGTTTGTGAAGGAAGAATTAAGGAAATACAATTTTCCATTTTAGTAAAGGTGTCAATCACAGCACCCCAGGGCAAATTTCCATGAACTAACTTAAATAAATTCTGCTTAGAGTACAGGCCTCATGTGGAGATCCTGACTTTAAAATTATTTGCACAAGAGTGACAGAGTCATGGAAACCGATGAAACAGTAATAGAAAGAGAAGGTGGCTAAGGATAAAACCTGAAAATCGTCTCCAGGAAAGTGTATATGGCGCCAATTGTGAAGCTGTCCTTGGAGAATCAGAACCATGAAAATATATTGCTAAAGACTTCATAGTAAAAGAGCATTCTTATATTAATCTGCTCACAATCCATCATTACAATGTCATTAAAATGTTCTTGTTAAATATTAGGGTATCAATAACAGAGCACTTCGTTCATTTGATCATAGGTTCTCTTCATCTAATTAATTTTCTTTTTTGTTTCCTCTGAAACTGAGTTAAATGAGTTGGAAGGCTCTCTGGGTTTGATAAAGTGCTGAGTGTGTTTTCCTTTGGTCAATACAAAACTGCTTTTTTTCTCTTTGTATTTTCTCTCATCCAGTTATATCCATAGTATACTATAAAATGGTATTCTAAGGCAAATATTAATTATACTCTTACCTGGTTCATTATCTTTAGCATTCTCTGGTAAGTCTTCTTTGAAGAACCTAGCAAAACTGTGCATATCTTTTATACATTGCTTGTCTTGTGTGTTCCCTTGATATCTCTGAATCATAGCTCAAAAGCTAATAGAAACCTTTATAGTTTAATGAGATATTCTTGTCTACAAATTCAGTATCAATTCAATTACATATTCCAGAAAACTATTTGTAGCACTAACTGTAATGCAAATTAGGAAATTTAATTTAAAATCTATGAGTTACTCAACAGTAGCAAGAATTTCCTAAATAGAAGATGACTTTTTGTCTAATAGATATGAATTACCCATCATTTTAAATTTATGCTAATTCTAATAACAGTATTATGCCATGAAAATGAACTTGGAACGTCTGAACATTATCTTTGAAGACATCAAGAAAATTGGTTGTTAACTTCTTACACAGTTGAAATGCCTTTTATTATTGCCATATTCTGTTCCAATGAGGGGGATACCTTCAATCACACTACAGCACTAAGCCACTTAATTGGTTTCTATATAAAAATTCATACAATGAATAAAAAAATTTATTTCTATATGACTCTATTTAACAGTTTTCATTCCAGAAGGATCTATAATAGAAGTAAATGATGTTGAAGACATTATAGAGGCACTTTCATTTTCACTATATGAATCTATTTTCCAATTGGCAAGGAAATGTGCATATTATAAAGAAACTGATACAAATTTATTTTTAATTTTAAAAATGCTCCTACTTTTATTCTCAACCCAACCTGAGAAAGACTATTTTTTACAGAAAGACTTTCTAGTAAACATGAGAAAACAGCAATATACTATATCACTTCATATGTTTAAAGTAATTAATATCTGTTTCAGTTCAATTCTTTCCTCTGTCTGATCCTTTTCCCTTTTGTGCCCATGTGAATTCACACATGTACAAATGTGATATCATTTCTCACTCACCTAATAACCTAATAATAGACAAGTTCTGAGAGAAAGATCTGCCCCACACAAGATTAGTAATTGATCTATTGGCATATATTGAGGTTCCTTTATGTGTTTGTATTAGTAGTAATATTCTGATATGTTTACTTTCTTGACTGATTTGTCCACTAAGAGGGAGAGGAAGAGAGTAATACATAAGAACAAGTACTGAAGATGAAAATAAAGGAAGGCAAGAGAACTTAGCTCTTTATAACAAAAAGAGAAAACCTTTATGAAGCATTTGCTAGCAGCACTGTCTCTGTCTCTGTCTCTTTCTGCTCAGGATTATGGTTAATCCTTGTGGTTTTGCCTATTAATGGACTGAGAGAAAACTGTTTTTGCTCTCTTCCAAGAAGAGGCATGAAATGATAATCTAAATCAATTATTATAGAATTCTAGTATATTGACCAAATTTTAATATATAAAATAATAGACTAGCTACTTTGCTCAATCACCAAAACACTGTAAATCAAAGACTCTTCCAAAGAAAAAAATATTTCTAAATACATGAAGTTGGAATCAGAAAAAGAACTAATGATCTGTTTACCCAAATGCATTATCAAAAATATCTTAAGTGTATGAATCCAATTATGGGAAATTTCCATTTTGAAAAAGAAATTGAAGACAATATAGGGACAAAGAAGAAACAATAAAAGAAAACCCTCTCCTGTTTTACAACAGTAGACACTACTGGAAAGCACCACAGACATTTGGGGAAATGATAATAACCTTTTAATTGGAGTTTCCAGTGAGATTGCAGCATCCCCAGCAAGGCAGTTTTGGTACCTACTAAAGGAGAATGCCAAGGAACATGGATCTCCCTTGTGCAAAATATCTACACTTACAGCTGTTCCTAAGAGGTAGCAAAGGAACACAGAGTACACACAGCTCCACATGGCTTCTTCTGGATAACCTGGTGATGCTAAGAGTTTTCCTATTCCAGCTCTGATTTTTGGCAGGAGAAACTTTAAGCAAGAATAACACCTCATAATCAAGTTACCAGTCTGCCGTGGACATGAACTTTACAGGTAGTTTATACCTGTGATGGGACACTGAATGTGGATTTAGAGTTTATCAAACTTCCAGTAGTTTTGTGTAATTCACGATTCCTAATTCATTCCTTAATGTGTTCTCTACAAAGAGAGGCAACAGGGAATGGAACTTAATAAACTGTACTCATTTAGAATTATGTAAGATAGTTAGCAAAATCATAAAATCTTAGATCACCACATATTTTAAAAATAATTTCTTTCACTTTCTAGAAAAGCAAGTTAAAGCAAAAGGACAAGGAAATTCTCTATTTACATACCTCAGGGTTTTAATATATGTCTGATATGTGAATGAAGCTAAAAGATATTAAAGATTCAGGCACCTGAGACAATCTCTGCCATCCCCAATAAATAGCAAACCAAACAAAACCAGGTCTTCAAGAAACATCTAAGGACAGAAAGGGCTTTGCTGTTAATAGCATATGTCTTTTTTAGGTTACAGTCATGAAAGTTTAGCTACCCACCATAGAATTGCACATAAATGCCTGAGCACAGCAGATGGTATTTTAAACAAACATGTTTCGCAAGGTATCATCAGCATAAAGTTAGATACAGATTGTCTGTTTCATTCTTAAGCAGTGTTGGTGAACTCATCATTAGCACATCTTTATTAAACTCAGTTTTAATAATAAACCCACTGAATCCTCAGGGTGTAATATCAGAAATAAAAGTGTTGCTGCTTTTATAAAAGCACTAAAAGTCAATTATTTTTCTTACTTTGTCAAATTTGAAATATATATTTTTTGAAAAAATGCAGCAATTAAATTTATTCAAACGGCAATTCAGATAAACGCTAGTCTGGGTCCCATATAAATGCTTCTCTTTGCTGATCCTGACAGAGGAAGCCAAATTGAAAGAAAGAGTGAAACAGAACAGAATTCCCCGGAGATTACTGTCCTGTTCTGCTGACTGGGAAGTCTAGCTCTTAAATTATACAGAAATCAACAACAAACCCTCAACCCTAAGCCACTGCATTTACAAAGCAAATTCCAGATTGTTCATGTTAGCTTGTTAAATATCACTAAGCTAGAGGTCTTTTAAAAATCATAAAAGGTATTTTAAATCAAAAGCAAAGATTCGGCATTTTCCCTCTGTGATGGTGATATTAGAAATATAACACAGACTGACTGGTGACTCAAATAAGTCTATGCAAGAGTCTCATTTCAACTCTAAGAGAAAGTAAAACAAGTTAAAGCACTTGCCCTGCAGATACAGGAGGAATTAATTACTTTGTGAGGAAATTAAAGATACCAAACAAGTCATATGTATACTTATTATGTATTTCTATAAACTTTTACATTATAAAGTATAAAATATTGATTCTAACATATATAAACAGCTCATATTTCAATAGCTATATTCATGAATTCCTTAATTCTCAGATAATGTTAATGAGCATGTTATGTTTACCAATTACAATGCCATTCACTATACTAATACATTTATTGACAAAGTACTATACTAACTACTATGTTGTTTTGACAATGTATATACCAAAGAAGAAAAGAACATGCTTGCTATTATAGATTTTACAGTTCTTTTTTTATTAAGTTTATACATTTCATAAGACATTTCTTAATCAGGTTTAGACTGCCTCTTGCATCCATCCCCACCCCAACACCCACCAGACATCATGTATTCCATCACACATGTTAAGCCCGGTCCAGTCAAACATTTGTGCCCAGATGTCCTTTAGTGCAAATTCATCCACTGGAGTCTGGTCAGACCACTTAGACATTAAAAGTAAGGCAAACGCCCCCTTTCCCAGCAGTAATCAGTCTCCAATAGTTCTTAGCCTAGGTCTGACCCGCCACCATTTTCTATCACTCCACTCTACTCCCTTGTCTAATCTGAGTTGGAGTGGGTCCTGTGCTCAATACCACCATTGCCACAAGTTCACGTGCCAGCTTCCAGGGCCCTGAAAGCCTATGCGTCCTTAACTTCATGAACCACTCCTTCCTCTACAACCATTTTGCTTCCCTCTAACACATCGATCCCCAAGTTCTAGGTGAATTAGGTTCACTACAGGAATCCTATCCAAGGATACATACTCTGTAGTCTCTCATTCTGTAAAACTTGGCTACTTATGGTCTTCTGTGTGCATAGCATTATGTTAAGGAAACTGATGAGAGTCGAAGGATGCTTTAGTCTTCTCTCTACCCCTCATTCCTCTGTGTTCCATGAGCCTGAGGTGTAAAGGTTCCACCGTAGATGTGTCAGTGAGGACTTGGCATCTCTCAGATATATGTTCTCAATGTCTGGCAAGTTGTGGAATTCTGCTGTAGCCTCCATCTGTTGCAAAAAGAAGTTTCTTTGATGAGTGCTGTACTGTATGTTTGTCTGTAAATATAAGGATCCATATTGAGCATATGGAAAGAAATTTCATTTCTCTAGAGATGTGACAGAGATAGGGTTTTCTGTAGGATCTATGTCCCCTCTAATCCTGTGTATTTGGCTGAGTTTACAGTGATATCCAGGAGTTTACTCCCACTGAGAGAGTCTTAAGTCCAATTAGGTGCTGTTGATCAATCCCCCAGATGACAGTGCTACTAATGCATCAGTAGAGGTAGTGTGATGTGCCAGTTATTATGAACATTAGAATTTAGGGGTTTGTTTGGATCTTTGATTAATTTTCTCCCTTAGCAGTTTGCATATTATCATCTAGTATTATAGGACTTAAATTTCAGGTAGAAGGTTTCCAGGTCAGTTCCTTCTCAATTGCGCTGAGTCCTTTATTCAAAATATGTCCTGCCTTCAGTAGGAGGGTACTGTCTTCTAGTTCTGGGAGATAACCAAGAGATTTGGTTTGGCAATAGCTTGTATTATTTTTTGAGTCTTTTTGACCACTCTCACAAACCACACAAAGGGAGGTACATTCTGTTTCGCACTGTATCCTTGCCACACAGCCCCTGGGCATACAGTTTAGAGTTTACAAACAGTTTGTACATTTCTAAAGGGGTTATGGTTACATCAGAGAGGGGCTCTGGGTTCCCTATCCCTCCAAGATTCATTCATCTCTGTTCTTTTTCCTTCCAACTGACCTCCATTCCATGGTCACATTCTCTTCCTCTCCACTCATAGCCTCCTTGTTATTTTCAGGATCTATATATAATGTACATGTGCACATGTGTATACACATACATATACTTATAAATCTGAATTCTTCTTTTTAAAAATGTGCATTTGTCTTTCTGAGTCTGGCTGAATTCAATTAACCTTATGATCCATCATTTCATCATTTCTCTGGAAATGTTATGATTTTCTTTTTCTTTACAGCTGAATAAAATAAAATTCCTATGTATTATATACCATATATTCATATGAATACACATGAATTTACTTTATTCATTTACTTTATCCACTCATATGCTGATAGATATCCAGGCTAGTCTCCTTTTGTGGGTATTATGAATAGTGCAACAATAAATATGGATGGATAATCTTGGGATTATTTCCTTTGCTACTGAGTCTTTTACACAACATTATTAATGAGGGTCTCTCAGTTGGGGAATTTCCTCTACCTGATTGGTATGTAAGCATGTCTGTGTGACATTTCCTTCATTGTTGAGAAATGAAAGTGAGCCTGGCCCAATGTGAGCACTCAGTGGCTTATCCAACCCAATATTCCAAATGCTTTCACAATCCTCCTGAAAGATAATATGGTCATGTCCCTCACAACAATATCCGACTATATAGTACCATTTTGTCTCTGAGTTAGATTTATACTGCTGTGAAAACATTAACCAAACAGCAACCTGGGGGAAGAAAGGGTTTATTTCAGTTTAAACTCCCAAGTCACAATGTATCACTGAGATAAGTCAGGTCAGGAACTCAAGAAAAGAGCCTGTAGGTAGAAACTGAAGGAGAGACCATGGGGCAATGCTACTTACTGACTTTTCCTCCTGTCCTGTGCTTAGCTGCTTTCTTACACACTCAGGACCAAGAGCCCAGGGTAGCACCACACACAGTAGTGGATTGTATCTGTCTGTATCGCTCAACCAATGAAGAAAATACCTAATAGACAGGTCAAACTGATACAGGAAGTACACCAATTGAGGTTTCCTCTTCTAAGATGTGTCCATTGATAACTGAAGCTACCCAGCGCACACTTCTTTGTATATGAACTCCTCTTATGAATGTATTTTCACTGTTTTCTCATGATAGATTATTTCTTCTTCCTCTGTGTATAATATGCCTTTAAATATCTTTCTGAGTGATGTTTCTTCTTCATGAACTTCTTAGTTTATTTTTATTTTCAAATACCTTTTTTTCTCCATCAGTTTTAAGATTGATAGATAGCTTTAAGCTGTGATCACAAAGCCAGAAATTCATGAAAACACATCACCACTATGGTGCTACCTCTTCATGACAATTTTACAAAGGCAGCATGAGCCTAAAAATTAGCCAAAAAGTAGATGTGTGTTGAAGTCCAACCATATACACCATTGCCCTGCAGGCTTAACAACAGCATTTAGACCACCACCAAGGCTTCAGAGAACCATGGGGCACTCTGTGGCTGATTTGACTCTGCTCTGAAAATTGCCTTGTCACTGTGCTCCCCACTCACCTTCTTCCTCTTCTCTGCTGCTCTAGGAAGGTACCAGAATCAGGAACCGATCACCAAATGGAGAGTTACCCTAAAGTCCATTCAGTGTAGCATTCACAAATAACAAATGTATCCCTGAGCACTGCTTTGTCCATTCTGGGAGATGAGAATATGCTCTGCCAGTGAGAGACAGATCAAAGCCTATCCACAAGATGGCAATTGCCCCGCCCTGTCAAACTGACGTGCCTTTCTACTGCATGCTGTTTTTCTTAAGAGTAACTTCCCCTGGCAGGCAAAGTAATGCATCTGGCATGACCAGTGCTGAGACCTGTGGCAAAAGTAAGAGTACCAGCAGTCAGGAGTTCCAGCATTGCTTTTCAAGATCTGCTGAAGATGTGTTCAGCATGTTCAGGCACGTGCGGAGCAGGGGAGCTCACGTTTGACAGTGGTAGACATTGAAGCTATAAGCCATATCAGCACAGTCAGTGTGCTATATGTGACTTCTTGGTGTTTTTATGAAGAAAAAAAAGATGTTTAATGAAGATACTGACTGTTGGAGACAGACAAGGATAGAAGAATATAATCTTCTCGAAATAACCAATGTTTTCATGGCATGGCACTACATTATGTTTTGAGAGCGTCCTTTTAATATTTTTAATTTTAATTTTACGTGTATGAGTGTTTTGCCTGCATGTGTGTAGTTATTGTTTTCAGTGGGTGAACTGTTCTATATGCTGCACTTCTGTGTAGGTTCTAATGAATTTACTGAATTTTATTCTTTAAAGAAGAATTTTAGTCATTCAAATAGTAGAAGTATATTTAAAATAAACATAATTTTGAAATTTCTGAGAAGTCCTGGGAATACTTATTTATTGACCTTGAATCTCAAAGAGTAAAATGCCAGGAATTTTTTTAAATGACAAATTTGATTATTTTTTTGCTATATGCTATATTTCTAAAATGTATCATTGTTGCTGAATGAATGTACATTGTTGTATTTTTATAAAGAATAATATAGTTTGGATTTCTTTCTCATTTCCCCATATATAGGCTTGGATTTTGTCTGGTTTGAGCTTTCACAGGAATTTTGCTGACTGTCACCATTGCTGAGAGTTCATATGCGTAACTGACAAGTTGAAGGACATTTAAGGAAACAAACCAGACTCTATAGGCCATATATATATATATATATATATATATATATATATATATATATATGACCACAAGGGGTAGAAAGAACACTAAATTAAAGCAAGTCTCAATTCTCATCATTGAAGCTCCCTCATGCAATAGAGGGCGATGAACACAAAAAGGCCACAATTGGCCAAAGTGTAGAGAATAAGAGACTACAGAACATGTGTCCCTGGACAGGACTGCTATATTAAACTTCACCCACCCAGGGCTCACAGACCACTTGTGGAAGAGGGGGTTGCAGAACTGTAAGAACCAAGGCAAATGGTTGACGATAAAAAAACAGAATCTTACAAGCTGTTGGGACCTTGATCATATAAACTTACAGCAACGATGACAACATGAGCAAGACCCATGAAATCTCAAGAAGACAAAAACCAGCAGAGAACTGAGGGAATGGGAAAGAGGCCACAGCTTTAGGGGTGAGGACATTATCAGCTGATCACTGCTGGGTGAGAGAGAACTGATCTTTCAGGGAGTGACACTAGACAGACTGAACAGGGGCCAGTGGATGAACTCACACTGAGGAACTTCTGGGTACACAAAACTTGACTCCTTAGGTCTTAACATATAGGACAAATGTTTGTAATACAGAGAGCAGGCTATGAAGGGGGTGTAGATAGGAAGGAGGGGATAAGTATGATAAAGATGCTTCGTATGAAATCCATAAAATTTAATTAAAATGCATTTTAAATGTATACGAAATTGGGTGTTACCAGTGGGGGCAGATTCAGATGCAGAAGAGTATTTAAATACCATCAAATTATACTGTAAGAAAATATCAAATATTTAGTAATTTTTAAAACACTAGTATAGTGTTTGGCAAGTATGTTGAAATGAAACAAACTTAGATTTCAATTTCCATAATTTTATGATGCAAAGTACTAGCTTTTTAACTTCACAAGAATTAAGTTACAGTCTACTGATAAAAGAAAATAAATAGTACTTGATACGTATTCTGTAATATTTGTTCCATAGTACTTGTTCCTCATAACTCATTCTGGAAAATTGTTAAAGGCTATAACCTTTTACTAATTGTGGTATTAATAAAAATTTTTCTTAGATTTAGCAATATGGAAACTGTAGTATATGTGACTGATTAAGTTTATCACCAGACTGTGCATTATTCATTTATATAAATGCAATGAATTTTTGTATGTTGGTGTGGCAACTTTGCTAAATATGTTGATTTTAATAAGGTTATGTGAAGTTTTTATGATTTTCTATTTATATGATAATATCAACTGAAACTCAAGATGAATTAATTTCTCTCTATTTGAATGTCTTTTATATACTTTATTAATAAAGTCTCTAACTAGAACTTTCAGGATTCTCTTAAATAGATGAAACAGGAAAACATCTCTTTCCCTTGTTCCTGATTTTACAGGAAACACATTCAACTTTTCTCTTGAATTTGATAGAAACTGTGTTTTTATGTATGGTCTTTATAAAGCTGAATTAATTTCCTTCTGTGCTAATTGTGTTTTTCATGTAAATATTTTGAATTTGGTCATTTTTTCTCATAGAAGTCATCATGTGTTTTTATTCTTTATTAAGCTTAGGTGTTGTACTATTTTGATTGATATTTACATGTGCAACTCTCCTTGTATACCAAGAGTAAATTCCACTCGGTCATGACATAATATTTTAAACAGGCTATAGAACTTGATTTAGTAGTATTTTGTTGAGCAATTTTCCACTGATGTTGATACCAGTTTTTAGTTTTCTTTTCTTATGGTGTCTTTTTGTGACTTTTGTCCTTGCAATATTGATTTCCCAGACTAAGCACTCTTGCCGTTATGTTTTCTGTGGAAATGTATAAAGAGAGTTGGTGTTAGTTATTCTTCTCTACAGTGTGTGGCCTCTTTAGCCATGGATATTTGGCTGATTTTACAGTATCAGGAATGAATTTCTTCCTATTAAGTAGGCCTTAGACAGCTTCTGGTTAACCTTTGCAAAATAACATTGCCACTATTACATCATTAGACATATTTTTATGAGGTTTGGTTATTATTCTTCTTATTGGGACTAGTGACTGCTTTTCTCCCTCAGTAGTTTGCATAGCACCTTCTGGTACTATAAGAACTGGTCTTCAGGAAGGAGACTTCCAGTCAGTTCCAAATGGATTCTTCCAGGTCCTGTGTCTTAATTTTGGGTATCTGCCATAGAGTCAATTTCAAGATTTGGAGGCAACCAAGGGCTATGGAAACAGCCTATAGGGCTTTATAATTGATTTTTTAATTAGTGTATATTCATTAAATGCAGTTGTGATTAGCCCTAACTGTGAACTTGATATAATCTAGAATCACCTGTGAAGAGCATCTCCATGAGGAATTATTTAAATCAGGTTGACCTATGTATAGACATGTCTCTAAGAGGATTGTCTTGATTGCCTTAACTGGGGAAGACACATCTATTGATGTGTCTATTACCTTAGCTATGGAAGAACTAACCTGAGAGTGAGCAGCACCATTCCTTGGTTTGTGCCCTGGATTGTATAAAAGTAGAGAAGTCTAGGTGAGCTACAAGCATACACACATGAACTCATTTCTCTCTCCTCTGTACTGTGGATGTGATATGTGACTGGGCTACTTCAAGTTCTTGCCTTAATTTGCTCAGTATGACAGACTGTAATCTGGAATTCTGGGCTAAAATAAATCCCTTCTTCTCTAAGTTGCCATTTTGTCAAGGCCTTGTTATCCCAGCTCCAGAAATAAAACTACAAGTGTGATGGGTCTTATCAAGTCATTCTTTAGTAAATCTATTATATTCCTTGGTCATTTTCACCACACCTACACTCTATTTTGCCTGTACTGTTATTCTCATTCATTTTCTCTGGACAGTCTTGCTTCTATTTCAGTGTTCTATACAACAGCAGGAATTTTTATATCTAGATAAAATCAATGATCTACCAATAATGGAAAACACATTAGAGGTCTAATACTTCATTTTATTTTTAATTACATATGTGTGTGGTTCGGTGTGTGGATCTGTGTGAGTACAGATGTCAGCAGAGGCCAGCAGAGTCAGATCTCAGAGGACTCAGATCTCTTGGAGTTGGCATTATAGGGGTGTGGAAGACAGTCAACAAGGGTACTGGAAATTAAACTTATGCACCCAAATGCTGAGCCATCTCTGAAGCACTGATAATTGTCTTTCTAAAAATGTGAATTCTTTGACTTAATATGATGGTCTCCAGTAACATGCATGTTCTTGCAAATGACATTTCATTTTAAATGATTGAATAATGTGTTGTTACATAGACACTTTGAATGATTTGATCACTTAGATATTGTGCTTGTGTAATAAACACTGATGAACAATAATCTCTCTGTATGTTGATACACATTTCTTTGGGTATATTCCCAGGAGCAATAAAGCTGGATCTTATACTAGAAGTTCTATTTTTAATGCTTTGTTAAATTTTACATTATTTCCATGTTGTCTGAACTGCTTTACGTTCCCCCTAGAGTGAATAATGGTCTGTCATTCTTTGTATCCTCTCCAGTGTTTAGTTCCTTTCTTAATGATAGCCTTCTAAACTCAGTGAGTGGGAATCTCAATGTTGTTTTAACTTGCAATTTTTGGTTGGCTTAGAATCTTGAATAATTTTTTTCATATGCTTATAAATTTGAGTTTTATCTTTTGTGACCTATCCTTTTAGTACCTTAGACCATTTATTGATTAGATTGCTTGCTTTCCTGGTAATTTGACTTTTAAATGGTTTAATGTTCTAGGTACTTTTCTTTTGTCAGATACAGAACTAGCAAAGACCCTCCCCCGATTCTGTGTGTTATCTCTTCACTAAATTATCTCTTTCGTTGTGCAGAATATTTTCTAATTCAATGTACTCCTATTTGCCAGTTCTTGGTATTTTTCTAACTATTGGAATACTTGCCAAAACCTGTATTGTGAAGGGCTTTCCTGGTTTTTTCTCTAGCAATTTCAGGGTTTTAAGTCTTAAAGTAAGGCCTTTACATCGTTTAAATAGATTTTGGTACATAGTAAGATCTATGGATCTAGTTAATACCTCCATATGTAAATCCAGTCTTCCCAACATCATTTGTTGAAGAGAATGCATTTCTTCATTGTGTTTTGACATTTTTATGAAGGATAAGTAACTATGGCTGGGTGGGTTTATTTCCAGCTCCTTTCTTTAATTCTGTTGATCTATAAGCCTTTTTGTATACCAGTACCATGCTGAATTTAAAAAATGTAAATTATTTTTACTTTTTATGTATATGGGTGTATTGCCCACATATATGTAAGTGCACTTGTGTCATGCATTGCTCACAGAGGTCAAAAACAGGGCCTCAGGTTTCCTTGGAACTGGAGTTATGAGCAGTTTTTATATACCATGTTGAAATTGAACCCAGATCCTCTGCAAGAGCACTCAGTGCTCTTTACTGTGGAGCCATCTCTCTAGACCTTCCATGCTGATTTTTTTACCCTGGTATTATACTGAAATCAGTTATGATACTTCTAGCATTATTCTTTAACTCAGAACTTTTCTGGCTATCGGTGTTCTTATGTGCTTCCATTTGAATCATATAATGCTTTTTTCTAGCTCTTTGAACAATATCATTGAAATTTTCATGAGAATTATATGGAATCTGCAGATTATTTTCAGTCATATTTATTTTCAAAATATTAATTTTACAAAAATGTGAACATGGAAGGTGTTTCCATCTTCTAGGATCTTTTACAGTGCTTTAGTTAATATGTAAAAATTTTAAATTAAAAGACTTTTTAAAAAGTTTATTACTTTTATTTTTTCAGGTGTTTGAGTGTTATGCCTATATGTGTGTAAGTATCATCCATGTCATAAAGTGCCCTCAAAGGACAGAATAGGGCATTTTGAACTAGAGTTACAGTTAGTTGTTAGCTGTCATGTGGGTGCTAGGATTCAAATCTGGGTTTACTGCAAGAACAGTCAGTACTCTTTCCTTCTGAGCCATCTCTCCAGCTCCTCAGTATTGAAGTGTCTTACTTTTTTATTTAGATGTGTTTCAGTGTATTTTAAGATATTAAAAATGGAATTGCTTTGCTTGTTTCTCCAGCATGTTTGTTATTGCTGTACAGGAATGCTACCTCTCTTAGCCACTGCATATCTTGTTACATTGATGAAAGTGTTCATTGATTAAAAGAGTTCATTTGTGTAGTTTATAGGTATCTCTTTCTTTGTTAGAGGTACTGATGATGTTACTTGACTCTCATTTCAAACATAAGAGACAAAAGTAATTAATCCATAAATCTCTTCATAGATACAATGCAGAAGCAGAGGTCAATGGTAAGATATGTGAATTTACATACAACAAGAACAAAATATGAAATCGTACCTCAACTTAAAATGTGATTGTGAAGAAAGACCACCCAATATATTATTTAGGACATACCATTTTTACAAACTTCAAAATCAGCCAAAACTACACATCTGTTTATCTATCTATCCATCCATCTATATTGTGTATATATGTATTTAACATGGATTTTTCTTTATTATTGAGAATTTCATTCATACATACAGTGTGCTTTCATAAAATCCATCTTCCTCCTCCCGATTCTTTCCCTAAACCTCCCACTGATATTCCTTCCTCATAGGGTCTTTGTTTTAAACCCACTGTGTTTATCTCCTGCACCTGCCTGTATGTGCACAGTACAAACTTCAGGGCCCCCATCCTTGAAAAAACTAATTCTTGAAGCTCTCAGTTGTCAGTAGTTTCTTGACTAGGAGATTATTTTATTTGTTTCTTACTCTTTTTCAACTTCCTATTTCACTTATGTTTATTTAAGAATTTGTTATTTACTTTCTACAGCTAGGTTTTGATTCAGTTTGTTAGTATTTTACTAGTTATTTAAGTTTTAAAATTAAGTTGTTGATTTTAAATAGTTTTTGTTAAATACAAGCATGGAGAACTAAAAAAGCTGCCTTCTGCACCAATATTACTGTTCCCTCAAGTTTTAGTATGCGATGTTACATATTCTTATTTGTCAACAATTATTTTCTAAGTTGTCTGTTTTCTCTCTCCGCTCATTATTCCGTTAAAAGTGATTATTCAATTTTCATCATGTTTTGAATGTCTAATTTTATTTCTATCACTAATTTTTTATATGGACAGATGTTAGGCATAATGCAGGGTGGGCCTAGCTAGGCCACCTGCCAGGAGGAATGGAGGAATGGCTCTCATATGTGGTTGTGAAGCCAGTTTCCGCCCAGCACCTGGAGGGAACTTGATCCCCTTGGGAACAACCTGTCATTGGCTGTGGTCAGGACCCCACCTCATAAGGCTGTTGGCTATCAAGACCTATGAGACTCTCTGCTCTTTCTTGAATAAATGAGTTTACAGCAGACCACCACTGCTGGCTTTCCGCTCAACTCCCGGAGTCAGTGTCTTGATTCCGTGCCTACTCACCTCCTCACCCCACAACTGAAATCCTTTGGTCCCCCTAGGGCTGGCCCTGAGTGCTGGGACCCCTAACTCCACAGCTTTCAAAAATCTTTAAGGATTTAATTTATAGCCTAATATGTGGATTATCCTAGAAAATATCCTAATTTCCCAGAAAACAATGAATGTATCATTATGGGTAGAGTGTTTTCTGTATGTGTGTGTGTGTGTGTGTGTGTGTGTGTGTGTGTGTGTGTGTTTGTGTGTCTTAGATTTAGCCCTTTTATTGCATGGTGTTTCCTTACAAATTTGCCTGTTTCTTCCATCTCTACTGAGAATGAAACCTTTATTAGAGAACTGCATTAGAATAGATAGGTGAATTATCAAAAAAGTCCAGGAAATAAAACTAAGATTTGATCTAAGTTTAAAATTTTATATTTGGATATAATAATCAAAAAAGCTAGACTACCTTGCCATGCCATGCTTATCACTGAGCTTCCATGGAAAATCCATCAATATTCCATGACTATGCTTGCATCTTTATTAATACTGACAGCCTAATATTTGTTGTATCTTTTATATACTATATTATTATTTTTCTTTATTAAAAATGTTAAGATTTTTTCATTATTTCACAATTTTATGTAAATACATGAAATTTTCAGTTACATATATGCAAATAACGTGTGCTTTGTTTATATTCCCCAATTATCTTCCCTTCTTTCCTTCACCCTCTCTATTCCACTGAGATTCTTCTCCCTCCCACAGGTCTCCTTCTAACTTTCATGGCTTTTTGTTGGGCGAGGGCACTGCATTTAAGGATGCTTGAGAAGCGAGAGTAGGGGAGGCTAGTCACTTGAGCAAGGGCACAGGCCCAGCGGGTATGCTGCTAGGAATATGATTCCCCTCCCCTAAGCAACCATTAGCTGTGTACTGCTCTTCAGCAAAATGTTGATCCTTGAAGTCCCTCACTCCCCACCAACCCCACCACTGCATCCATGATAGACCATTGATAGTCCCAGTCCCTGCGAAAGTCTTGTAAAGGTAGACTCTGTTGGTCTGAATTTGTGGGCACAGCAGCCATATCAGGTACAGAAGACAGAATTCCACAATTTTTCAATAAAGCAAATATGCTTCCATGAGGTTTCTGACAGTCAACAATATTTGCTGAAAATTGATAAATTCCAAATATATTGGAAGGGGCAAGAGCGGGAATATCAGCTGAGATGGGAAAAATTTCCTCAGTAAACTAGTATTTAAAGCTTAGAATTACAAGAGTGTAGTGTTTAAGGTATTGATGCCATTCTGGATGGAATATACAATTTAGGAAAACAACATATGGACTCATGTAATATTTAATTCAACTACCATAACTGAATAATATAGAAAGTGCTAGTGAGTCTCAGAAAAATTGCAGTTTAGGATTTCAATCAGTTCAAAGCAATATTTTTAAAGTACTGGCAGAAGGAAGAGCAATATGCATCATGTGCAGATTCAGACATCAGTCTGCGGGTAAAACTGCAGATAAATACTGTGCAGGAAATTTGAGGTCAGTGTATCTAAACAGATACCACAGAATGCAATACAATACCACAAAACTCATTATATTTGGAATTGTCCAAATGAAATGTTGAAAAATGTCTGGACATTCCTATATAACCTGGAGATTGAACCAGATATACTTGATCTTTAATTGTTCTTCAAGATTTTTTTTTTAATACAAAATGCCAATGTCGGTCAGTATTACAAGCTGGAGGACTGCTAGATCTTTGACAGCGTCACATCTTTTGTAAAGAATACATGACAAGAGCTTGTCAGTAAAGGCTTGTGACATTTACGTAGTAAATTCAAAATAGCCAATGAACAAGATGGCTATCACAGAGAACAAAGTTTCCCCAGAAACAAGGTCAAAATCATTAGGTAAAATTGATATTATTATTGTTTGCTAGATAAAGTTTTATTCAGTTGTCATTGAGTGGAGAATGCTAAAAACCCCAGCACTTGGAAGACAGAGGGAGCGAGAGTGGTGAGTTGAGGCGAGACTAGTGTATATAAATAGTTCTAGGCCACTGGAGGTTTGTTTCCAGTGTATATTTTTATTGAATTTTTGTTCATACAAATCATCTTTTCTGGTTGTTTTTATTTGAACCCTTGTATATTTCATACATAACATCTCAATCATCCTTAGTCATCTTTATATCCTCCTTCCCACCCGAACCTCCCATACTCTCTCCAGAAAACCCCAAGACTGCCGTATACCTAAACTAATAAAATTTCTTATTATGTGAAAAATATGTATCATTATATCTACAGACAAATATTCCAGCCACCACTCATCAAAGAAGTTTCTTTTGCATCAGATGGAGACTATTACAGAGTACCACAACTGATCATACACAGACACTGCCTGTGAATTCCCCATGCCTAAGCAGCACATCTACAATGCAACCTCTACACCTAAGACCCATGGAACACAGAACAAGAAGTAAAGAAGACACTAATGATCTAACTAGAGTTTTACACTTAGTCCCTATGGCCAAAAAAAGTTACACAGAAATTTATTTTATCTATTGAATATATAAAATATAATTTTATATTTAAACACAACTGAGTAGTTCCAACCAAGGCTGTTTCCCTGGCCAAGCAAACCAAAAACACTCTCTTTTGGCATCTTTATAGAAAAAAAGGTGCATAAATATCTCCAAGTTCAAAGCTGTAGCACAAAACATAGCCCTGTGTGTTTGGGGGCACAAAACTTAAGTAACAAAACCAAATATGATTTTACACTTTTAATTACCAGTTAATTTTTTCTTTTGAGTCAGTATCTCCTTCTAGCCCAAGGTGATCTGGAATTCACTGTAAGACCAGGCTAACCTCACTCTCATAGAAAATCACCTACATTTGCCTCCTCAGTGCTCAGACAGCACCACAAATTAAATCACAAAAGAAAACAAATTTGTGCTATTCAATGAAGTGTAATTTGGATCAGTCAAATTCTGGAAACAATTCATTTGAAAAGGGATCTAGTTAGGAAAGTGGACCCCACCCCCCAAAAAACAAGTATTTGCAGCAGAACAAGATATTGAAAACTTTATATTATGGTGAAATGTTGCTGAAATATAATATTGCAGCAAAACTGTGGGATAAAGTGCATAATAAACATGCATGAACATTTGTAATATACTGTATTAATAACAAACAGAAATGTTCAAACATCATAAAGCTAATGACATTAATCTGTAGTATGACAGAACAGGAAAGAGTGTAAACATAAAAAGTAGATGTATTTAAAGATAACTACTTCATAAATTTAATTTTGGAACTTTGTAAAGATATGCAGTGTTATTATGGTGTCAAAAACGGGAATTCTGAGGGGCAGGATAACAACTTTCTCCATCCTTTCCTACTCACAGATGCCCATGTCTTAGAGCATAGAACCTCTGAACATGCCCTGCAGACAAAAGAATTTTGAGGACTAGGCACTGCATGCAGATATTAGAAAGAGAAGATTATTTTGGATCACGACAGTTTTACCAAGTAGAGTCACATGAGTCCTTAAAGATGAACGGCCAAATCTAAGAACCAGAAGGCAGGAAGAACTACAAAAATCCCATCTTCTGGTTATGATACAGACATTCCAAGCATGAACTCAGTGTAACTGTGCTTGTCTAAATTGAGATGTCAACCATGGATGACAGTGAGGATCACAAGGCCCTGCCTGACCTGCCTTCTGAACTAGTAGAATTGAAGAGTCACGATCAGTTGAGTAACCACTTGATCAGTTTGCCAGACTCTAACAGAGAGTTCTAAATCAATGGTCCCACAGTCCTTAAAAAATGCCATACTTCAAAAGCACAATATCTCTTCAAACTAATCAAAAAAATCTCTCGACTTTGTGCTCCTGAAAAACTCTAATAAGTTACATACTGCATTAATTCCAAAGGGAAGAACCAGGGTACACTTAAGCAAAACAAATGTCAAACAATGTCCTGAATATTGAACATCTGGTATTAACTTAAGATTTATTTTGAACTCCAAAAGGCTTGGGCACTCTGCTTCTCTGGCTCTGCCATTGACAGAACACACAGTTTGTTTCACAGACTCAGGCTGGCTCATCTCCATTACTGTCACTGAACATGGTGATTATCCCACAGTCCTGGCAGCTCCAGTATGCTTGGGTCTCCATCACACACCTGAGGCTGCACTTCCACCAATGGCCTCTTGTGGCATTTCATAGTGTGAATCCTCAGATTCTTTTTATGCAACTTTTATGCCTTTAACATGAGTCCTTCCTAGAAGGACTGTGCTAAGCTCTGCTCCAGATTTGATGTGCACTTTGCCCTCTCTGGATCAGAGTTAATATGTGCTGACTCTAAGAACACACTTAGAATACATCACCTCAAGGATGCTGGTCTCTTCTTAGTCACAGCTATTTTTTTTATCCCTAGCTGATCAGCACTGATTATCTCAGTAAAGCACAAAATGCTTCACATTCAAAAATTCTTGATTAGAATATATTATACAAACCTCCCTGATAGACTGCTTAACTTTGAAGCATCTATAAGCAAGGCAGCCATTGTTTACACTTCTTTCAGTATTTTTTCTATCTTTCCACAGAACAGCTCACAGAGCTGAAAGCACTTTTCTAACTCAAACCTGCAAAAGCTTTCAGAATTCTATGAAATATGTATGGTCAGAGCAGGAAGAGCAA
The DNA here is from genome assembly GCA_035773235.1 of Eospalax fontanierii. Taxonomy (NCBI): domain Eukaryota; kingdom Metazoa; phylum Chordata; class Mammalia; order Rodentia; family Spalacidae; genus Eospalax; species Eospalax fontanierii. The sequence goes on along the minus strand of CM069537.1, from coordinate 35,534,133 downwards.
TATCCCACTCTCTGGTACCAATTTGTGTCCTTGTTTGTTTCACTATTGCTGTGAGAAAAACAATAACACCAAATTTAGGAAGAAAGGATTTGTTTTATCTCACATCTCCCACTGAGGGAAGTCGGGGCAGGAACTCAGGACAGGAACCTGGAGGCGGGAGCTGAAGCACAGGCCATGAAGGAACGTGGCTTACTGGCTTGCTGTTCCGGCTTTACTTAGACTGCATTCTTAAACAATCTAGGACTACCTGCCCAGGGGTGGCGCTGACAACAGGGGGCTACCAGATCCCATATCAACACTAAAATGTCCCCAAATGACCAGAAGTCAATCCAATGGATGCAATTCCTCAATTGAGGTTCCCTCTACTTAGGTGTACCAAGTTGTATGCCGAAAAGATAGGATGAAAATCTTCACAATATTAATCCTATGGACTCATGAGCATGAGTACAGGGATTCCTCCTGTCTTTTGATATCTTCTTCAGTATCTTTACTCAATGTCTTAACAATTTTAGGATATAAGTTCTTCGCTTTCTTGATTAGATGTATTTCAAGGTATTTTATAATTTTTGAGGCTAGTGTGAATGGGATGGTTTTCCTGATTTCTTTCTTGGAATGTTTGTTTTTGGAATAGAAGAATATTGATTTGGGCTTGTTAATTTTATATCCTGCTACTTTCTGAATTTTTTTATCACTTCTAGGAGTTTTCTGATGGAGTCTTTAGGGTTCTTTATAGATAGAATCATATCATCTTCAAATAAGGATCTTTGACTTCTTTTCCAATTTGAATCACCTGACCAAGGGTCCTAGAGACTCTCAAATAATACAGGTCATTGTCCCTAGTATTGGCTACCCACTTGCACTTGAATGTAAGACCCTGTTACTGAAGACACGACATACATGAGCTGAAGCACAAACAAGGGTAAACCAAGCTGAAACTGACATCAAAGCTTTATCTCTACTGACTAGCTTTCATAGGACTGGAAAGTGCTATGTGTGTTATTGGAAGACAAAGTAATCATCACCCTCACCCAGGTGCAGCGACAACTGGCTTGGCAAGATATTCCCACTGATACACAATAGTGGCACAAATACTATAGAAGTAAACAACTGTTTTCTAATTAGATTTAAGATCTGCTTAAATTGGAGCCTATACATGACACAGATATCAGTCCTAGGGACCTGTGGCAAATAGGTCTCAGGCCATATGGGAGATACTTATACTACTATTCTGCTAAATAGAAATAGTATTAAACTGACTTCCAATGACTTATTTTTAAAGAATAATGCATCTCCCAGCTCTCACCAGAGAACATACCTGATGCATCAGATCGTTATTAACACAGACTCATAAGAGTCTGCTGGGTTATTATTCCTGAATAGGACACTTGTTTTAAACTTCTAGGCCAAGGTCCAGGGATCATTGAGGAAAAGGAGGTAGAAATATTATAAGATTTTAAGAGTCAGAGGTGGTGAATGACCACAAGAAACAGAGTTTTCCAGACATTTTTGGACAGTTATTCTATGGACTCCCAGGAATAGTGACAAAATTCACAAAAACTCAAGTAAGCTCAAATAAGATAAAATCCCAGATGCTGGGAATTGAGTTAGAAATCCCATTCTTACCTGAGCAACTATTGACAACTAATGTCTCCTGGGAAGAAAAGAGTCAGTCTCATTTAATGGGGTGGCTCTTGAGAAGTTAATCAGGCTCAAGTGGATGGACTCACGCCAATAGGATTTGGGGGACACAAATTTTGTGCATGCTCTCTCTCTCTCTCGCTCGCTCTCTCTCTCTCTCTGTCAATTTTTCTCACATACATACGTGTATTTATGTATGTATATATGTATGAAATGAAGGTTGGTTGGTGAAGGGTGGTAGGGTGCAGATAAGGCAAGGGATCTAAAAAAATCAAATTATTCTGCATAAAATTTACACAACTCAGTAAAAGGTGGAAACATTGAAACATTTATTCTCTCACATCACCAATTTTATACATCCTCAAAAAACTGTAGTGCTGTTGAGTGACTGTGTCATACTGTAGAGAATGTCAATGTTTGGCCACAGTGTTAAAGACACTTTGTATAAACCATACTTTATGTCACAAACAGAAATTCAATAAATTATCTTACACTGTTCAAGAAAACATTGAAAGACCATTCCCAGCTGTGTTGAGGGAGTGATATGAGAATCAAGGTGTCAAAATTAAGCTGTGTGCTGGCTTTCAGTATGGAGGCAGGATGCCATTAAGCCAGGGAAAGTGACAGCTTCTACAAGAAGTAAAAGAAGAAGTAAAAGCAAGGAAATAGCTTATCCCTCCAGAAAGAAATTCAACCCTGCCAAGATCTTGATATCTGTCCAGTGTTGAACCTGACCTCCAGATCAATTCAATGCTTGTGATTTGCTAATAATATCAAATTAAATTATCAAAATAATTATTTCATTTTATGTTCTTCTGAGATGAGTAGAGTGTAAAACTTTAAATGAATCTAAAAACTCTGTAGTATCTTTATTTTTCTATTGTTTATAAAGCATGAAAATGTGTTGAGACTCAAAGGTATCTAGTATGAGACAGAATACCAAGTCTATGATTTTGAGATTAAACCATCCCACATTCCTAAATTAAATGTACCCTATAGATCAAGGAACTCAGTTAGCATACTCATTTTGTAATTTGCAAACAACAATGATATTAATTGACAGCACAATATTTTTATGTGTCTACAATGTGGACCACTTAAGTCATATCAATTAACAAATAAAGAGATAAATGAGCACACTTGACTTTTTGGTGAAAACATTTTATATCCACGATTTTAGTTGTATGAAATTCATTACTCACTTATCATGTGCAAGCATTCCCTGAAGTATATTACATCCATCAAAAAAATGTATTCTGATCAGTAGCTATGCTTCCCACCACTACTCCTAATAACCATGATTCTACTTATTACACATGTGAGTTCAACTTTTTAGTTTCTTATGAGAATGAGATTATGCAGCCCTTTTCTCTGTGGATGTGACTTCATATACAGCTCTGATCCATCAGATCCATCAATATTGTCACACACTGTAGGACTTTCTTCCTTTTAATGCTGCATTAGGTTTTATAACAATACCATAAAACAAGAAAACTTGTCAAAGGCAATAGAAAACTAATTAGCTATTCTTTAAAGGTAAATATATGGAATAATATAGTATTGGTCCTGCCACATCTCTAAAACAGTAATTCTGCATAGTCAGGAGGTAGGTAGATGTTTATATTTATAAACAGTCCATAAAATAAAACATTTTTACAAGTCACAATTATTAAAACCATAATGAATTAATATATCCTGACAATAATAAAAATCAACTCTCATCACAAAAGAGCAACAAATGTATCTTAATGATAAAAATATGGTGATAGGCTAAAAGATTTCCAAGGAAAACTTCAAGAAAAAAATAATAAAAGCAAACATTTCTAATAGTGATCTCAAATCTAATAACTAACATATGGGTAATGTGAAGGAGGGGAATTTCATATGAAACCATCTGCATATAAGGAGTAAATATATGTGGTCTAAAACTATGTTTAGGAAATAACTGTATCTTGAATGAATAATTTATAAGAAAAAAAGAGGTTCAAAGTATGCTATGTAAACAAATTGGAATGCATTCGAATTAAATTCTGTCTCTAGAAGGCAGAAAAAGAAAGAGAAAGGAAAATCAGATAAAGTTAGCATTCATTAGGTATTTGAAAACGTTTACAGAATTGTTCATTCATGTTATGTGATAAAACTCTGTATAAAATTTTTAAAGCCAAACCTTTACACAACCATATGAAATTTAAGCAGAAATTGTATGAAATATAGAACTAGCTGCAAAAGATTCTTGTGGGGAATCAATGGTATTGAAGGAAACCGACTCATGTTGGTAAAGCTGGGTGGTATGTGCAGGAAGTCAGTTTGGGTAGATAAATGCCTCCAATCACATTGCTTACTGTCATTGAAGTTGAGTGATAACCTTAGGCAACATCACTATACTTCTTGCTATTTATAATATTTTGTAATAAAAATAGGAAAAGAGCAGAAAGAGGAGAAAAATGAAAAGGCATATGGGGTGGCTTTTAAAATGTTTCTGCAGATTATTGTAACAATGGCTTCTGAAAATCCTCTTTTTATAGTGAGGCAGAACTGAAGGGAAAAATAATCTGAAATTTCTTTCTAGGGGAATATATTTTTTAAAGTTTTCACTTCCTTATTTCCACTGAGGATAGTTATATTATTTATCCCAATAAGAAACTACTGTATACTGAATAGAGCTTTAAAAGCTATCATTATCTTTTAATTTTATTTTCTATTGCTTCTGAGTAGCAGATTTTTTAACCTAGTATGACTATAAATTTTTAATTTTAGTTACAATTTATTCATAAATATCAAATAAAAATAAGAGATTTTTAACTAATTGCATTGGAAGTGATGGGAATGATCAATCAATCCTTTTTGAGACTAAATCTGTTCCACAGAATCAGTTCCCCAAAGGTCTCCCTGGACAGTATTCAGAATTGCCCTTCCTAAAATCTGTAAGTTGTATTGTAACACAAACCAACTGGAATTGTTGCTTATCTTTTCCTTAAGTTTGACAGGGAGAAAATTTTCATTAGTCTTAGAATTTTCTTACTTTAAATATAGAGCTCTTTGAAGAGGTATTCTTTTCTTGTTCTTCTTCCTTGTGCACTTGCTACAAAAATAATCTAGTAATATATTTTTAGGCACTAAAGAAATGTGGTAATCCCTTCTCTTCTTTTCAATAACTTCAAGAAGCGCATCCTGTGATCCCGAAGTTCCATGTGATTGCAAAACAAAAGCATTCCCTGGGTCCCCAAATGTCAGCAAAAATGATATAAGCTGAAATTCAGACACGATCCAAGAGGTTCAAAGCAAAAAGAGCAGGAGTTCCTTTCAGAGGAGACAGCTGTTGAGCTGCCATTCTGGACATGCTGGTTCTGGATTGCTTTCCCCACAGTATCCAGCCAATCCTACCAGAGTCTAGGATCTCTTTGATACCATTAATGGTTCTTTTACTGCTCTTCTTGGGATATCTGATTTTTCAAAAATAAGCTTCGGGATTTGGAGTATCTGACTAATTTAGTTTAAATCATCCAATGCTTTGGATTTTAATGGTAACATATGATTGCCTTCTCTTTTCTAGATTCACAGAATTTCCGTTCATCCCCCCAAATCACAGGGAATGCTCAGATGCTAACAGCCCAAACTGATCAATAGTCTAGCAGCCAGTGTTATCCTTAATCACAGAGATGAGGCGTCATTGTGTATGTGTGTGTATGTGTGTCTGTGTGTGTCGTGCTGAGAATTAAATTCAGACCTCACTTACAGCAGGCAAGTGCTCTAACAACTGAGTTATACACCCAGTCTCCCTTCAATTTTGTTTAAGTGTTTGTAATTTTCAATAATCAGTCCCTTGTCCTCACTTACAATAGAGCTGACAACTTCCTTTACATGTAGTATAGTTAATATGTTAGATATAGAGAAAGTCTCTATTAAATCATTCATTTCCCTAATCCTCTATCTGAAGAAGAGCAGGTGCTCAAAAAGTGCTGATCAATTAATTATATGAAATAAGCTTCATATTCAAAGTCACAATATTTCATTTGATAAAAATGAAATCATTGCAGCTTACATTGGTAAAAATAAAAATCAAGTCCCTCCCCAAGTCTGTTAAACTTTAGAGAGAAAATCAAATATTTCCCTTTCTGCTTTAATAATGAAAGAATCGACTAATCACTATTAAGCAGCCTATTGAATTTAATTGAAGTAAATAAATGGAAGTGTTTTGTAAATTTTTATACTACATTCAGATAAGGTATTAATACTAACCATCTGTTCAACCATACGATGCTTTTGTTTTGATTATACACATAAAATTTTATTGTGGAATAGTCTTTATTGATAGAACCATGTCAAAATAAAGTAGAAAATGGCTTTTGTTTAACTGGGTAAAGTTGTAACTTATCATTCATTTATATTTCATATATTATAAATATATATAAGGTATTTAGCTTTTATGAAACAAGGTCATTTATATTTCATATATATACATATATATATATTTATTATATTTTGCAAAGTGTCTCTCTGTAGCCCCAGTTGATCTAGAATTCCCTATGTAGACCAGGCTACCCTCAGTTTCACAGAGATCAGCCTGCCTCACCTCCTGAGTGCTGGCATTAAGGGTGTCTCTACCACTCCTGTCTTATATTATTTATTATTATATTTATGTTCTAAATGAGCATACCAATCTATATGCATGTGTATATTTTAATAATCACACTGTCTATGGCATTCTTATGCATAATAGATTATAATATTAATGAGGTATTAAAATTTCAGTTTCTTAAATTTGAAATATCTGTAATCTCAAATTTTAAGAAACTACCACAAGAAGTACAACATATATTGACCATCCTCTATGTTCCCAAAAAGATAAAATAAAATGTGTAAACAGTGCTTAGTTACTGTTACTTAGGTACATGTTTGCTGGGTTCGCCAGCAGGTAGGGCGGTGGAGAACCAGGTCCAGCCGGCCTCATCCAGTGGCTGAACAGGATGGTGAGTGTCAGTGGCCTGGACCCTCTCGACCCCAGAGAATACCACACGGAGCCGGGAGACTTGTCGAAGCAGGATCTCACTTTATTGCGTCAGGTAGAGGGTAGAGGTAAAGGGTTGGGGTTAGTTGGGGCTAGAAGGTGGGGCAAGGTGACATGGGGATTGGAAGACCAATTATTTTTCACCATGTAGGCTGTAGCCAAGTAGAGGCCATTTTTGTTGTGCTTTGCTGTCTAACTCCTATGCAGAAGTGTCGGAGACAGGTCGCAAAACTCAAATGAGGCTCAGGAAGTTATATTAGGCCACATGTTTGGACGTATGAAGCCCAACATCTCCCCCTTCCATTTCAAATAAAGACAGCAGAGGCGCATGACACCTGTCTTAGGTTGTCTCCCACTCGGAGATCTTACCTGTCATTGGGTATCATGCATCATGCTTATTATGGGTTCCACTCCATGACTTGTCTTAGGTTGACTCAATTCGTCTGAGATCTTACCCATCATTGGTCAGATGGAGGACAGGGGAGGACCGTTCATAAAAGGATAGCCAATCATAAGAAGGACCATTTTCCTGAGTAGCCAGCCTCTGATAATGGACATCGACCTGGTTTACTCTAATTTCCTCAAGGCACTAGTAAATGAATTGTGTAAATTTGTTAAGAACAGAAGGTCCCACAACTAGGAGGAGGAGGAGTGCAAGGAGGAGGCCAAGCAGGAGGAACAGGAAGGGTAAGATGCCATTGAAACTAGTCTATAAAGGATTATCTTGGAGTTCTCCTCTTCTTTTTTCGAGATCATCTTGAAGTTTTTTTATTTTATCATGTACTATTCCCGATTTGTTGGCATAGAAACAGCACTTTTACTATAAAAACAAGCAGATGCCTCGCTTCTCAGCAGTTAGTAAATCAAGACCTCTTATATTTTGGAGGACCACCTCAGCCAGTGAATCTATTTGATCCTATAGATCATGAATGGTTGAGGATACTGCTTATATCATCAATTAGTTGTTGGGATAATTTGGTAAAGCCATGTGCGGCCACTCCCAGCCCTGCTGTCCCTGTTGTTACACCGGCTGTGATGCCCAGTTTGAGCAAGAAGGGGATCATCTGAACACCTCTCTTATGTCGTCCTCCCCAATAGTCTAAGGCAGGCACAGGGAGAGGTTCATGTCCAGGAATAATATCCACATCAGGCAGTAAAATGCCAAGGGCACAAAGGCCAGTCCATTTGGTGGGCAGGAAGCTGTCTGCACGTCCATCATCTCCACAGATACATACCATCCCAGAAAGGGGGCAGAGTTCTAGATTTGAGGACAAGGTCTGATTATCAGAGCAGAAGGAGGGAGAGACCAACCCTACCTCGATGCGTGAAACATTTGGCCGGGGGGGGGGGGGGGGCAGATACAGGTCCTGAGGGCTCCAACAGGTAGCGCTGGACCGGAATAGGGGGAGTCAAAGTACAGTTGAGGGAGGAGGAGTAGAGGGCTGAGGAAGAAGTGTTATATAATACTGCCAAGGGTCGAGGGGGCCCAGAGCAGAGGCAGAGCCAGCAGTCCTCAGCGAGCGAGGGAGAGGAGTGGTTTAGTAGGGTGAAGGTTGACTCTAGCAATGTCTCTGTATTGGTGTCGAGGTTTAGCTTGCCTCTTTTTCAGGGAGTGCAATGGGGTGGTAATAAAGCTCCAGATATTTTGCTCGGATACTCTGTTCTATAGCTTTTTGTACCTGAATTTTTCTAACCTCATCTTGGACCCCTCCTGCCATCTGAGTATCCAACAGACCTCTTGACCTGTCTGACCATGACAGGAGGAGGAGGCTATATTTTCTCCCTGTAGAGGGAGAGAGCTACCAATTGCATTTCTAGTAGTGGTCCAATAGGTTTTATTAATGGCTGTGCATTGTTGAGCCGTATTATAGCAGACCGCTTGCATGCTTTGATAGAATGAGTGGCAGGGGCAAGGTCCCGGTAAACCATTAACAGCAGGAATAACCTTAGGTTTATGAATGCAAACCCAGTATTGTTGTGGGCGACTCTGGGGTTCGAACACCAGATGGGCTACAGTACTACCACAGTCTACCATTCCCAGAACTCTGCCACCACCTATAAGTCCATACACCTTGACAGTTCCTCCCTTGCAGTCACAGGCATTCCCCATTTTTCGGCCCAGGGTTTACATGCGTTGTTTGGATCTCCAAATCCTCCATCAGTGGGGGAGATGAGCACCATTAGTGCCAGCAGGGGTAGTGGCACTCGCATTTCCAAGCTCCGGTTAATGGGTCTCTCCATCTCACCCAGACGGAGCTGTATGCAACAGGTGAGGACCAATGTTTTTGAAAAGCGGATAAGTGTGTCTTCCTTAGAAAAATTTAAAATATTTAGGGTAAATAATGCCTCTTTTAGCTGATCATGTGGGGGTAGAGATTCCCCCTTTTGTTTTTGTAATTGAGATTTAAGTGTTTGATTATATCTTTCAACAATTGCCTGACCTCAGGGATTATACGGGATGCCTGTGGCGTATGAAATTTTTCAATTTTGGAGGAAATTGGTGAAGGCTTTGTTTACAAAGCATGGGCCATTCTCTGTTTTTACCTGGTCTGGCAGTCTGAGGATGGCAAAGCATTGTGACTAATGGCATGCTTTGCCTTTTCCCCAGCATGTGCCGATGCCCAACAAGCGTGGGAGAAGGTATCAACTGAGAGGAAAATGTATTTGAGCTTCACAAAAGGGGAGTAATGGGTGACATCTATTTGCCATAGGAGGTTGGGGTGGAGTCCCCTGGGGTTAGTTCCAGACGTTTGTAAAGGGGGTATTTGGAGGAAGGGCTGGCAAGATTTGCAGGTTCTATTTTTTTGAGATCCTTATCTGGAATATATGGAAATTTATTCTTAAGTCCTCTCCAACTAACATGGGTTAGTGAGTGGAACTGTGTGGCCTCAGTAACAGTATTGCAGTGACACTCAGAGGCCAAGTTATCGGCTAGTTTATTTCCCTCAGACAGGAGTCCTGGCAGGTTTTGGTGTCCTCTAAGATGTTGAAGAACCTTCAACCTTTTGAGTAATGGTTTGGATGGGGGCTGATTGTTGACCTACATTGGAGGGAGAATACACCACCATGGAGGCCCCCATGCATCCTCCATCTGTGAAAATGGTAAGGAAATCGGGATCGGGTTGGGACAAAAAGAGCTTGGGGTGATGCCACTCTAGGCAGGGGAAGGAGCTCATCCACTTGTGGGGGCCGTAATGGCAATCAATTTTTCCCAGAAATCCTTCAAGGGCCATGGCCACCCAATAATTATTTCTCTGAAGCCAAATGAAATCAGGGATTTTAAAGGGGATGATAAGAGAATGAGGCTCCTTGCCAAATATCCTGACAGAGATGTCTCGGCCCTTAATGATGCAATCAGCAATTTGATTAGTCATGGAGTAGACCCAGGGGGGCCCTGCCCACCAAGAGGTGGATCCAGTGGATGGGCTCACCTTCTTGATCCAGCAGTGGGTTGCATAAGGTCTCCCCAGGGAAGATATATAGGAAAATTGGTAGGTCGGAGTCATATCGTTTTAGTGATGTATTATCAATGGCTTGGACCTGGTGTAATATTTGTCTATGGCAGTAAGATTAGGGGAAGACAAGTCAGGGCCTTTTAAAATGTCAGACAATGGGGACAGCTATTCAGTGGAAACAGTGATCCATGGCTTCATCCAATTAATTTCTGCTAAAACCTTTTGAAGTTGAGGTTAGTATAGGAGTCCTGGATGTGTAATTGGGGTTTAACTGGAGAAGCAGAGTCCAGGGACAAGATGGAACCCAGAATTTTAAAAGGAGGGAATATTTGAATTTTTTCGGGGGCCATCCTAAAATTATGGGCTTGGTGGATCTTCAGGCACTTTTGTGAGGTCCTTTAGAGTAGTGGGGCTGGAACCGCCTAGGATAATGTCACCCATGTAAATATAAAAAATAGTATTTGATATATTTTGTAAGGAGGAAAAGAGGTGAGACATAAAATATTGGCCAATAGGAGGGCTATTAGCCATTCCTTGCAGTAGGATAGTCCACTCAAACCTTTTATCTGGTCTCTGGAAGTCTAGCGAGGGCAATGAGAAGGCAAACTTTTCCATGTCCTGAGAGTGTAACAGTATGGAGAAGAAGCAAACTTTAATGTCAGTAGTGAGAAGATGGTAGGTATTGGGAATAGTGGGGATGCAAGGGAGTCCCCTCTGTGGAGTTCCAAATGGGATCATCCGTTAATTTTTCTCAGATCATATAAAAGTCTCCATGAGCCATTAGCCTTTTTTATTACAAAAACAGGAGAATTCCAGGGACTAGTGGACGGTCTGACATGTCCAAGAGAAAGTTGTTGTTGTACTAATGTTTCTAGGTGTTGTAACTTGGGGCTAGGGAGTGGCCATTGCTCAATCCAGATAGGCTCCCTGGGTAGCCACTGGATTTGAGGTGTGGGAATATGGCGAGCAGTGGCCCTCAGGATTGTGGGTGAATCTGAGCTAGGCCTCTTCAGATCCTCTCAAAATGGGGGTCATCCCAATAATTGGGGTGTGCCTCTCGCCCTTGTTCGACATGTTGTTCAAACTCCTCTTTTTCTAGAAGGTCCTGTTAAAAAGCCTTATGGTCACTGGTTATTATAGGCTTCAGCTTCTCCCAAAATATCCTGGCCCAGTAGGTTGGCGGTTAAGCCTGTTACCACCAGGGGGCGCACCTCCCCGCTGTTACCCTCTGGGTCTGTCCATGTCAACCAGTCTCCCAGGATGTGGATTGGCCGCCCATGCCTAACAAGTGGGAGCCTGGGATTAAGCACCAGGAAGGGGGCACCTCTTCCTTTCTGATTACAGTTCAATCCACCCCTGTGTCAATAAGGAAATGGAATTTCCTTTCCCCTATAGCAAGGGACATTTTGGGCCTCAGTCCAGGGACTAAGGGGACAATCCAGTGTGTTTGTACTGTCCTCTTCCCCTTATTTAACAGGGCTGGAGGTGGCCCCGAGGGGATTTTAAAGATTCTCTGTATGTTGAACTTGGACTTATAGTCTCTAGCCCAATGAAACCCCTTCTTGCACTGAGTTCATGGGATGCAGTGTGTGTCGCTAGGCACAGGTGGGGCGCTCTTTGGAAGGTTGGGGCATTCCCTCTTGAAGTGCCCTTCTCTGCCATACCCGAAACATGTTCGGCACTTGCCTACAGAGACTTGTTGAAGGGCATTTATCAGGGTGGTCATCTCCTGTCTGGCCGATTGTAGGGCAGCTGCCATGGCTTGGGTTTGGTGGGACAAGGACACTACATCCCTAGAGGCCACTATCCATCTTTCCATCCCTTGATTTCACATCCCGGCACAGGCCAGTTTATGGTTGGTGGTCACACCATCCCAAACTAGGGAGTGGAAAAGCCTATTGCAAAGTTCTCCTGTGGGAAACTTTCTCTTAAACTTTTCTCCACTTGATCAATGAAGGAGGGAAAGTCCTCAGTAACCTTTTGGATGATCCCCAAGACAAGGGATTTGGTGGGTCCCTCCTCTAGCTTTCGCCAGCTAGGCCTAGGGAGCTCATCTGATCTGGATATGGTTCAGGAATGGCTGCCTGCTGTAAGCCTGTGGAGAACTGTCAGCCAAGCCTGTAAGCATGCCATAGGTGATGGGGATAGGAGGCTGGGCATTCTGGTTATGCTCGCCCTGAGCTCAACACTCCTCCTGATAATAGACCATCCATTTTAGAAACATGGGACTAAGGAGGACTGCCTTAGCCAGTTCTTTCCAGTCGCAGGCAGTGCAGGACTGGTGAACTAGCCCTTCAAGGATGGTCTCTGCTGAGGGGGAATTGGCACCATCTTCCGCTACCACCTTTCTAAGATCTTTAAGTTCCTGGGCTTCCCAGGGATACCAAGCCCCAGGGCGGCTGGCGCCAGGGGCCACGTTAATGGGGAAAAGGTTAGCAGGGGTCCTGTGGGAGGAGATCGCCCCCTTGCCAAATGGTGGGGGGGGACAATGGGACTTGGAAAGGATTAGTATCTTGGAGGGGGGGCTTCAATGCCGAAGGCAGTACGGGTCGGTCCATTGGTCATGGGGCACTCTCAAAAGGATCTATACTAGGATAGATACTCCTTGCCGAGGCCGATGGAGGGTCAGGTGTAGGCCAGGGTTTCTGAGGCACAGGTGCCACGGGGGCCTCATTGGGTTTTCTCTTTTCGTCCTCATCAGGTGACTTGTCTAGGGGGTTTTGGGGAGGTGGGCTCATGGGTCTTGTCCTTAGAGGGTCTTGGTGGGAAACAGCCCTTAAGGGCCATGACAATAGGAATGTTCTGAGTGGAGGGAGGTCTCCCTTTTCAACCTGAGCTCTCCTAATTAGGGTCTCTACCCTGTCCCAAGTGTCCCATTCAAAAAGGGCACCCTCAGGCAACCAGGGAGCTATCATAACTAGGTAGCTATGTGCTTGGACCGCCTGGACTCCAAGCGGGGTTGGGCTTAGAGGAGGACTGCCCCATGATTTATGGGGCACACTCATCCGCAGACTGATTGGCCCATCAGCGCTCTTCCTGCAAGCGGCCATTCCTCACATGGGGCACCAGTCTGCTGGGTTCACTGGCAGGTAGGGTGGTGGAGAAGCCGGTCTAGCCTGCCTCCTCCAGGGGCTGAGCAGGATGGTGAGTGTCGGCAGCCTGAACCCTCTCCACCCCAGAGAAAACCACACTGAACCTGGAGACTTGTCAAAGTAGGATCTTGCTTTATTGTGTCAGGCACAGTCTTATATAGGGTAGAGGTAAAGAGTTGGGGCTAGTTGGGGCTAGAGGGTGGGGCAAGGTGATGTGGGAGTGGCGGACCAATCATTTTTCACCACGTAGGCTGTAGCCAAGTAGAGGCCATTTTTGTTGTGCTTTGCTGAGTCACTCCTATGCAGAAGTGGAGTGTCAGAGACAGGTCACAAAACTCAAATGAGGCTCAGGAAGTTACATCAGGCCACATGTTTGGGCCGATAAGGCCCAACATATGTTTTTGGAGAATCTACTGGAAACTCTCTTTTTTTGTTAAAGCTCATCTTAAGTACCAAGTAACTCATAATTAACCTATATCCTCATCCATCCAAAGTATTACTAATAGAATACAAATGAAATTTTCCTCTAATTTCCATAATAATCGCTGTTATTTACATAAAATTTACATAGTAAAATCATAATTAAATAACATTAAAATACAGGTTATAAAAATAACCATCATAAATAACATACATTGATAAAAGTGCAGCAAAGACAAGAGCTTAAAGCAATGTCTACATTTAGTTTATTGTCTCCTTTTACTGGAATTTATGCCAATAATCTCTCATAATATTTGTATGTAACTTTGAACAGCATTTGAGGTAAGTTACATAATTTATTTAAGAACAGTATTATCTTCTATTCAGTCTGAAAACAAAGACTTTAAAATCTTTCCATTTTGGGGCAATCCCTAAACATACATCATAGAAGTAGATCATACTTTTTTCACTTTGTTCCATTTTTTATATATTATTTAAATTTTCCTTTTCCTTTTAATTTTTCCAGTTTAATGATATTTTTTAGAACAAGTTTCTTTGTGTAGCCGAGGATACCCTAGAAGCTATAATCCCTTTACCTCAGTCTCTTTGGTGCTGGGATAACAGGCTTGCATTACCAAACCTGGTAAAGAATTTCCTTTAATTTAGCAATTTATTTCAAAAAATAGTTTTTCTCTTCTAACACTTTTATTGTTTTCCTACCAGAATTATTAAATCTCTTATGTAATCTCCTAATATGATATAATAAATGAATAGCTTAATACATAAATAAATATTTCTTTATAAGATGACATAGTTATTAAGAATAAAGAGCAGAGACAATAGCAATTTTAACAATTTTATTTATAATATATTTTATTAATATTCTGATCTTATGGTTTTGCTGTGTAAACATAATGAATATATGCTAAATATAGTCTACTATTATGCATGTTTTATTTCACATTAAAAAAAGAAATAAGCAAAGCATAGTAGAGCTTTCCTATAACCTGAGCACTCGAGAAGCAGAAGCAAGCAGATCTCTGTGAGATGGAGGCTAGCCTTGTCTACAAAGTGAGTTCCTGGCCAGCCATGGGTACAGGGAGACACTGCCTCAAAAACAAATAATTTACACATCTTTAGTGGAACCTTTACACCTAAGGCTTATGGAACATAGCAGAACAAGGAACTAGAGAGAATCCTAATGCATCCCTTTTCTCTCACCAGTGAAGTTTCCTCATGCAACAGAGTGTGCAACAAAGAAGGCCACAACTGCACAAAGTTTAGAGAATAGGAGACTACAGAGTGCATGACCCTAGATAGGACTCCTACATTAAACCTCACCCACCCAAGGCTTAGGGACTATGCTGGATAACTTTGTCAACTTTACACACCTGGGTAGAGGGAGCCTCAACTGGGGAACTGCCTCCATTGGACTGGCCTGTTGCCCTGTCTGTGAGGCACTTTCTTAATTGTTGAGTGATATAGGAGGGCACAGCTCACTGTGGGCATTGCCACCTATAAGCAGGTGACTCTGTATTTTTTAAGAAAGCAGGTTGTGCATGGGTCAGAGAAGCAAGTCAGTAAGCACCCTTCCTCTGTGGCCTGTGCTTCAGCTTCTCCCTCCAGGTACCTACCCTGAGTTCCTACCTTGAGCTCCCTCAGTGGTGAATTGTTACCTGGGAGATGTAAGCTAAATAAACCCTTTCCTCCCAAGTTGGTATTGGTCAGAGTGTTTTGTCACAGTGATTGAAAGCAAACTAGAAGAGGACCATTGCGGAAGGGAGGGGCCATGGATTGTACAGCTGGGTAAGTATATGAGCATAAGGAAACAGAATCTTCCAAGCCTCTGGGAACTTGTTTATAGGAATTCGTAGTAAAGACAACAACATGTACAAGACCCATGCAAACTCAGTAAGACAAAAACCCAGCATACAACTGCGGAAATGGATAACAGGTTCCAACCTTAGCTGAAGAACTATTGGCAACTAATTACTGCTGGGTGAGGGAGAGTTTATCTTCTTTAAGGGAGTGACTCTAGGTAGACTGACTAGACTCCAGTGGGTGAACTCACACCCAGTTCCATCTGAATACAAAAGCTTTACTTGATAAACTTTAAAACATATGACAGAATGAATGAAATCTGGTAGGTAGAGGGCTTGAGAGGGAAGGAGTCTCAATCTGATTAAGATCATTGTATGAAATGAACAAAAATTCAATAAAAACTAAAACACTAAAAATAAATCCAAAAAGAAATGTGAAATAAAGCAGATAATAAGGGCTGGCACATGGATCTGGGAAACAGGGAAGAGAAGGGGCTGAATGTGATCAAAACACTTCCCAAGTATGTATGAAATTATGAAAGAATTAATTAAACTAATATTAATAATTATAAAATAATATTAATTAAAATAATATATTTAGAAAGAAAAACTACTGAAAACAGTGAAACCATCAAGAATGATGCTATTGAAGACTATTCCAGAAGGCCAAAAGACTGAATTCAATTCCAATGAATCACAAAATAGGAAGAAGGATATTAAACAAACACTGGAAGATATTGAAGTGAAGTTCAGCACAGCAGTTAAGCCACCAGTATTTATTAATTGGTGCTGATCAAAGTTATGTGGCTGACCACCACAGAATGAAAAGATGTTGATTCTAATTGTTTTTTTAAATGTCTCTTGTTGTGGTCTTTCAATGAACTTTGTGTCACTATGACAAAAAGGAAACAAAACAACAATAATATTGAGTTAAACAACGTAAAATAAGGAAAGATTTATTTTAGTTGATGATGTCAGTCCACAGTCCCTTAGCTGAGTGGCTTTGTTGAGGAAGTTCCTCCTGGCCCAGGAGTATGAGGCAGAAGTCTCTGCTTATCCTGTGGCAACACAGGAAGAAAGAAAAGAAACAGTCCATTTACACAGCAAAACTCTTCCAAGCCCATGGAATTATGAATCCATCACTGGAGCAATCCATTCATGAGGTCATATCTTAAGTATATAATGTGGCACTGACATTCAGTACATCAGATCTCTAGAACTTAAGCATCTTGTGTAATTAGAATTTAAGCCTGTTGATTAACAATTCTCTGATACCACCATCAACCCACTCAGCCATAGTAACCACCACTATCTTCTCTGTTTTTATGAGAAAGACTACTTTAAATATATCAGAAAAACAAAAAAGAATCATCCAGTTGACTTTTGTCTCTTGAAATTATCTCATTTGAAAATAAACCACTATGTGTAAAATACTCACACGAAGGGCCAGTTTCATATGCTCCAGCAGACAGGCCAAAGTCAAGTACCAAAAAACAGATAACATCTTTCAGGAGCAGAGCATTATTTAACCCAGCCTTTGGTAGGAATTAAATGATATAACAAAAAAGATTAAGAATTCCCACAAGTATCTGCCTATAATGCAAATTCAAATACAATGGAAAAGGTATGTTTTAACTGAAGTATTTTGTAACAACAATGAGAAAAGGAAAACAATACATGACCAGCAAAAATTAAATCTAAACTTGGATCAACCTTTTAATATACATATTTGGTGTTTTTGGACAGGGTCTCCTTGAAGCCATCAGAGCTGTAGCTCACTATGTAGACCAAGCTAGCCTTGAACTTATGGAGATCAGACTGCCTCTCCCTCCCAAGTGCTGGGATTAAAGGTATGTACCGCAACATCCACTTTAAAAACTATTTCATTTTAATGTTATGTGTATGAGTGTTTCACCTGTATATATGCAAGTGCACCCTTGTTTGTAGTACTCAGGGAAATCAAATGAGGGTGTGGATACCAGGGAACGGAGTTACAGGCAGCTGTTAGCTGCCATGCATAAGCTAGGAACCAAAGCAGGATCCTCTGCAAGCGCAGCCAGTACTCTTAACTGCTAAGTCATCTCTCCAACCCCACAAATGTAGATAAATCTTGATGGGAAATGGATTTTCATTATTTTATTTTCTATATTCTGGTATTACTAAATTGTTTATAATATGAAAAATAATTTTTCACCTAAACAAAAGTAACAGTAATTAGATTACACAGAAGCAGACCATTACTGTGAACAAAATTCATACCTGGAATTAGAAAGGTTGGTTTTTATTTTAGCATTTCATTTATCCTTCAGCAAACATGTTAAAAGCAAAC
Organism: Eospalax fontanierii; assembly: GCA_035773235.1. NCBI lineage: Eukaryota > Metazoa > Chordata > Mammalia > Rodentia > Spalacidae > Eospalax > Eospalax fontanierii. The sequence goes on along the minus strand of CM069537.1, from coordinate 35,516,371 downwards.
ATGGAAAACTATGCCAGGATAAAATAGTGTTTGCTTTATTACAGATGACTCTGAGTTGCCAAATTCCACAAACCCTTCCACTTCCAGGCAGACTCTATGCTGAGAACTCCAGTGTGTCTCTCTCTCTCTCTCTCTCTCTCTCTCTCTCTCTCTCTCTCCCACAGAGACTCAGGAGGAAGGGCTGAACAATTAAGGAGGCTTGTCTAGAGAACTTACTGCATGGAATATCAGAACCAGTGCTGCTGGGTTTCTAATTCTGCCGCTAGCCAGCTTTGTGACCTCACACCAGCTATTTAAACTGTCTAAGCCCGAGTTTCCACATTTAGAAAATGAAGCTATTTACATTTACATCTGCCTTGCAGGATGTTATGAGGATTAGAGATAAGATGCTTAATGTGTAGAACAGACTCTGGCATGGACAAAGACGCTCAATATCAAACAATAGTTTTAAACATTGCAGATAATCCCTCTTAAACATATCTGAGATTTTTTTTTTAGTCATTGTCAAATCAAGAGGTATCTGTTCATCTTACAGCTTATTATGATCCTCTAAGTACTTATGGACTTAAAATAAATGAGAATCATATAGACAATTATAGACATTATGATCAACTTTAAATAGTACACTTTCATTAACTTCTAGATGTATTGATTTAACACAAAGTAACTAGACTACTATGATATCTCTGACTTAAAATTATACATAACCCAATGAATTCTAATAAATTATGACTTCTCAGAACAAATATGAGACAGATAAGGACAGAAGGGTTGCCAAAATGAAGCCCAGCTAATAAATAGGAGATGATAGCTGCTCGGTAAACATGTTTGAGCAACTGATGATGAATAACCTTTCTGAACAGTGTAATATTCCCAGGGAGGACAATGGTCAAATGACAGTTTTCACAAGTATACTCATTCTTCCCTGGGCTGGTGGTATATGCCAGGCATCCCAGGAATTGGAAGGTTGAAAAAGGAGGAATGCCAAGAGTCTGAGTCCAGGGAAAGGCTTCACTGCAAGATCTTGTCTCCAAAACAAACAGATAATCAAGGCCCAAACAAATAAACAAACCCTTAACAAAAAACAAAGGGAATGGGAGGATATTCCTTCCTTTACTACCTTCTCAGAATTTGGCAATGGAAAAGGTATTTTTTGTCTTTTTTTTTTTTTTTTTTGCTGTTTTGTTTTGTTTTTGCTTGTTTGTTTCGATGAAAGCTTGAATGCACATTTTAAAGAGAAGACCAGCAGCTTTGTAGTCCAATGGGATTTTTACTTGTGACATTGTCATTAACTTCTCACTATGAGTAATGTCAGGATAATAACACTTGCCTTAACCTCACAATATTGTTTTGAAGTTATAGTAACATGTGTAATAATATACAACAAAAATATATGCTCAATAAATACTGTTCCATTTCTCCTTTCTCCACTAGCTTCAAGGAATCTACAGATTTTGCTCCATGCAAGTTCAAAATAAGATAAAATGTTACATGAGCACCAATTCTCCTTGTATGTCCAGGTCATCAAATTCTTCATAAGCACCAAAACTTCTTTGCTCTGAAACCTCACTTATCAAAACTTCTGTACATAGAGAGGAAATTTTGTGGAGTCAAGGAATTTGTGTAACATAAATGGAAAGCAAGATAATATACAAAACTGGGTAAGAGAGTTAATAGATGACTAGCGGTATCGTCAGCACTGCAAGCAGACTGCATGTGTAGAGACAGCATGGCAGCTTTTATAACCATATTCATCTATTCCCTTTGATGGACTGCAGGCACAGTACAACCCTACAACCCCTAGTGTGGCCAATTCTGGCAACAAAATGATGACCAGTAGACATTTGAGGAAGCCTTCCCCAAGGATACCAATGTGCATTGGTGAATGCACATGTAAGGAAATTCTGACTCTGGTTGTTATTTATTAGACTTCGGAGTCATTTGCATGTCAGAAGCAAGAATTGTCATCAGTCACTTATATTTTTAGGTTCTCATATTTAAAAAAAAATGAGTGAAGATTCTGTAAGTATCAAAATTCAAGATAAAATTATTATACCCCCTTGATTGGAAATAAATAGGTGTAGAAATGGTCTCTAACAGAAGAAAATGAATCATAGACATATATAAAGGCCTTATTGAGAAAATATGGAGAAATCACGTTGTAGAAAGATAGACATGAATCATATAAATGAGAGAAAACTTGAGAAATAAAAAAGAGTGACAGTTCATTAAAAACTCAGAATCAATATGTTGTGCTACTTTAGAAGAATAAACTAGAACTATTATAGTGCAAAGGAAAGAAGTTACATTAAAAGCAATTACCACAACAATAAGAGAAAAGAGGAGAGCCAGCAGAAAACACAAACCATCTGAAACCAGAATACAGATCACGAGAATTAAATTAGCAGGACACATCCCTAATATTGTATGTCATTGTACACATGGCTCCACATTCTGTGTCTTTCTGTTGTGTGTGATAAGAGCAATCATCCTATTTCCCATTGTTCTTTAAATTATAAACACAGCGAGGACTGGAAGCAACATTGTGAAAGAGACTGCCAAAATGTGATGATAGCAAGCTGGATATTTCATAGCTGTCACATTTAGACTCCCTTTGCACAAATAACCCAAAACAAACCAATAAGCAGCTACAGATTATGCCCTCACTATTGGATTCTCATCTGATCTGGTGACTGTACAAGACTTCACATAAAGTACAGAATCATCCAGCAAATTCCTAATGCCCCCATTTAAATGCTTCATCACTCCCCACATATTCCTTCACAGTATTTCTGTTAGAGGGATCGTATTTTAACTTTCATTAAAAATGCTCAAAATTTTCCCTTTAAAATGAGTTAAAGAATTTGTATTAACCAGGGGGAAAGGTGGGGAAATGCTGGTGCCATTCGTCACTTCATTTTTAATTTTTATCTGAAATAAACAGGCTAAATAAACCTCTCAAAGGAGTAGGTGTCATTTTCTTCAGGCAGTATCATGTTTAGGAGTATCAGAATCACTTATAGAAAAATTAAAACAGTTGTAATACAGAACATGTTAGCTACATGCTTCAGAAAGCTTCCAATGGATTCTGCCATCTAATCAAGTGTCTCCTAGTTTGAATAGACAGTTTCTTGAAGTTTCCTATGGTGTCCTGAGCTTGAATGGCATCTCTTAGTCCATTTGTACTGCTGAGAGAGAATACCACAGACTGGACCATTTATCAAGGACAGGTATTGATTTTCTCACAGTTCTGGAAGCTTAGAAGTTCAAAAATCAAGGTTTAGATAGTCCCAGTTTTCTGGTGAGGGGTGCTTTCTTCTTCCCAATTAAGCCAGTGAAAGTGTCTTCTGGAGTGGAGGAAAATTGTACCTCACATGGTAGAAAGATGAAAGAAAAAGAAAGCTGAAGACCATGTGAAGGCTTTTCCAAGAAAGTCTTAATTTCAGTCACATGGAAAGAGCCCCCATGACCTGGTCACCTCTTAATAATACCACATTGGCCATTAAATTGCAACTGCTGAATTTTGGAGATAACACATTAAAATAATACCTATATTCTCAAATGAAATGTAGTTTTCTGGAAGGCAAAATTTTAGTCTTATATTCCTTTTTCCCTTATAGCGGTATAGCATTCTTATATGGGGATCAAAATAGTGAATATTTGACAGAACTGATTCCTATAATGTTAAGTACTACTTCAAGAGAATCTCAGTAGCCAAAATCAAATTTTTAATCCTCTGTCTCCCCTTTTTATGTTCTGCTCCTACTATCCTATCCGTCTCTCCTCATTCCGTATCTGCTTCCTTTGCTTTTGTTCTTTTTAATGGTCTTTTCAATGACTGTACCTTTCAAATGCTCAAAAACTTGGCACCAATGGCCAAATTTGCAGTCCCCCTTGGGGATGGGGTTACTGGCCACTGTCTGATTTCCTAGGAAACAAGGAAGCAATGCTGAAGTGAGTCAGCCTCAGTAGAAATCATGCACATTAAGCACTGGCCAGAGTGTAAGTGAAACAGAAACAACTGCCTAAGATAACTGTTTTTGTACATTCACTGTCATGTTCCATGTAAAACAAACCAATTGATCAATATCAGTATCTGTAATTCATCTCATGATTACCATTTATTGGTTTAAATTAAACATGTAACTGAAGAAATCCATTTTAACCCTGAAAATGTAGTTTTTAAAAATAGGTAAATGTATTTATTCTCTTGCCAGAAATGCTTAACATGACGAAAAATACAAATTCTGTTCTTTTATCTGTACACCTGAACTGTTGTTTTATCAGACATGATCTCTTTAATTCTTCTGTATTCTACTACTTATGAACCATACCCTTCCAAAAGGAAAATACAACAAAAATTTAGAGGACCAGTCTTTTTTATTCAGAGATCAATATTTCTTATGAAAGTGAGAATTTGTAATTCTCTCTATGAATTAAATTAATCTTATATAGCCCAGGCTGTAATTAGGACAGTCTAGAATAAACTTTGTAGCACTCTCCTTTAGCATCCCATGGCTTTTAGACACTTATTAAATAAGAAGAAACTTTGAAAAGCCTGGAATTTCTGACACATTTGAAATACTCAAGTTATAAGGAACTTATTTTAGATAAAATGAGAACCCTTGCTGATCCTGGCCCACTTTTAGAGACACATTCAAACCCTAGGCTTTTGTTATTTCTAAAGTAGTCTGTTAAGAGGTTTTCCTTTGTATTTCCCCTTTCTGCCTGAATGGACACACTTCTAAACACATTGGTTTGTAAGGGCATTTTTTGAAAAACAGAAAGAACAGTTATAAATTTCTTTAAACTCTCACAGAAAATCCTGTTGTTTTTGATCCTGGAATTGTATATATCAAAATTTAATTTTGTAATAAGTACAACACACAAAGATGAATCAGTTGATCAAATATATCATTTGAAATTCTGAGCACTGCCTTTCCTCTGCTATCATTACAGATTTCTGAAAATCATGCATTTGCTTGTGTGTCACTAAGAGAAACAAGAACAAATCAGTCCCAGAGAAATGGTCATCATTCTATTGAACCACAGTTACATTCCGTTCAAATTCTTTGCATCGACAACAAATATTTTAGGTCCAACTGTGATAATATATCTTTGTGAGCATACGTTTCCCTACATGAAAATAACAATAGGCAACTGACACAGCAGTGACTTAGGAGAAAGAAAACATACAAACTTATACAATTCATACATATATGGACAATAAGCTGCTTTTTGCAGCAGAAAGAAGCTATTACAGAGAACCATAACCGGTCAAAATTCATAGAATAAGTGACCGTGAAGCGCCCATTCCCAAAGAGACCATCTACAACAAAACCCTTATACCCAAGGCTCATTGAACACTACAGAAGAGGGAACAGAAAGATTGTAAGAGCCAGAGGGTCAGGAAGACTTCTAAAATATTGTCTTCTAGACCACACAGCGATGTTGCACATGTTAACTCTCAATATAATTGGGTATCGACTATACTAGTCAGTACTCCAGAATGGATAAGGGAAGGGCTCACACTGACTCCTTATTGATTGAAGAGCTATAGGAGTCCATGGCTGATGAAGTTGACAATGCTCTACCAGCCAGCTCTATGACCCATGTATATATATGGACAGCACTAACTGGATTAAACAGGTTTTCTATACATATACAAAACAGTAATTGTAGAAGAAGAGGACAAATCTGAGAGTGGCACAGAGAGATCTGAGGAATAGAGAGGTGGATGGACATAATAAAAATACACTACACTTGCATGAAATTCTAAAATGAACCAAAAATTTAAAAATTCATGACAATTATCAAGGGATCATGAACACCTGAGAAGTAACATAAAGGTTGGAAAATTTATTGATGTAAACTTTTCCTTTTCATTGTACTCAGTTTTTAGGAAAAACCATCAACACTTTCAGAAACACAGAATACCAGTACCTAAAAGTTAAATTTGCTCAAGGACAGAATTTTTAACATGTGATTATGATTAACAACATAAATTAGCACACTGTCATGGCCAATCATTGTCATGAGCAGAAGTAATCATTGTACACTGAGAAACTTTTAAGTTTAATGAGATATTTAAACTTTTTTGTTTGTTATAATAGTTATCAAGGATAACAAACCTAATATCCACCTCCATTATTAAAATAATAAGTATGGAAATGTTTCCTTTGATTCTTATATGCTGCTCATAATAAAAAATAGCTTATTTAATTAAGTGGAATTTTAGTCATTGCATGTAATAAAATGTGGATGTCAAGGTCATTAATAATCCAACTCATGGTGGATTTGAAATAAAGTCTTATTGCATTTAATTTTCTGCTTAATTTGTAAATTCTATGTATATCAGTATCTTGATAGATTACTGTATTTCATTATATTCCTGGGTACAGGAAATTATGAATGCAAGTCCACTCTTAGAAAAAGTGAAAAAGACGTTAATGTATATCAAATTGTGGAGAGCTAAAGACATACTGTTTGCTAGGTTTCCAAAATTGTCTTTTCTATGCCATAGTGATATAGAGTTCAAATTCATTTACTTTCTTACTCCACATCAAAAATTGAGTGTTCCAAACCTTTGTTCTCACATCATTTTAATTTAAGCAAAGGTATCAAATAATTGCTTTTAATTATGCAAATTATTCTAGGACTTTATCTATGAAAACACGGAATAACTAATATGTCTTCAGCCTCTACTATCCAGGAAGAATAGATCAAATTTATTCCCAGGCAGGAATTTTTTGAGGCAGGTTTTCCTTATAGCCCAGGTTAAAATTTGTTATATTGATCAGGTTGATCTCAGTCTCATAGAGATCTGCCAGCCTCTGCTTCCTAAGTATAGCGATTAAAGGTATGTACCATTGACTGAATGCTCTTCTAGAGAAACAGTCTGTATTACTTATTATTTCATTTTAAATCAAAATATCTATTGCTGAGAGCTAAGTAGATCAAGTAGCACTGAAGATGATTTTCCTTTGCCATGGAGCATTATAATTTACTATGAACCAACTTAAGTGTCCCTCAGCTGATGAGTGGTTAATGAAAATGTAGTACACTTACACAGTGGAGCTCTACTCCACTGCGGGAAAGAAAGATGAAATCATGAAATTTGCATGTAAATGAATGGAACTAGAAACTGTTACGGTAAGTGAAGCAACACAGACTCATTAAAACAAACAAGGTATGTTCTGCCTTATTTGTGGATCTTTGTACCAAATTCTTATATGTGAGCATATATCCTGATGTAACAGCAGGAGCCTGGAAAATCAAAGGAACCAGGGAGGTAAAGGCAAAGAAGTAGCCTGAGAGAGAGGAACCGTAGGAGACTGGTGTTACCAAAGGGGAAATGCGTAAAATGGGGTACTTAAATGAAAGAGGAAGAGGGGTGGTTATACAAAGAAACTTGGGGATAACTGGAAAGAAGGGTGCTCAAGAGAGAGCGGGCCATAGGAGACAAGGATTATCAAAGTGAAAATGGAGAGGGAGGGGTGTGTTATACAAACAGAAAGAGAGAGAATAAATAATGCTTAACTGGTATGAAAAATCAGAGAGAACACGTATTAGTTCAAAAGTCTACTAAACATTATACATGCAGTATCTCTACCTCTATCCGTCTATATATCTGAAGACTATATATCAGGGAACACAGTGCCAGACAGGAGAAATCTCCCTTTGAGTTGTTGATCAGGGTAGTGAAAGAGACTCCAAAAACTATGCAAACTATTGCCACAGGCCTTGGTCGCCTCCCAGAACTTGAAGGTGATGAGTCTATTGTTAAGTTGAATTGAGGACTTACTTCAGACACAGGTCTTGGAGCAATGGGGCTGGAAATGATCTGGAAGCTATCTCCTTAAAGGCTAGCTCTCATAGCTTTGCAGGACACTATGCAAGCTGCTAAGGGAGAATGTCAGCTGGTGGTCCAACCCCAGGTTTAAGGCCTAATAGACAATGAGATAAAGCAATGGCTTTCAAAGAAAAAGGTCGCTCAAGCTCACCATAAGTTCTTCTTGGTAAAGTAAGAATTATATTGTACCTTAAAACTTCACTAAGGATTTTTGCTTCAGAAAATTTATCAAGCTATTCTCTGCTGTGCAGCTAGGACTAAGAATCAATTGAGCTCAAAGATTTGAGATTACCCTGTACTTGCTGAATCACATGTTTCCAGAAGCAGGTGAATCTCAATAGGTTGATTTGGTGTCTTACAGGAAGAATAAAGTTACCATTCTTTTAACATTTTGTTTTACAGTTAATCATTCCCTACTCAAAGCTAATCCTTTCAAGAATATATCATTTATCATTAATATGTTTATTAATAATAATATCAACTTTATGGCTGATTAGATGATTCAGAAGTTGAGTGTTTATTGCAAAATAATAAGGAATAGTGTTTAGATCTACAAGCTAAGTAACTAGCTGGTCATCTCATAAATGGCCGTAACTCCAACTCCAAAGTATCTAACACAGTTTCAATACATGACTACCATAGCTGCTGACTCTTCTCTCATGGTGCTTGTACCCTTATGTGTCATGGTTATTTAACTTATATTCTCGTTTTGGATATTTAACTGATATCATGTTTACCAGACAAAATTGTGTCTAATTTTTCAGAATACAGGGACATTTCAAAGAAGGAACAGATTAGAATAAATTATACAATTGAAGTATTTTGATTTGTGTATTGTTTTATAAGGAGGGTCATATATTCTTCCAATGAAAGGCTTTTAGTTATTAATTTGTAAACATTTCATTTATGTCTACTCAGCAAGTTCATGACATAGGAGAATGCTTGAATTAATTTCATTCCCATATTCATAGATGGAGTAGCTTACAGGGAACTTCTCTACATGAAAGTTCCTCTAAGATTTTTACCTCCATCTGGTCTCATTGTCATTTCACAATCTGCAACTTTAAAATTCTCTATATACCTAACTATCTTATCTATCTATCTATCTATCTATCTATCTATCTAATTATCTGTCTATCTATCTGTCTGTCTATCTATCTATCCATCATCTATTATCTATCTATCTATGAAATATATATATGTGTGTGTGTAGAAAAATGTGATCAGAATATATCTATTGTATTCATGGACATTATGAGATACCTATTTTCACATGTTTTTTCTATTACTGGGCTTTCCTTCTTCAAATTTCATTTCTCTAAAAGTCTACAGTTTTAATATGAGACATGGAAACTCATCATATTATTTGTAACTTGTTGTGTGTAAATGTATTTGTCCTGGTAAAAAGGCTTTATGGATGCCTTAGTCCCACTGTACTGATGAATATATTGGAAATAAACTGTATTGCTTTTATTAAACTTTAAAAACCAAGGTAGAGCTCACAAAATATTTGAAATTCACATACACAATGCTCAAGATTTGCTGTTTTCCACGAAATACTAATAAATTCTATATAGTTATTGTCAGGATAATTTGTAGGACAATCAAAGATTTTGCAAAACAGGTGGAAATATTGAGTTTCTATAGAAAATAAAATATTAAATGATTGGTTTTCCATGTGCTGCAGAAAAGTAAAATACAATAGAATATTTGCATGCTATTACACAAAGAATTTATGAGTGATTTTTAAATCATGTGGGAAAGAAACACACCTATAGACACTGGACCACTTTTCTTCAAGTTCTAAATATCTGAATGATTTTCCATGCTATCTTTTATCACTACAGTTTGTAAGGTACTGCCTCAATTAAATTATTTTTCAAAGGTAATTACTTTTCTAAATATATCTTGATTCTACTCAATTTTGAATTGACTCTAAACAGCCAACAAGTAAACTGAATGATTTTTGTTTTCATTATGATTATAAAATCATGATCCACTATTTATCCAAATTTGGGAATTTTCATATCCTTTTCAACTTTTTTCTCTAACTTGTATTTTAGAGAAAAATAATGATCACAAATTTATAATAAAATACTTGAACCTCGTAGTGTTAACATTAAGTGATTTCAGTGTTTTTATGAAAAGATCAGTATTCAGATTTTATAACAATATTTTCATAAATGAAATGTTTAAATACATGTATCAAATAGTTCTGCAAGCTCACACATGAATTTCTTAATAATTTTGAATAGTGCATATAGTAATTAACCACAAAATTATGCCTTTCTGTAGATGTAAGACATCATGTATAATGTTCCTCCTAAGATTTTCATTAGTTTTCTATTTTTCATCATCCTGGAATCCCATCATATGCTTCTTGTCACAATATTTTTCTAAAAATCAAGCCATAAAAGAAGTATTAAGATTAGATCTTGTGCTTTTGACCAAACATTTGGTGTTGCATAAATTTTAGCCGAAAATAAATATTATGTAGAAAACCATAAAAATTCTTATAGAAACCATCTCATATCGAAATCACTTAGTTAATCATTAGCTAAAATCATTTAATTAATAAAAATGAAGTTTTGGAACCTATAAAATAAGCATCAATATAAACCACACATTAAATTAATTATTAAAAATGCTTACTGCAATGTAAGTGCATTACATCCTAAAGTTCACCAAAATCTAGTAATTTCTTTGTTTGAGACTTCAGTGTTTTTGATAAATTTACCTTCTTTACCTTTATATTACTTATGAGAGGGAACTCGATAATGACCTTTGTATCCCTAAGAACATTCATAAAGATCATTGCTAACACAGTTTTTTCTCATATAAATTTTGCAGTGTAGATAGAAACGGAAAATACAGTTTTTTTGGCCTTGAATATAAGCTTTAAGTCCTGTATTTACTGTTTTTACTTTTGTGTTTCACTTTGAAATGCATTAAAAATGTGAAGTTATACCCATCTCCAACAAGAATGAAGTAGTTTATGGTCAGTCAACTTCAAAATTTATTCTGTCTCTTGAGAGCTTACCACATTCTCTGACTTGAATGCTTAAGCACTGTTTTCTTTCATGGTTAGACTTATCCCATTTGAGAGTATCTTGAATGAATTCAGAAAATAATTAGGGCATAAAATGACTTTTTTTCCACATATTTTTTTTTATAACTTCTGTTTTAAAAACTCTATCTTAAGTTCCCAAATTCCAGAGTCTTCACTAAAATGCTCAGGTTAACTGTTTCTCATTTATCCCAAAAATATTCCATGAGTGCCTACTGTATTTCAAGTACAAAAGTAAGCCCACTCGGTGTGTGTGTGTGTGTGTGCGCGCGTGTATGTGCGCGCGCGTGTGTGTGTGTGTGTGTGTGAAGGGGGATTCTTTATCATTCTAGTGTTTATCCATGCATAATTTTCTTTCCTTTTCCTACACGTATGTACGGTGTTTTGATCATATTCACCCCAGGCCTCTCTTCTTTCCTCACACTCCCTACTCTTCCTCTTCTTCCAAGCAAGTCTCTCTCTTGTTTCCATAGCTCTTAAACTAAAAGTAATGAATGGTTTGGTCCTCTTGAAAAAAAAAGGCATAACAACTATTTTTCAGTAAATATTTGCTGAGCATCAGGAATTAGAATAATCACTTTTAATCATATCTCAATTTCTGTACTATCATTGATTCAGCAAAACAACAAAATGTTTGAATACAGATGCTCAGTACTTGGCTCCTTCCACACAAAAAAAATAGCCCTCCACCCAAAATAACAAAAAGAAATGAGTAAATTCATTTGAAGGTATATAACGGAGAGTACTAGAAGCCAGAAGAAGAAACAAGGGAACACTGAATAGAGGGACAAATCACATAATCATCTACAACCCTGGCTCTATGACTGTGGGGACTTGAGATTGCAGGAAAAGTGTTAACTGGAGAATCCCTGTGAACCCTACAACCGCATACCCCCAATAACAATGGTTCTACCTATGGAAGATATCTACAGTGATCATTAGCTAAAATTCAGTTAAGGGAGCTACCTAGAATATTTAAAATAGCTTTGTGCTAGAAGAAATAATTCATCTCTCTCTCCTCCAGACTCTCCACAATTCAGCCTACTGATATGTGGTACCACGTCGAGAAAAGTGCCACTATCAGGATTTATGCTGCCCTCAGGAATAACATCTCCATTGCCCATCCCTGGAGCCCCATAGATATTGCTTCACACCAGCAAAATGTAAATGTGTTGCAGTCTCATTAAACCAACTCCACAACAATGGGACTGTAATTCAGCACCCAAGTCCCCAAAGTGCCTTGTGCTTCAAAGGAACAGTGACGTTATGTACCATCAATTAAAGGCAGGAAGTACTGGATTCCAGGATAAAAGATTTATTCTCTTTCATGTCCCCAAGCACTCATTCTTATATTGGACCCCATGCCAAAACCAGGGCCTAAGAAGTATATCCTGAGTTACTTTCCTGGCCACTATTGCCAATAATTAGTACTGAATAAATAATAAGGAGCCTCCATGGTAGCCCTCAACTGGATATAAACTCAGTATAACCTACAAAATGGACAACTTAAATATATAATTTAGAAAATATCATTTAATAAAAACCTAGCCCACAAAAGACATAAACACAACATATACAACAGATGAATAAATAGTATAATGACAAGAGATACATGAAAAAGGATGACCTCCAAAGAGACCAGATCTCTACAGTGACTGATAACAAAAAATATGGCTGAAAAGCATGAAAGTATTAAAGAAAAAAATAAAATTAAATAGGATTTCATGAGATAAAAATAATATAAGTGGACAGTTCAATGAAGTTAGAGTAGGAATACTATCAACACCTGCAGTCTGTAAAATTTGAAAACAGAAGAGAAATGAACTAATTTTTAAATTCATGGAAACTGCAAAGGCTAAATCAAGAAGATATAAACAGTTTAAATAAACCCATAACAAACAAGGCAATTGAAACAGTAATACAAAACTCCCCAACTTAAAAAAATTGTGTAGGCCCAGATGGAATCCCAGCAGAACTCTACCTGACATTCAAAGAAGATCTTTAATCAATAATTCTTAAATTATTCAAAAAGATAGAAAGAGAAGGAGAACTCCAGAACTCTTTCTGTGAAGTCAAATACCAAAACTAGATAAAGATACAACAATAAAATAAAACTAAAGACCCATATCCTTAGTGAACGCTGGCACGGCTTCTGAACAAAATACTCACAAACCCCATATAGACACACATCAAAAGATAATTCACCATGATCAAGCCTGCTTTATTCCGGAAATGCAGGGATGGTTCAATACATATAAGTCAATATGTAATATATAAATCATATAATTTTGCTTATAGATAAACATCACATAAATATTATGACCAAAAATATCACATGGTCATCTCAGTAGATGCCGAAAAGGCCTTTGACAGAATCTAACATGCATTCATGTTAAAAGTCATAGAGGGAATTGGATTGGAGTTAACATACTTCAATTAAAGTTAAATGTGACGCAGCCAATATTCTAAATGGAGACGAACTGGAGCATTCCCATTGAAATCAGGAACCACACAATAATGTCCATTATCTACACTCTTTTTCAGTATAGTGTTTGAAACTGTTGCCAGAGTAATAGGGCTAGAAAAGTAAATTAAGGGGTACTAATTGGAAAAGGAGAGCCCAAATTATATCAATTTGTAGATGACACAATATTAGACATAAGAGATGTAATAAAAATTACATCGTCAAACTTCTAGAAATGATTAGCACATTCAGAAAAGCATCAGGTTAATAAAATCAGTTTATAAAAACCATGAACACTTCTCTGTATTAATAACAAGCAATCAGAGAGTTTACATAAACCCTCCAGTTTACAATAGTCTCAAAAAAATTAAATATCTAGGAATAAACCTAACCCAAAATATTGAAGATCTTTTTAAACATTTTTCTTCTTACAGTTTATTTTTTGAATATTTTAATTGAGATTTTGTACATTTCATACAACAGTTCTTAATAAAATTTAGATTCCCCCGCTTCCCTTCGCTAGATGCCCACACCCCACACCCACACAGGACCTCATATTTTCCACCATACATGTTAAGTCCCATCTGGCCAAGCATCTGAATCCAGATGATTAGTCAGCCAGAGATCTTAAGGAAAGTCTACTTTCCCTCTGACAGCAGCAATCAGTCTCTGAACAGTTTCTAGGCTAGGGCCAGCCAGCTCCCCATTTCCCTTATTCTGCTCCGGGCCCTTATCTGACGGAGTTGGCATGGGTCTTGTGATCGATACCACCCTTGTCGCAAGTTTACATGAGCAAGTTTCCAGTTACCTGAAAACTTCTGCTTCCTATCTTCCTGACTTTGTCATATACTACAAATCTGTAGTAAACACGTTCCTAAAAATGAACAGAAATAAAAATCCAGAGATCAGAAATCAATCCATATACTCACAATAAATTGATCTTTAGCAAAAACAAAAAGAAAGCAATTTTCCAAAAGGATTATGTCCTCATAAATGGAGCATGTACATATAGAATGAAAGTTTAGCCTTAATTCTTGCCTTATACAAAATTAACTCAAAATGTATCAAGAAATAATTATAAAACCTTAAACTACTAGAAGAATATTGATGCAAAATGCTTCAAGATTTCAGTATAAATAATTATTATTTTCAATAAGAGCCTCAACACAAAAAATAAAAGCAAATCGAGACAATTGCAATTGTACCAACCTAAAATTTTTTCATACCAAATATATTATCAATAATATCAAGAGATAACCTACTTAATGGGAGATATTTTTGTAGACTGTGAATAAATAAGGAACTCAACAAATGAACAATAAACCATACAGTAGAAAAATAAAATAAAATAAGCCAACTATTAAGGTATAGATTTTAATGAACTGTTCTCATAAAAGTATATGCAAATGACCCACAAATATATGAAAAAAGTGTTCAACATAAGTAACATGAGTCAAAATCATAATGAGATCTCATCACAGTCCAATTATGATTATTATAAAAAATAAATAAATTCTGGAAAGAATGTAAACAAAATGAAAAATTGAAGATTATTAGAAAATAATCACTGCATTTATTATAGAATACAGTATAGATATTCCTAAAATACTTAAAATAGTCTTACTGCACGATACAAAACTCTCACAAATTGGGAGTATTTCCAAAGTAAATGATATTATTGTGCCAAAGACACCTGAATTCTCTGGCAATTTCAGCATAATTTGAATAGCTAAGATATGAATATCCATCAAGTGTCAATAGATACGTGTTGGAATAACAAATGGGCTATATATACTTTGAACTGCTTTTCATCAATAAAAAGAATGTATTACTATTACTGAGGCAATATGAATAAAACCAGAGGACATTATGATAAGGGAAATAAGCCAGGAACAGAAAGGAAAGTATTTTATGCTCTTACTTATTACAGAAGTAAACAGTGTTGATTACATAGAATTAGAATAGAGGACCCCAGAGACTAGGAATGAGTAAATTGGTATTGAAAGACTGCTAAAGGATAAGAGGTACTTCTAGTGTCCTGTGGCATGTTAGGAAAACTTGTAAGAATCTGTGTATTCCAAAATACCTGAAGTAGAAGAGATGGAGGGTCACCAACATAAAGCAATGTTAATATTTGAGTAAATGGAAAGGTTAACTACTCTTATTTCATCATCAATTTGCATAAACTTATGAATTTTTAATACCGTGTCCCATGATATGTAAGAAAATACTGTAATTGCAAAAATATAAACAGAAAAAATATTCAAAATAAATATACTAATTTCATTTTATAGATTAAGAACTCAGGCATCAAAGTTAAAATAACTTTCTCAAGATCACACATGCAGTTACAGAAGCACTTAGCATTAAGTCAACCTGTCTCTAGTATCTTTTTCTACCCATATAATTTTCTAGGAACCCAAGGAAAGAAGAAAATAACTTGGATATTAATTACAAAAAGAATGATATGTTTTCACTTATCTTCAAAAGATAATTTGTTTTCACACAAATCCATAAATATTCATTAAATAGATATTTCTGAGCAACATATTATGTAATAATTCAGATTATCAAAGAATCATTGAAACATAAATAAATGCATAATGAATGGAGCTTAGAAACTATATAATTTAATGTACCTGAACCAATCTATTTTAGTCTTTATTCACCGGTTAGTCATATACACTCTGAATTTTTTCAGTATCAAACACAACCAATAGACCTCTACTACAGCTTCAATTAGTTTTATCTTCCTGTAACATAGAAGAAAATCTTGCTAAAGTAATTTCTACAATCTAGATTTATTTATTTATTTATTTATTTATTTATTTATTTTTGCTATTACCGTTGAAGGAAATGTCAAAGAACCATAGCATTAGCTAGAGAATTGACCTTCAATTGCATTAAATAAAAATTGCTTTTATTAATTTTGCTAAGAAAATCAGTATAAGGTAAGTGGCCTACATTTTGATATGATTTCAATCCTTTATGTTCATTTCACTTTCCAACTTTCAAGGCTTAGGCAAATGTTACTGAGAATATTTTCTAATCGGTATTCATACATTTCTTCCGTCACAGACACCATGAAATTTCCTTGTGAATTGCAGCCCGTGGTTAAGTTCTCTAGGATCACTAGTTTCAGGCCTGATATTATGAAGTTGAGTGCTATACATCTGACTGCTTCCGAATCCACTCTGGATGTTTCAACATTTTTATTCAACGATGTAACAGAAAACTAAATCAAACACTGAAATAAACTCAATATATTTGTTCAGCTCTTTATACCTAAACCAAAGTAAATATAAATTTGTTCAAAAGACCATTAACTAACTGAATTACATTTTCTACTGGTTTATTTATTTTCATGTTAGGTTGCTTTTAATTCAGCTACTGGGGTTAGGCAAGAAATAACTCTACATTTTTCTTGAATAAATAGCATAAAAATCATATAAAATATTTTGCTGAGCTGAATTTAAGGCAAACTGATAAATTAGAAAATCTAAATTTAGGTGGGAGAAGAACACAAAGGTTTTACATACTACAATGAAGTAGATTGAAGATATTTTCTAGATGCTAAATTGAAGCACTGAATTTCAGCAATTCATCCCTGTGGTGACATTATGTCTGACTTCTTTTCATGTTTTGCACACATGCTTTTCATTTTACTTTTTCCCACTTATTATTCAGAGAAGGAAAACTAAATACTTACACAATTATTCACGCAAACACAGATACAAACACACACACACACATAACTCATTTCTTTTCATAAAATAAAAAATAAATTCATTTCGCTGTCACCTTTACTTTGTATATGTAAATATCTCACTATAAATTTCTTCATCTTCTGTAATAGAGCCTTAACACTCTAACGTTATTTCAAGGGTTTTTCCTTTAGAAATTTCATTTTACCAAAACAATTGAAGTAATTCATAATGTCTAAATGTTTCTTATCTCTGTGAGGGCTTATGTTTTTTCTTTTTAAAGCGTTTCTTCCTATTCATAAGAAATTTACAAAATAAGGGTATTCCTAATTCAAATGTGGCCTGTGAACCACTTAGAACAGTGCAGAAAAATGATATCATGGTGTGGTCCAGAACTACTGAAGCAGTATCTTTAAGAAAATTACCCTGAAAGCTAGCTCTCATAGCTCTGGAGAGCACTATACAGGTAGCCAAGAGAGAACATCAACTGATGGCCCAACACCAGCTTCATGCCCACATCAATAACCACATCAATAACCAACAATGGTGCAGTAGTGGCATTTTTTATTGTGGTGCCAATAAATCGCTACCTGATTGGTCTTAAAGTTCCTCAATGGGAGCAAACTCATGTGTGACATTATAATCATAGTCAGATATACATGGCTGAAGAGGTCACATATCTTAGAAAACTCCCCAAGGTTATTACATCCCTAGGCTAATGTAACTTCTTACTAAGTGCCAAACATCTATGGTCATTTATCCCAGTCACCACTCATGAAAGAAGCTTCTGTTGTACCAGAGTACCACAACTACTCACACACAGATATTGTCTGTGAATTGTCCATGCCTAAGCGGCACATCTACAGTGCAACCTCAGCACCTAAGGCTCACACAACATGGAACAAGGGTAAAGAGGTCACTAGTGAACTTCTCAACTCTCATTGACAAAGTCTCCTCATGCAACAGGAGGGCCAGTAACACAAAAGGTCACAAATGGCCAGAGAACGGAAATTATGAATTTGCAGAGTGAGGGTGCCTGGACAGAATTCTTATAATGTTTCACTCACTCAAGGTTCACGACCATGTGGAAGAGGGAGTAGAAATATTGTTATGAGCCTTATGGAAATAGAATCATACAGGCTTCTGGGACCCTGCTCTTATGAACAGCAATGGTTTCAGCATTCTCAAGATCCATGCAAACTCAAGTAGATAAAAACCCAGCACAGAATTATAGAAATGGGTAGTAGATTCCAATCTTTGCTGAAGAAATATTGTTCTTCACTGTTGAGTGAAGATGAATTTATTTTCCTAAAGCAAGGGATTCCATATTGGCTGACTAGACTTCAGTGAATTAACTTGCACTGAGGAACATTTGGGGACACTAACTTACACGGTAGACCTTAACACAGATGAAAGAATGTATGGATTGCAGTTGGGGACTCTACAAGTGGGGGTGACAGTGGGAAAGGAGATATAAAAATGACTAAGATTGATTGAGATATTCTGTATTACATATACAACGATTCAAATAAAAATAACTCAATTTCAGTCATAGAGTGTTTGCCTAGCATACATAAGATCTGGACTGAATCTCCAACATTTACAGACAAGAGAGAGATCCAGGGAAATATACGATACTGTTACGCATTTGTTCTAGGGACATACTAAGGTTTGAGAACACTAAAGTTGGACCATTTCTATCGGTTTGGTTATTATGACACTGGACTTCTCTTTTCAATTAAAGACTATAGTTTCTTGCTTTGATCTTCATAGCCAGAACTTAATTACTTTCATATCTTTAGATGTTTATTAACTGGATTCCAAGAAAAACTGAGGAAAAATCAGTTTAATTGAAAATGTTCATTTGTACACACAAAATGCTAAGTCTGATTAGTGTGTAGGTTAGTGATGGAAATTCAGGGAAAATAGAAAAAGAAATCAGAGGCTTAATCATGCACCTCCAAATGAATACTGTATGCAAGGAATCCTGACATACTGAATATAAGGCAATAATTAACACTTTTGCAAGATTATCTTTCAGGGATACTAAAAGGGAATTGTGTAATAGAAATAAGGTTGTTTAGTAAACTGGCTAGGAAGCTGTGACAACTTATTCAAATTCTTATTAGTCTGTCAAGTATCATAATACAATATTGATGAATGACTTTGCTTTATCAAAATACAACCTAAATAAGGCATATTTTATTCTAGGAACTCTCAATCTCATGTACACATTTGGATCCTTTACAGGGATAAGAACTATTTCTAGAAGTTCTCCTCTCTCTGTTCTTTCCATCGATTTTTCATGATATCCATCTACTAAGAAAAGAAGACCACAATAGGCTCAAATAATTGATGGTAAACAATATTTCAAGAAGCTTTATCTCCCCTGAATCTGCTACATATGAGTCATTATGTGAAAAGCTTTTTTAAGGAATAATTTTCAGGTAATAATTAATTTTTTAAAAGTGAACTTCTGTTACTATCATTTGAGACAATAGTTACATGTAATTTTCCATCCTCAGTCCTCAAACACCAAGTTGTATGGAGTAGACGATTTATATGAAGAAAGTCCAGACTTGGGTACAGAGCTCACTGGAAGAGTATGTTCCTAACATACATGAGGTTATGTATTCATTTCCAACATTACTCATATGAAACGTTCCAATGCAGTATTAGACATTGTTAGTAACCTTTGTTCCAGAGAAATGCTAAGATTCAGGAACCAGGGTACCTTTGACTTCATTAGCATCCTTTCAGCCAAAATTTTTTCTTTCTTCATCCTTGCACAAGAATTATTATGATGCTAATGCTTTCGTACTTCTTGCAGAGAAAATATGAAATCCTTATCATTATAGACTACCATTAGGTCAAATATATTATTTATTCTAACATTGTCATATGATTGTCAGTAAGATGTTAGTTCAGTTCAATAGAAAAATAAGATCTTTTAAAATTTTCATAATTCAGGGGACTTCTGCAGTTAGTATTGTGAACCAAAGGTATATGCTCATGAAGCTATGGAAAACCTATATGCAACCGAAGCAGTAAGTTTGTATTGGCTATCTGGTTCTCTGCCTAGATGCTGTGAACTTCTGATTCTGGAAAGATATGAATCAAGTGTTAGGAATACGATGTAACACATTACATTGTAGTCAAAACCAAAGGCATATTTTATTTTATAGGTTGGAAATTCTGGCTAAGAATATTCTTACATTCTGTGTTTATTGTGCAGGAACAGCACAGTCAAATTTTTCATAATGTTCTTTTTCCTCTTGGTTTTTATGACCAAGAACTGAAAGAGAAATCCATTCTCCTTGTGCTATGATATTGACTATTCGCAAATGGATACATAGATTATTAATCTTTTGAAAATATTTTATGTACTGGAGAGATCACTCAGTGGTTAAGAGAACTGGCTGCTGTAGCAGAGGACCTGGGTTCAATTCCCAGCACCCACAGGGCAGCTAACAACTGCCTGTAACTCTAGTCCCAGGGGAATTTGATGCATTTCTCTGACCTACCTTTGCAAGCATTCATTGCACAGTATAGGTGCACTTACATACATACAGGCAATACACTCAGGCACATAAAATAGAAATAATAAATACAATCATTTTAAAGTATATTTTTATTAGGTAAGCATAATAATTCCAATCTTTAATCACAGCACTTGGGACGCAGAGGCAGGTGGATCTCTGTGAAATCAAGACCAACATGGTCTATATAATGAGTTCTCAATCACCTGGGGCTACTGGTGGATCCTGTTTCAATAAACAAAAAAATCTTTTAAATTAATACTTTGAGAATTTCATACAGTGCATTTTGATCATATTCAAATCCACTCTCCCCTTACTTCTCATTCACCCCATCTCTATAATCCCTTCCTACTTCCTGTACTCTTCTGTAGAATTTTAAGGTCAATGGAGTCCATTTTGTGATCCCAAATACCCTTGGGAATATGTCAGTCTCCTAGAGTGTAGTGAAACCTATTCAGTGGCACATCCTTAAAGAAAAAGCTGTGAACTGCTAATACTTCCTTGAATTAAGCAGTGGCTTCATGTTTCTCCTTGCCTCCATTCTGAGTTTTTATTTTACTTGGCTTTGTGCAGATCTTAGGTATGGTTTCAAATCCACTGGTGATTCATATGTACAGCTGCACTTTTGTGTCTGGAAAACACTGTTGGATTGTATTCATCCACCTCTGGCCCTTACGATCTTCCTTTCCACCTCCACTTTTGCAAACGTCATGAGCTTTTTGGAGGATAGTGTGGTATAGATGGCACATTTAAGGTTAATTCTACAGTCTCTTACTCTGTGCTTTTTGTGTTGACCTGTTGTGGGTTTCTTGAGTTATCTGACATTTTCTTCAAGAAATAGTTTCTCTGAAGAAAGTAGAGATATGTATTAATAAGCATAAAATAAGCCATTATGAGTCTAATACACATTTATTTAGAAGACTAACACGGGTAGGTCTGCTAAGGCCTGTAACATATGCAGCTACAGGTTCACAGTTCTTATAACAGTGCCAGGTATGGGTTCCATCTTGCTAAGTGGGTCCTAAATCCAATCAGAAAGTGTCTGCTTACTATCATTACATTCAGGTCACTATTGCACCAGTGGGCACATCTTGTCAAACAGTCTTTGTTACATCTTTCAGGATTCATAGCTGGGTACAACTGATGATTACTTTCCTCTTCTACTATTGTACATAGCTATTTCCAGACCTATGAAACCCAACCAGTAGAGGTGAAGTTGCCAAATATTCCAACTTGATTTCTCCAAATCATGGATGCAGTATCTTCAGTAATAGTGTCTTACCATCAAGTTCTAGAGGGCACCATCAAACAGTACTGACTATTCCATTACTCTTGGTCACCATCCAGAAACTATCACTATTAATACTATTTTCTTACTGTTAAAATATTCAGAAATGGAGCTGAAGAGATGGTGCAGCAGATGAAGGAGCTTTTGCTTGTACAGAGGACCCAGGTTCAGTTTTCAACACCTAAATGACATCTAACACTATCTGTAACTCTAGTTCCAGGGAATCCAAGGTCCTCGATAGGCATTGCAAATACATGTTGCTCTTATATGCAGGCAAAGCACTCACACACATGAAAAAAGTTTTTAATTAAAACCTCCAAATCTTTAAAGGATTTCAGTTTTTGATAGTTTTTACTTTTTACCGAAAGTTTGTAATATTCATACAATATAATTTGATGGTATTTAGATTATCTTCCTTGTCTACATCTCATGATACTGTCCATGTCCAGCTTAACATAATTTATTTTTATTATATATACATATATATATATACATATATATATATATCCCATATAGTCTAATTTGTGTCTCCAAATGCATTCAATGTAAGTCAGTTTACTGCATGATTAAAATAATGAGTCCCATCCTTGAAAGAGATTGCCTCTCCAATCTGAGAAGCCATCAGTTGCCAGAAGTTCCCTAGGTTGGTTTGGGGTTCCGTACATACTTCTCAGTGTCTCCACTGAATTTTTTTTTCTAATTTGAGTGTGCATGAGTCTTGTCCATATTGTCACCATTGCTGTGAGTTCACAGAAGTAACTGACCAGCTGTTTGGAAAACTCTGTTTCTTTGTGATCATCCACAATCTCTGGCTCATGTAATCTTTCTGCTACCTCTTCCACAATGATTCATGAGCCATGGGAGGCATAAGTGTGATATAAGTGTTCAATTTGGCGATGAACACT
This sequence comes from Eospalax fontanierii, assembly GCA_035773235.1. Classification (NCBI taxonomy): domain Eukaryota; kingdom Metazoa; phylum Chordata; class Mammalia; order Rodentia; family Spalacidae; genus Eospalax; species Eospalax fontanierii. The sequence goes on along the minus strand of CM069537.1, from coordinate 35,493,552 downwards.
CTGCAGCTTCTTGTTCTCTGTACATTGGCCAGTTGTGGGTTTCTGTGTTAATCACCGTCTGACGCATAAGGAACCTTCCGTGATGTGAGTTTAGAGATGTATCAATTTATAAGTATAAAACTAAGTCATCAGCAATCAGTTTAATACTATATCTATTTAATAGCAAATTAGTATCAGGCTCTCCTATATGTCCTGTGACTGATCTAGCCTCAGTTTCCTAGGGCTGATATCAATGTCAGATATAGACACCTTCCTTGAAAGGGGACCTTAAATCCAATTTGTGGTTGATTAGAAATTTGAGCCACTATTGCAGTGGTGGACGTATTTTTCCAGGGCAGTTGTTGTAGCTCACAGGACTCATAGTTGGGGCATGGAGGAGAAGAGTAGAGGGAGGTAGGCAAATAGGAGTAAGGATATATGAAAAATCCTTATGGGAACTCCCTAGCTCACAAGCTAATTTCAAAATAGTTTGTGAAATGGAGAGTTTGAATGGATGTAGCCTATATGGGTGGATAATGTGGCTGTAAGAAGAAATAATTATTACAGAGTTCCAAAACTGGTCAAACACAGAGAATAAGTATCTATGAGATGCCCAGCCCTAAGTGACACATCTTCAATGCAATTTCTATACCTAAGGCTCACAGAGCCTAGCAGAAGAGGGGCCAGTGATAATATTAACACACCTGGCAAATCTGATCAGTGAAGCTCTCTCATGTGATAGATGGTGATTCATATAGAAAACTACAACTGGTCAAAATGTAGAGAATAAGAGACTTTGGAGTTCCTGTTTCTGGACAGGACTCATATATTAATCTTCGCCCACCCTAGGGCTCAGGGACTGTTGTGGAAGGAGGGGTGGAAAGACTGTAAGAGCCAGGAGTGGTGGATGACCACAAAGAAACCCGAGCTTTCAGGCATCTGGAAACTTGCTCACATGAACTTGCCGCAATGGTGACAGCATGTGCAATACCCATGCAAACTGAAACCAGACAAAATATCCAGCCTAGAACTGGAGAAGTGGGCAAATAGCTCCAACATTACCTGAGGAAGTATGGAGAGCCAAAACATGCTAAGTGAGGGAAAGCTGGTCTTCTTTAAGGGATTCATGCTGTATAGGATGGCCAGGTTCTAGTGGATGAACTCATACCAAGGGACATGTGGGGACACAGACTTGACAAGATAGTACTTAACAAATATGACAGAGTGCATGAAATCCAATGGAAGCAATGGAGGGCAGTGCGGACTGGGAAGGGAGTCTCAATATGACTAAGGTATGTTGCATGAAATGCAAAAAGTTCAGTTAAAATATGTATTGTAAAATATCACATAGTGACCACATTAATTTTATTTATTATTACAGATTAAAAGAAGAAGAGATAATTAAAACTCCAGTGTTAAGCATCACATATTCCTATGATTTATTGGTCAGCAAGTCCCCAGAGACCTCAAAAACAACAGAAGATATTGCCACTTTTGTTGGTTTACTCAATTGCAGGTAAGACCCTATTCTTTTTCAGCAAGGCAAAGCAAAAATCAATCACAAACCAACTGGGAAAGTTACTCTCTGGTTGGTAGCTTTGAGAGTGCTGGAAGTTGCTATGTAGGCTGTTATGGGAGAAAATACAGAAATAGTCTTATCCAGCATTGGACCCTTCATATTATACAACACAGACTTATCAGACAAGATACGTCCCACTGATGCAGTAGAGGCATAAATACTATGGAGTAACTAACTGCCTTCTGATTGGATTTGAGATTTGTTCCACAGGGGGAAATTTCATGCTGGTTCTGTAATTTGATCAAAAGCCCATGACTGGGGAGACTGTAGGGCAGAGTCTGCTATCATTAATTTTTCCACAATGGTCATGTTGTCCAATTGCCTTCTAGACTTGGGCTGCTCTCGATTTTAGCCAGTGAAGTTTCTTTTTCTTGTGGCAGCCATCAATGCAGAGATCCAAAACTGGTAAAAGTACTGAGAATAAGAGACAGAGTGCTCACCCCTAAATGAGACATCTTTATCAACCCACACCAAACAACAGAGACTATGGAGAGAGAGGAGGAGGACAAAAGAATGTAAGAACCAGAGCGTGAGGAGTGCTGTGAATTCTGACATTGATATGTAACATGGCTCTTGCACTCACGAACTGACAGCAACTGTGGTTACATATAAATGATCAAAAAAGTCAAAATTCCAACACAAACGTTAAAAAAGAAGCTGATGAGACACCACCCCCAGCAGAGAACTATTGGCAGTTGAGAGCTGCCAGGGGATGGAGAACCTTTTATTTTTGGCTCTGTTGTCAGGGGTAAATTGCTGGTGCTCTAGTGAATGGCCTCACAGTCCTCCACATCTGGGCAGTACTGGTTGGAATATGTCAGTTATTTTAGAAGAGGAAGGGAAAGGAGGAAGGAAGGAAGGAAGGAAGGAAGGAAGGAAGGAAGGAAGGAGGGAGGGAGGGAGGGAGGGAGGGAGGGAGGGAGGGAGGGAGGAAGAAAGGAAGGGTAAGAAGAACTAGAAGAGGAGGAAGAAAAGCAGGAGGAGGAGGAAGAGGAAGAAGCGGAGGAAGGAGGAAGGTGAAGAGATGTCTCCGTGGCTAAAAGTACTGGCTGCTCTTGAAGAGGACCCTGGTTTGGTTGCCAGCACCCACATGGAGGTTAACAATCATCTGCAACTCCAGTGTGGGGATCCAGTTCCCTTTTCTGACCTCCAGTGGCATTGCATACACAAGTAAACTTAGAAACATGCAGGCAAAACCCTCATGCATATAAAATAAACAATAAACTAATTTCAAAAGATGACATGAAGTTGGGATGAATGTACTCGGAGAATATCCAGGGGGAGTTACTGGAAGAAAATGGGAGTAGATATGATCCTATTTTATGGCATACGTGTATGAAAATCTCAAAGGTGATTTTTTTTTTAAATTGAGGAAATAGCTGTGCTTCTTTTCATGATATTTTTGTGTCAGCAAAATGAGAATTTCCAATGTCCAACTATTTTGTCCACAGATAGCAAGAATAGATTCACCCTGACCAGCAATTTCCAGACTCATTTTAAAGTTCCTGAAATTGAACCGTTATAGATACAGTATGGAAACTGCCTCTGTTTTCTGAAGATTTCAGAATTTAATGAGTATGCTAAAATGTTTTTACTATTAAACATGACAGTACAAAAAGAGTAACAAAATTTTGAATAGTTTCTTTAAAGCTTAGGTCTATTTGGTTGAAGTTCATCTACTGAAGAACCCTATGGATTATTTTTTTTTAAATCAGTATAGTCTTTGTGCATAGATGACATTTGAAGAAAAAGAAAATGAAGCAGAATGTTCTGTTCTTTAATATGGGAAAAATTGTAATGTGCACATATTCCATTTCAATAGAAAAACCACATGCAAATATAATATTCCAAGCAGAACTAAGACTCACTACAATGCTGCCTCGTAATATTACTTCTAAAAAGCTATCATAATGCCTAGCTGGATTTCAGTATTCTTGTTGCTCATGAATGTTCAAATTGTAGGGAAAACATATTTAGAATAATTATCTGTTTTAAGCCACAACAAAAATACTTTCTTTTTTTCCTACTTACTGTGGAAATGTGTGCAGAAGTTTAAGTAGAATTACCAAAATTTAAGTAGAAGAAAAACATCACCTATGTTATTAGAATGAATTATATATGAATTACCTTAAAGGTACATACATTTTCCAAGGCTTATTAAATATAGGAAATGCTTTCAAGCCTCTAGGAGAGCACCTGCTTATATTGACATGTGGCAAGTGATCCCATGCCATGATGTACGGAATTAATAACAAAATTTATATGTGTGTAGTTTTTGAAAAACATGTTTGCATAATTTTAATCATGGTATTTTCATCTAACCTATATGATATATAGGACATGTTACTTATTCCACTTTATAAAAGGACATTGAAATTCACAAAGAGCATTTAACTATACAAAGCCATGAGGGAAATTTTTTGTTTCAAATACAAGAAACTTTACTGCATACCAATAAACATTTCTCAAATATATATAGAATAATAATTCTGCTTTGTAACCCCAAATACCAAATCAGGAATTACCTGTTGTTTTCACCTAAAATTTACTAGGTTTTAAGACGAGAAAACTTGCAACACAGTACTAGACTAAGTCTGAAGGACTTCCCAGGGGAAATTCAAAATAAGAAAAAAGGTTCAGGTAATGAATTTTTAGTTACTAGAGAGGAATAATTTTTAATATAACACCAGTTATTTGAATCACTTCAAACACAGTTTTTGGGTTGTATATATTCATACCTGGGTTATAGGAGAGAATGAGAGAAATGCAGTTAAGAAATGGAAAAAAATCACCATGGCTGTTATATAATCAAGAGATATGTGGTGATTTGCTAAAGAGTATTAGTTGCTCCACAGAGAACACCTATCCTCTGACATTTTCACACAACAGCTCTTAATCAAATTTAGATCCCCTCCTCCATCCATCCTCCCCCAACTCCCACCACATCTCATATATTCTGTCATACATGTTAAGTCCTATCCAGTCAAGCCTTTGTTCCCAGATGTCCTTTATTGCAAATTTGTTCTTTCACTGGTGTCTGTTCAGGCTATCTAGACACAAGAAAAGCATATCTCTCCCAGCAGTACTCAGTCTCCAATAGTTCTCAGTCTTGGTCTATCCCACCACCAACTTTTACCCCTCACTCTGGGCCCTCGTCTAATTTGAGTTGGTGTGAGTCTTGTGCCCAATGCCATCATTACCACAATTTCATATGTGCAAGTCTCCAGCAGCCTGAAAGACTCTGCTTCTCTAAGTTTAAGAACCAGCCCTGGCTGTCAGCCCCTCTTCTGCAATGATCCCTGAATTATAGGTGGGTGAGGTTCAATATAGGAATCCTATCACCTGCATTTGCTTGACAAATACAAAAAAGATTACACATAAAACTGTATATAACACATGATTCCATATAACTAGAAAAAATATTATGAATTTCAATCATATAAATCATTTGCTCAACTTAATCCAAGAAGTGGGAAGAATTGGATCAATAGCATGATAAAGTCATGTCAGTTACAGATATTTAATTCACTTAAAAAATCTATGTAATCTTAAGGTAAACTGTAGTATCAATAATAGAGACAATCTGAGTGTATGCTTGTTAAACATATTTGTTTTCTTTACAGAAAAAGAATAGAAAATGGAAAAAAAAAACTAGTTTCAATGCATTCTGTAAACTGCTGAAGCAAATTTGCTGAAAGACTTCTTTATCTGAGTAGTAACTAAAAGAGATATTTCTTATCTCCACAGTGCCAGAAACCTTTCCTGCAGTTCTATCCAATGGTTGTCTTACTTAGTGAGTGATGGGGGACTGTTGGTTCTACACTAGTGACTATGATTTCCAGCTGAGAATGAGTAATCCCCTATAGGAGACGTGGTTCCCAAAGCAGTGCTACAAGGTGTGTAACTACTGCATAGTGAAATTTATACTCATTCCCTGGGATTTTTCTAAATTTTACTTTTTTCAGTACTTTAAAACAACTATTTCAGCATATGATTTACTATATTGTATTCAAGGACACTTATGTGGACAAGTGATTTGTCAAAACTCTTCAAGTCACTACCCCAGTGACTTGAAGTTACTACAAGACTTTACAAGCATGAACTGCCACCTCTTATTACTCATCTCTTTGGGATGTTGAAAACATTAAGTCAGGATAGGGATACAGTTTCTAGGATGACTTCCTGGTGAGATGAAGTCCTTCCTTCTGACACCTAGATTCCAGTGATTCTGTGTGCTTCATTCTTTGTTACATGATGGCATTCCATGTATATATTAATGCTTATTTTCATGTCTTGAACCTTGATATTTTATCTGGTTATAGGTACCCTTGCTCTATGGGGTCCTGGACTACTGTAGTATGGATATGTTTTATACATTAAGCATCCAAGTATTGGAAACTTGATATCAAGTTTGGTGATGTGGTGATAATGAAACTTTAAGAAGTCCTAACCAGTGATCCTTAAGCCATTGGAGACCTCACCATTGGTAGAGATTGCTGGTCTAATGGAGTAAGATTTTTTTTTAATGAGAGAAAAATTTTAATCCTACACTGCTTCTTGGCTTCCTAACTAATGATTTAAACTCTCACTCTTGTATATATTCAAGTCATGGTGTCATCTGCCATGATTCTATCAAGAATGAGTTGACAACAGCAGCATGCCTTTAAACTGCTGGAACTGTGACTTAAACAAACCTTTTCTTTATAATATTTCCCAGTCTCATACTTCATTATAGTCACACAAAATGTATTCAGAATTGTCTTAATCTCAAACTTTTATGGATTAAAGTCTACTTCATTTTTTGTTTGTTTGAATTTGTTAATATTTTTATTGATTCTTTGAGAATTTGGTACACCTAATAGGTTGACCAAACCCCAAAGGGTTGGAGCCAGACTATTTAAATGACTATAATTCTGCACACACCCAAAATGAGAGTTCCAGCAAGACTCAGGAACTCTGAAGTACCTTAATGTATCTTAATGAGGAATCTAGGAAACTGAGAACTTAGCTAACAGTGTCTTCCAGCCTTCCTCGTGGAAATTATTCTCTAGGGGAACATAGGGAACATAGAGCCAGGATGAACGGAAGTTTCCCTAGAAGATTTGCAGTCTCTCCAGGACATATTTAATCATGGACATGTGACCCTGGACTTAACTTTTTCCGCACTTTCATATACATTTCATGACTTGTGAGAACTTGGATTTTGCTAAAGCAATTACCTACTTCATTCCTGACATTATTTTGCTTCTTCCTGAGGTCTCAAAGTGCTTTTATTCAAACAGATAGAGAAAACCAAGTATTAGGAAACATTAAGATAGTATTGCAAATGGAATTCTATTGATATGTCATTTAAAAATTTGCAATGTTCATACTATTTTCTAATATACTGTTTCTTGTGTTGGTTGTTCTTGGTTGTCAATTTGACTGAAATTAGTATCACCTATGAGACATACTTCTGGGTAAAACCATGAGAGAAATTCTAGAGCAGATTAAATGAAGGGTTGATCCACCCTCAAAGTGGGTAACACCTTCCAAAGGATGACACAAATATACAGAACTCTAAGTAAAAAACAGTGTGAGCCTGTGTATTTCCCTGTCTTTGGTTCTTTCTGAGTGAGTGTACCCATCACTACTGCCATCATTCTCTGATGACTTCAGAATTTTGGGTGTTCCAACATGAACTTAGTGTCAACAGCTCTCCAGGGAACTTCTTGGCTTTTAACACTGACAGCTGAGGCATCCAGGTTTGTGGTCTGAGAAACGACCGGTTTACTGATTCTTTAATGTGAAGCCAGTCATTACTGGACTACCAGTATTAGTTCTGTTCCAATTTAAAAACATGTATATTACATTTGTGGGAATTATCAGAAATTTACCTGGGTAGGGTATGAAGATTCTTCATTAAAAATTACGAAAACTAGGTCAAAGAGATACCTGAGTTACTAAAGTGCTGCCTTGGAAACACAAGGATATAATTTCTATTCCCAGAAGCCATGTAAAAAAATAGCCATGCACTGTGGTGTGCACGTATAATCACAGTGTGGGCTGAAAGGGAGATCCCAGAACTCACTGACCAGCAATCTAGCACACACATGCACACATGCTCATACACACAAAACAAAAGAAGATAACTGAGCCAAGGAAAATATGGATCATTATGATAAAGTGGTATCATTTGTACGTATAAGCAGATAAAGTACTAGGAATTATACTCATGAAGTTCGGTTATATTGGGAAAGAAGCTTTTTTGGTCTCAGTTATTTTCAACTACACCCCACAGTGCCAGGCAGGTCTGTTTCTACAGCTGTCAATCAGTTCATTTATAGTTTTTTTGACATTAAAATTTTATATAAAATAAGTATATGTTCTTATAATATTACAAAAACCAATAATAAAAATAGCAACATACATAAATAAGATGCATAGATCATTGATAGATAATCAGACAGACAGGTAATCAATAGGGAAAGCCTATTTAAGTTAAATGCTCTCCTACTTAGCAAAGGGGTTCTTCAGACTCAGCAATGGTAAGAAAGTAGCTTGTAGTTAAAGATCGTGAAAGTTAGAGTTTTTAAATTAGCCTTGGTACAACTGAATTAAAACTCTACACTTCTCTCTAACACCCATATGTCCATATTGCCTCTGACATATGTGAAGTGGTATACAGTATAAATCCATTCACCCTAAGCAGGACATGCAGAAAGATGCATAGACTCAATTTACTGCTTCAAGTCCTGTGACTCAAACAAAGAAAATCTTTCATTTCTACTTCCAAGTGAATATCACAAAATTTGTAGTGTTGACATGCATACCTCTGCTTTAAAAGTTTTTGTCAAATTCTTTAGTTTTCAAATGAATTTAATTAATCTCACTGTTTGTATCAAAAGATGACATCTTATAGCTGCTCTGCAAACTATTTCAAAATACAAGTATTTGGGAAATTCAATGAATGATGAAGGCAATGTTGAGAATTACCATTCCTAATTTTATTCCCCAAATATGCATACTTTGTGTTTCCTACAACCTATATATTTATCCCAATAATTTTAAACATAATTTTGATTTTTACTTTCTTATCTTTCCATATTGTCAGTACATTATTCAAAAACTTGATTACTTTTTCAATCCCACTCTCTAAAGTAAGATTTGATTAATGTAAGTCAACTACATTTATTTGATTATATGATCAATTCCCTTTCATAAGACTTTGTGGCTAAGGGTTAATCAAAATTCATTAGGAACAGAAGTAAAATTGTTGAAAAAGTAAAACTAACCATAAGACAGCTAAGATGCCATTTCTCATGATATCAGGGGAGGTATCTTAAATGAAAATAATAAAAAAAATCAATCATGAGAATGTTACCTATGTTGTAATTTAAAATTGGCAGCACAGAACTTGACATCAGAAGACCTAAGTTTGAATCCCACTCTTCCAAATGTTTATAAAAGAATATAATTTCTATAATTCTCCACTTTTGTTTCATTAAAATGCAGATAATATAAATGTCCCGCAGTAAACAAGAATATTAAATAAAATTACATATGAAAACTCTTTTAATATATAGATTGCTATGTGTAATTACAATTTCTCTGTTTTAGACAGACCTGCTTTGCCCAGAGGACTTAATATAGTAAGCTCAAACACTCCAGTCAATGGAATGTGAGCCTAAAATAAAGCCTGGCCTATTCTTCGGTAAAAAGAAAAATGAAAAGTCGAACCAGCCTATCACAGCACTCTAATTTCAGGACACTTTTAAACAATTGCCCCAGATTTCCCAAGATCCTTTCTCTGGGGTCCAATCAGGTTCACATCTTTATCTCCATTATTCTTTGATTCAAGTTCCTCATGAAATTGAGAATTGCTGACCAAATTCTGACCCTTATTACTCACTTTCCAACAAACTTTGGCATTGTAGGCATTATTTCCAGTGATAATAAAGGATATTAAACAAGTCCAAATACTTACGATTGATGCTATATTCAATATACAGTAAGGAGTAAACATTTTAACAAAAAAGTATATAGTAGATGATAGTTTAAATGCATCATTGAAAAGAAGGGACAGTGCTTTGATAGCAATTATACATAGTAGTTTAACAACAATGAGGAATGAGTGTTTGGAAACTGCCTTGTAGAAAACTCCCATAAAATTGCTGGCTAGGCTTATAACCTTAGAGATTGGCTTAACTTATCTGATCTTCAATTGTCCTGTCTGTAAAATGAGAACAACAACTATTTCAGAGAGCTGTCTTGAGTACTAAATGAAGTGTTATGCATTATATATTTAGAACATTTGTTGAGGACAGTTAAGGAAAATGCAAGGTGAGGAGCTGGGTTTGGGAAGATCTGAGTGAAACAATATGGGCCAAAAGAAGAGCCCATAGGAGGACTTTGATTTTGAAACAAAGCTTGAGTTGGAACAAAAAGAAGTCACTGAGTATCTGCAGTATCAAGAGCAGGCAGTTGGCATGGAGGACACTATATTTTGAAAGCATTTGATTGAACTTGGATTTATTGTGAGTGTAATGAGTGGTTTTAGTATTTAGTTCCAAGAATGAAATATGTTGGGCATAAGATGTTATTGTTTTGTAAGAGCCAGTGATGTGTTGGGTGATCATGCGAAAACAGACTCCTACAAGCTCCTGGGACCCTGCTCTTATGATCCTACAGGAACGGTCATGCAAACTCAAGCAGACAAACACCCAGCGTGGGGCTGGGGAAACGGGCAGCAGACCCCAACATTTGCTGAAGAAATATTTGCAACTGATTAATGTTGGTTGAGGATGAGCTAGTCTTCCTAAAGCAAGGAACTCTGGATAGGCTGACTATACCTCAGTGGATGAACCTGCACCAAGGAACTTTGGGGGACACTAACTTGACATGATAGACCTTAACACAGATGAAAGAATGCACGGATTCAAGGTGAGGGGTTATGGGAAGTGCTGGTGGGGGGTGGGGAAGGGAGAATAAGATGATTAAGATTGATTGAGATATTCTCTATGAAATACCCAATGGTTTTTTCTTTTACTTAATCATTGTGTGAAGAAACAAGCTTTGAAATACATCCCAAAAGCTAAAAGAAGAATGTACTTCAAGAAAAAAGAGTATTCAAGACTCTCAATAGGACTGATAAATAGAGTAAAATGAAGACTAAAAGAACCCAGTTCTCACTTGATTATGGTCACTAATGATTAACAAAATGCTGTGGGTCAAAGACTTGAAGGAAGAAAAGATAATTGGGAGACAGTGAAGAAGGCAATGTAATTACAGAACACATCCTGGGGAGTCTTGCTATGAAAAGTCTCAGGGCTAAGCAGAAGGAGTTTTTAGTTTTAAAGTTTGTTTGTTAGTTGTTTATGATGATGTTGTGGTTTGTTTTCTATGTAAGTACGGGAGCATTGGCTTTGATTTTCTAAAATTCTTTGTAATTTCTGGTTAGTGGATACACATGCCAACAACTGTTCTGTAATTTGATGGCCTAAAGAAGAAGAATTTTTTATATTCATTATTTTCATTCATGCTGGTATTCAAAATTATGAGAAGGCTGGGATTAAGAGGCCAGTGGTGGCCAGGGTACCACTTATCATGAACTGATTTAGGCTAAGGACAACTAAAGATTATGTAGATTAGACTGTAACTGTTACTTTGATTTGTGTTGATTTCTACTATTTAGCATTTCCAATTTTGGTTTAAATGCTGATTAACCATTAATGTACTCTATACATGTCCAAGTACTAATGTTTTCAAAGAACTCAGAAATAAAGAGTATATTATATATTGACTTAAACATGACCCTTCAATTTACCAACTTTCCAGATTCCCCCATTCAACACTTCACATATGACATGGCATTTCATTAGCACCCCTGTTCCTTCAGTGGCACACTGAGAATACAACACTGCGGAAGAACACGTCTTTTTCAAATTATTTAGCCTTTATCTAACTGATATGAAACAACCAGAAACATCGAGATTGAAGGTTGTTCAGCCAAATAACTCATTTTGGCTCTGCAAAATGTCAGAGCCATAGAGATACAACGTACAGCAATAGGAGAATGAATCCTAAATCGACAGACATGCAAGAGAGATGGCAATGAAATGCTACATATAGTCATTAATTACATCTTGGGTTTTGCTTTTAAAAAATTTAATTTAAAAGTCAGTTGTCATATGATTCTGGATATTTTAATATACTTTCTATGTTAGGTAACAATACTATCCCATTGTCAAACGTCCTGTTTCTTATATTGATAATTGCTGTGGATATAAAGAAAACAGACATACTTTTTAGGAGCATTTATGCTAAATAAAGTGAATTACTTTGCTTTTGGTAACATATTCCCTTTTTATTACATTTTATTTTCTTATTTTTGAGAATTTCACACCTGAGCCTTGTTTTTGCATTATTTCCATCACTCCAAGTTCCACGTGAACTCCTCCTGTGTCCCCACACTCCCTCTCAATTGTCATTTTTTTCTTTTCTTTGATTATTACATACACAGATTTATAAACAAAAGCATGTTTATATATAGTAGCAACTTATTCTTAAACGATTCAAGAAATGCTAAAGAGGAGCTGCAGAGATGGTTCAGCAGTTAAGAGCACTGGCTAATCTTGCAGAAGATCCTGGCTCAAATCCCAGCACCAATATGGCAGCTGACAATTGTTCTTAACTCCTGATTCAGATGATCTGATAGCCTCTTATAACCTCCGTGGGTTATAAGAGCACAGCACAGCAATACTCTCATACACACAAAAATAAGAAATAAAATATTTTTAAAGAAGTGCTAATGGATATAGAAAGGATAAGTGAAAAGAGGTGACAGGATGTGCCGTTTGATAGTTTGAAGGAAGACATAGGCATTCAGACATAATTTTTTGAAATTTTTCCGAGGTTTAAGAAATCCTCACCACAGTGTCTCTAAATAAAATATGAATCATAGAAAGCATTCTTATATCTTTGTCTGTATATAGAAATTTAATCTCCACTCTAATGTTTACTGTACTCATCATCTGATAATAATATACTTTGTTAGATTCCACAAGCCTTCTAGGCAAGGAACAAGTTAAAGCTTTTTAATCTAATCATAAAAGAAATGATCACACAAAACAACCTCAAGAAATGTTTGCTGATACGAAATAAAAAGTGCTCAAATATTGATGAAGGTCTCCCCTGAAAAAACATTTAATTTTTCTGATGGAAAAGATACAACCAGGGACTGGAGAAATGACTCAGCCGTTAAGAGCACCAGTTGCTCTTGCAGAGGTCCCAGGTTTGATTCTAAGCACCCTACCGTGGGTGACAACCATCCATAACTCCAGTTCCAGGGTATCTGATGCCATCCTCTGACTTCTGTGGGCATTGCTCAACATGAGTGCCCTTATATACATGTAGGCAATGCATTCATACACATAAAATTTATAAATGAACTATATTCAAAGAAAAGGTAGAACTTTCATGAAATTTTTCATTTGAAAAATTATATCTCAGACCACACAGATCAATGAAGGACCCATCTCAAAGGTAAAATGAATTTTATGCCACTGGGGAGCAATTTTACCAGTTTTTTACCAACTTAATGTGGAACAAAGTTTGACAGTGAAATATGAATTAATACTTCCTTATAAATGAATTGAGAATATATCAATACCATACAAATTGAAATAATTTTAAATCAAACTTATTATTTTAACTCCAAACAAATGAACTGTTTTGTGGATTTTCTTTTTAGATTTATTTTTGTTGATGTTTTTGAGTTTTTATATGCAAAAGTGTGTGAGTGCGTATGGAGACCAGAAGAGGGTGTTAGATTCCCCAGAGATACAGTTACAGGCAGTCCAGAGCCACCAGATCTGGAGGATAAGAATATAACACTGGCACTCTGAATAAAACAGCAAACATCTTAACTGCTGAGCTGTCTCTCTAGCCCCAAATTACTACGTTTTAAAGAAGATACAAAGATCCACAAAGATAGAGAATGTCAAGAGTTTCTGATATCAATAAATAACAGAAAGGTTTGAAAGATTAGGCATCATCAATTTGTAATGCTTCTCTTTTGTTCTTTTGAAAGGGCAATTTATATAAGTCCATTTTGTAGACTTTAATGAAGAATCCTTTCTGAAATTTCTCTTCAAGAGTGCGAGAAGATTTGACTCAGTCAATCCATAGTGATGGTTTTAGCAACTAGCAACTCTTTGTCCATTTTTAAGTTTCTAAAAAATGATCAAGACAAAATTTTTCTTCTTGTGCTTTCAATAGATGATTTTTCTCTGATTCGCCTTTTTAACACTGTAAACTGTAAAGTAATGGGTAATTGGTTTGTGTGCTCCATTCTCCTGTCATAGAAACATAAATGTATAAAATATATAGTGATCCTCTGTATGCAATCACAGGTTTTATTTAGCCGAGTCTCATAGAATTAACTTTTATATTCTTTAAAGTATTTAATCTTTCCCCAGCCCCACTACATCCATGTCAGCTCCCCTTATGATTCCAACCTGCAAATAAATGTTGAATAAAAGAAATCATGATTCCCTATCACCCAGGAAAAGTTAGAAAGTATATTCTTGTCTAAAATGGCAAAATAAAGAGACAATTTAAAATGTTACAATTCCTTCAACATGTTATTTTGATTTGCACAACCTGCTAATTATTAATTAATACTAATTTTGGCCAATGATAGAGGAAAAGTGAGGTCTTTGAGAATAACTTATGCTTTCTTTTTAACCTCAGTTAGTTGGGGTGCTGGGTCTCAGTCAAATCAAAAGTTACCAAAGTCCATGACTTCTAGCTCTTTTGTCTGGCAAACACAAAAAAGGACATTCACAGGCAACAGGAGAATGAGTTTAGAAAATGAATTTATTATCAATTATCAACAGGATTGTTGATTTGAGCTTAAGAGAAAGAAGGAAGGTAGAGTTCCTGAAGTAAGTAAGAGCAGGTCACAGAGACTTAGGTGCCATGCAGGTGCAGAGAACTGGTGCATTTTATAAGACTTAAGGCAGACTCAAAGGTGAGGCGTGTCAGTATAGTTAGTGCACACACGTGATGCCCACGTATGTAAACATTATTCACATCCTCACACACAGTTTCCAGTCAGAGGTACTCACTAAAATTGAGTAAAACAGGAAGAAAGGCAGCAAAACACATAATTGGGAACCAGGGTCCTTTAACATTTCTGGCCTCCTTCCCAAACAGAGCGAGGAACATTTCCAGCTGAGGACAAAACTTAAAACTGCTTGCTCCTAGGGTTTCCTGTCTTACAACTACCTGACTGGTTTCTAAGTACTGTTGCTTTTGCTCCTACCTCAACTGTGGCAACTTCAAGAAATAAGCTGATTACCACTAACTTGATAGCTTCTTCAGGAATGCAGAGTCTTTCACATTTGATGAAAAAGCTGTCCAGCTAAGGTACTGAGATCCACTTAATTCTGTCACAGTCCTTGAATATCAGAAATGTTTTTTATTAAGCATATTGACCTTGCCTATTTAACAAAAGCCAGAAAAATTGGAAAGATTAATTACACAACTACCAGTAAATAAGCATATAAGAAATTGGAAAAATGGCTCAGAGGATAAAAACACTGGCTGATATTACAAAGGACCAATGGTTGGTATTCAGCATCCACATAGCAACTAACAACAGTTCATAACTCCTGTTCCAGGGGGTCTGACAACTTCTTCTGGCCTCATGTGCTTTGCACATGTAGGTGTGCTTCTATTGTCAAAACATTCATATTCATAAAATACAAATAAATTTAAAACATTTTAAATAAGAATATGAACAGAAATACACCAAAATTTGTATTTACTTTTGTACTATTTGAAGTGTTTAGCATAGTTTAACTCTTGTCGAGAAAATGGTTTCATAGAGGGTTATGATTTTAGTTACTCAAAACTAAACTGAAAATCTAAGTGAACATGTTGTGTATTTCATTCCTGCCAATAGTTTAATATATAACCAATCATTTATTTACAACATAAACCGTGAAATGAAGTATAAATTCATTAAACATCTCCTTGGGTACCTGTTTGTGTTTTACCTCACTCATTTTGAACATATTAATGTCCTTGTTGTAAAGTTTAGCTGGCATTCAGTCCTGTAATATCTTGCTTTTGGTAAAGGATTTTTGCACAGTGCTGTTCTTCTGTTGTACTGGAGGGACCCACATGACATTGTAACCGCATATTCAGAATTTTTAATATCTTTGTAACAGTGCTATAGAAATCCCTGAACTGTTTTTGCATCAGTGAAAATCAAGTCCCATTGTCACACAATGGACTATGTAGAAAGTGCAAGCCTTTTATTCTTCTGGTCCCTTTACAATATCTGATGTTATTGGAGCAGACACTGCTGAGGGGAAGGAAAAAGTAGGCCACGCTTATAATCAATGAGTTTGTGCATGTCCCTTTGTGTTCGCTGGTACCATTTTCAGCCTTGGCATTCAAAGTCCTAAAATTAAAGTGACTATACAACAAATAACAGGCTGTTTATACTTTTAGATAGATTATTTACAGATATGTCATGAGTTTAAACCAATAAATAACGGAAACAGGAGAGTCCATGATCAATCATAGTTTGATTTTGGGTTTAATACTTGGGGGGCGGGGATTTTTCTATAATGGAGTATGGATCTGAAGCTGTTGGAAGTAAATAGTAACTAGGAAACAATTTTGCAATCACAGAAGGTGTATTGTTCTACATACATTTTTGCCATGTTCATCACATGGTCAGACAATTCCACTCTTTCCCTAATTTAGATTTTTGCTAAAATCTCATTTCACATCTGAGAGAAAGTCAAAAACACACATATTCATGACAAGTTTTTAACTCTAAAGATTCAACACTATCCTAGACAAAATGCAAGTAATTAGTACATTTTAAACAATGACAGAGTAGACTCTGCCTGGGGATCTAAGAACCTGTATATATGGGTTCTTGGTCCAATTAACAGTATCAGCTCTGTGTTCCAACTTGTAGCTCATGCCTGAAATACAACCAGAAAGTGTTCAGTCATTCCAAAACATTCATGTCACTATGACACCAGTGGGCATGTCCTTCCAGTCAGGTTGTTTGTTATCACAGTTCCCAAATGGGTAAGCATGACACTTACTTTTCTCCTCTGGTCACATGCACAACTTTCAAGACTATGAAAACTAATGAGTAAAGATGAAATTTCAAGGGGAGCACCAGCTTGATTTCTCTATGTTCTATGACTCTAGCATATAGTATCTTCAGAAATAGGGTCTTACCATCAAGTTCTGGAGGTAACCAAGAGCAACAACAAAGTTCACTTTTTGAAGGTCATTGGGAACAAACTGATCAACAACTCCAAAAGAGTTAGTACTTTCTAAAGACCTTTAGTATTGCTCATCCTTCCCCATAGTCCCTCTTCTATGCTGCCATTCTAATTTCAATGCAATTTAACCCCTCTAGTTACATTATTCCTCTTTATCCTCGTATACTATTTCATCAGATCACTCCTCCCTTAAAAGCCACCCGCAAATCCCTTACTATTTTCCTGACCTTTTTGGGTTTTCCAAATAAAGCAAACAATCTAAAGATTCAAGGTTAACGTCTATGTATGAAACAAAACATGACATTTGTTTTTCTGGGTTTGAGTTTCCTCACTCAGCCCTATTGTTTCAAGCTCCATCCACTTCTCTGTGTTTCATAACTGCATCTTTCTTAAGAACTGAGTAATATTCTGTATGTAAATGTATATTTTCATTATCCATTCATTGGTTTAGGGACAATTAAGGTTTTTTTTCCCATTCTTGTCTATTGTAGACAGAGTATCAGTGAACATGGGTGAGTAAGGATCTCTGTAGTGGGGTATAGAATACTAAGGACATATGCCTGCATTTTTAACTTTTTTGTTGCTGTGATAAGACACCATGAAGTTTATAGGAAGTTATAGAAAGAAGAGTTTATTTGGTTTATGATTCCAAAGGCGTAAGAGTCCATAATAGCAGGAGAGGAATGGTGGCAAAGTGGCCAAATTAGAAAGCAGAACAATCGCATCTCATACATAGAAATAGGAAGAGTTACTGGGAATCTGGCAAAGATTAAGAACTCTCAAATCCCACCCCTAGTGACATACCTCCAGCAAGGCCATACCGTCTAAAAATTCCCAAAACAGCATCATGAACTGAGTAAAAAATATTCAAAGCCTTGGAATTTTTGAGGGAATATTCTCACTCCAACCACCAACGTGCCCAAGAGTGATGTAGCTGGATCATGTGGTCGATCTATTTCTAATTTTATGAGGAAAGGCCACACTGACTTCTATAGCATCTGCTCCCTCCAACAGTAAATAAGGGCTCACTCCCCTCTTCCCATAACCACAGCAGCATATGTTATCATTTGTAGCATTATTTTCTTTGAGCTTAGCCATTCTGATTGGTGTAAGATGAAATCTCAAAAATTATTTTTAGTTGAATTTCCCTTATGGCTAAACAATTTGATTATTTTAAAAATAATTTCTCAGCCACTTGCATTTCATCTTTTGGGAACTCTCTTTGGTCCCTTGCCCTGTATTTTTTTTTCCACTGTGTATAGCCTAGATATTAACCCTCTGTCAGATGTATATCTGGTAAAGATTTTTCCCACTCTGAATGCTGCCTCTTTACTCAAATGGTGTTGTCTTTTGCTCTATAGAAAACTTTACTTTCATATGATCCCGTTTGTTAATTGTTGGTGTTCCTCCCTGTCCTTTTCAGAAAGGCCTTTGCTGTGCCTGTGTGTTCCATGTCTGTTCTATTTTCCCCTTGTCAGGTTCAGGAACTGAGGTCCTTGATCCACTTGAAGTTGAGTGCTGCACGGGGTGAGAGATAAGGGTCTGTTTCATTCTTCTATGTGTAGTTATCTAGTTTGAACAGCACCATTTGTTAAAGATGCTATCTTTTCTCGAATGTGTACTTTTTACCTCTTTTTAAAAAAGCAAGGAGCTGTAGGTTCATGGATTTATAACCAGGTCTTCAATTCTATTCCATTGATCAATGTGTCTTCTTTGATGGGAGTACCATATGGTGTTTATCACTATAGCTGTGTAGTATAATAAAATCAGTATAATAAAATAATGATACATTGAAGAGTTGAACCTATGGCTAAATAGGTCATAGACCCTAGGGAAGAACCAACTGCTATTATTTTGCTAATAAAAAACTATAGTATTAAACAAACTCCTAATGACTCCTATAGTCTAGTGCATCTTTCCACCTTATAAGAAAAGCTTCTTTTTACATTAGACAGTAATTATCATGCAAGCTAATAACCGGCTAATGTGAAGAAAATAAGAGATTACGGGTTGCTCAGCCTTAAATGAGATTTTTATATCACATCACTCTACCCAAGGCTCAGTGGAGGAGGAAGAAGAGAGACTGTAAGAGCCAAAAGTAGAGAATGATTACAAATAATCCATATTTTCCAGACACAGCAGGTCAGTTGCTCATATGAATTCAAAATTGTTGTAAGACCTGTGTAAGCCCAAGACAGACAAACCCCAGCATGGAGATAGAAAGCAATCAATGAGTCCTACCACATTCTGAGGAATTATTAGTATCTGAAAGTTTCTTGGAGAGGGAAAACCTCTTTTCTTTAAAGGTAAGGCCACTGGTAAGCCAATCACACTCCAGGGGATGGCCACAAATCAACAGTATTTGGAAACAAAAATTTGACTTGAGGCAGGAATTTGGGTAGGTTAGGGAAGTGGAGGTATGTCTGGGAGGATATGAGGAGAAATATGAAATAAATATATTCTATTCAATTCTAAAGAATTAGTAACACATTAGTAAAAACAATGATACAGGAGAAAAGATCAAGAGCAGCTAAACAAATAATCAGAACAAAGTTGAAGGGCTTATATTTCCTGATTTTACAACTTGCTATAAATTTAAAGTAAGCAAGGTGATATTGTTTTGGAGAAATGATAGAGAGGAAGATATATCAAAAAACAGAAATAAATCTATATAAGCGTAATTACCTGACTTCAGAACCAAAGCAGAAATATGGAGAATTTAAAAAATAAAGGATAATAAAGGTCAAGTGGTGGAAAAAATCAATGGGAAATATATTAGTTCAAAAATCTACTGAAAAATACACATGCAGTATCTGAACATGAGTGTTTGTGTATACCTGAAATATATGTATAAAGTAATACAGTGCCAGAAAGGAAAAACATCCCTTTGAGTTGTTAGTCAAGGGAGTTCAAGAAGCTCCCAAAGTTACACAGGCTGTTGATACAGTTTTTATTGTCTCCCAGAATTTGAAGGTAAGACCCTAGAGCTGAAGGCAGAACATACTTAAGACAGAAGATTGGAGCAATGGATCTAGAACTGACCTGGAAGTGTTCTTCCTGAAGACTAGCTCTTGTGTTCCTAAAGGATACTTTGCAAGCTGCTCAGGGAAAAAAAATCAGTCTGTGGTCCAACCACAGCAATGACCAACCAGTACAACAAACTATAGAGGGACAATGACACTTTTGTCTTGGGGTAATCAACAGCTATCTAATTGTTGTTAAAGCCATCTCAATGGAAGGGAATTAATGAGTGCCACAGTAAACATAACCAAATACACATGGCTATAAAGGTCATAGATCATAGAGCTAATCCTATCTCTGTAATATCTCTAGACAAATATTTCTTACTATATGATAGATATGCATCCTTATACTTACAGACAAGTATACCATGCATTACTCATCTAAAAAGCTTCTTTTTTCCAACAGATTTAGGCTAATAGGGTTCTACAACTGCTCACATACAGAGACTAGGTGTCTGAGAAATGTCCTACCCTGTGACACATCTAGAGTGGAACCTCTACACTGAAGTCTCGTGAAGCATAGATAAACAGGGCATACAGAGAATATTAATGCGTCCCTCAACTCCCACCAGTGAATCTACCTCATACAACACAGTGTGTTGCACACAGTAGGCCACAAACGGCCAAGGCGTCAAGAATAAGAGACTGCAGAGTTTGTCCCTGGATAGGATTCCTATGTCAGACTTCACCCATTATTGGCCCAGGGACTATTGCTGAAGAGGGAACAGAAAGATCATAATAGCCAGGGTTGTTGCATATACATTAGGAAACATTGAAGAAAACTGAGAGATGCACAGTGTTCTCTTCACTCTTCACTCTATGTTCTATGAGGGTTAGGTGTAGAAGTTGCATCATAGATGTGCACTTAGGTTTGGACAATTCAGAGACAATTTCTGTGTGTGACAAGTTGTGGAACTTGGTAGTAATACCTATCTTTTGAAATTGAAGCTTCTTTGATGAGACTGTATTACTTATCTATCTATCTATCTATCTATCTATCTATCTATCTATATATATATATATATATATATATGGATCCACAGTTTGCACATAGAAATAAATCACATTTTTCTAGGGATGTGACAGTCTTGGGGTTTTCTCTAAGATCTATGACCCTTCTAGTCATGTGTATTTGGCCTTGATTACAATTCCACACATGAGTTTCCTCCCACTGAGTGTTTCACGTATGAGTTTCCTCCTAGTGAATTTCATCAGTGAAGCTCCTTCATGCAACAGAGGGCCAGGAACACAAAATGTAAAAAATGGCCAAAGCATAGAGAGTGTCTGTAGTGTTTGGTTTTCTGGACAGGACTCCCATATTAAGCCTCAATCACTCAGAGCTCAGCAACCATTGCAGAAGAGGAAGCAGAAAAATTGTAAGAGTCAGGGAAGAAGTGCACGACCATAGAGTCTTAAAGGCTCCTGCACCTTGCTCATATAAACCGATAGCAATGGTTTCAGCATACACAAGACCCATGGAGACTCAAGCAGACAAAAATCCAGCACAGAACTATAGACAGGGACAGCAGGCCCCAATTTTAGTCTAATAATTATTGTCAGCTAATTACTGCTGGGTGAGAAAGAGCTGATCTTCTGAGGGGAGAGACTCTGGATGGGCTGACTAGACCCTATTGAGTGAATTTATGCTGAGGGACGTCTGGGGACACTAGCTTGATACGATGGACCTTGAAACAGATGACAGATTGTATGAATTCCATTTTGGTGTGGGGGTCTGTGTGAGGGTGTTAGTGGGGAACTGGGGTATAAAGGTAATTGGAATATTTGGTGTGAAATACACAAAATTCAACCAAAAAAGGAAGGAAAAAAAACGATACCAAATTTCTGAAATTACTGAAAATGTGAACTTGAAAGCAACTTCCAGTACTTTGCTTTAGTGTTTTAATGCTGAGCACACCATGCTTTTCTCTTATTTGATCAAGAACCGACTAGAACAGTAAAAATAGAGAATATAAGCTCTTGTGCTTTTAATGTGGAATTTTAGTAATTTCTAGAATTAAAATTAGAGAATTATGAATTAGTGAAATTGTCTTAGCAAATAAACTGATTTCCTAAGAAACATTTTTTTAAAAAGCATAAGGAAATAGTGACTTTTAGGCATCTTGAAACTTACTCATATGAACTTGCAGCAATGGTAACAGCATGCACAACACCTGGGCTGACTCAGTCAGACAAGGATCCAGGACAGAACTAGGGAAATGGGTAGCAGTCCCCAACCTCAGCGAAGAAATTATTGGTAACTGATCCCTGCTGGGTGACAGAGAGGTGATATTCTTTAGGAGGGGGGATGGACTCTAGATAGGCTGATGAGATACCAATGGATGAACTTGCACTGAGGGACAGCTGGGTTCAACAGCTTGACAGGGTAGGTCTCAACATGCATGAAAAAAAATACATAAAGTGTAGTGGCGGGCTATGGAGGTACAGATGTGGGAGGGCATCTAAATATGGAGAGATTTATGATATGAAATGCACAAAAACTCAATAAATCTGTTCATTAAAAATAAAAGGCAGTGATTTTAGCTAATGATTCTGAATAACTGGACATCCAGATGCAAAATAAAAATGATCATAGGCAAAGATCAATTAAGTCCTTAAAATACATCACAAACTTAAATGGAAAGCAAGAGAAAAATTATAGTTTGCCAACAGCACCGAAGTATCAGTCACAAAAGTAAAATCAGTACCCAAGACTTTATAAAGTAAAATAAAAATTCTCTGAGAAAGAAAGACACAATTAAATGAGTTGAAAAAACAAGTCAAAAGCTTGAAGAAAATCATTACAAAAACACCTAAGAGCAAACAGAACAGCTGAATCAGCACTGTAAGATCTCTAGAAAATAGTCAAAGTTGAGTAGGGGACAGGAACGCAAGACTGTAATCCCAGGACTGGGAGTCAGAGAGAGGAGGATTGCAAGCTCTAGGGTAGCTTGGGGTATATAGTGTGACCCTATCTGAAAAATAAGTGATCAAAACTATCACTACCCATTTCTGAAAGCAGTCAAAGGAGTCTATCAGCCAAATCAATGCAAGAACCATAAACAACTCCACCACAGTGAGGAAGCTGTGTAGAACTTTTATTCAACTGTACTACATTTCCCCTTTACATCTCAGTGGCAATCTTGAATTTGCCAAGCCAAAGTTCAAGGGAGAGATCCTGTTCTCAGGTCCCAGAACGAGCAAAACAGAAATGGCTCTTAATGAGTTATGTTTGTATTGACTGAACGTGGAAGCTGCCTGAACGCATGATGTACTCAGGACAGCTTCACCTGTTCACCTGTCATTCCTCCCATTATTCCTCCCAGACATCATAAAACAGATGAACAGTTTGCTGCCACCTGGGATGAAGGATTACAGCTGAAGTAGAAAAACTGTGCCGGCGCCCTGGTAAAAAGACATCTGAGGGATGTTTTGTTGTTGTTATGTTTAAGGTAGTGTGTTGAGCATCTACCAGTATAGAATTTCTTTCTTAGGAAGCTATGTATATATGCCCTTCCAATGCATGTTGCCTGCTAGAAAAATAAGTGAGAAGATCTGAATTTTGTTATATGACTGAAAGAATGTGAGAGGGTTTACATGTTAGTGTATTTGATTATGTGATATTTTGCTATTATTCAGTGAAAAACATTTTATGATTTCCTATGTAATTCTTTTTTAATATGTTATTCAGTGTTGTTCAATTTGAAAATATTTTATTTACTTGCTAACTTACATTTCATGGTTTCTAATTAAATATTGTTAAAGACAGAAAACACAACTTTCTATGCTTGAATTTTCTGAAAATAGTATGAGATTCTGTACTGGTTGCTATAGAATATATGCACATACATATGAGTTAATGATTATAATAGTGCTATACACACATACTGGAATTGGACAAATAAGTTAAAGGAAGATGAGTGAGAGGGTCCAGGACTCTCAGTGTTTAAGTTAGAGCAGATATATAAATTATCATATAAATAGCAGTTTATCCATGAGTTAGTAGATTAGAGTTGATAACATTAATGTGCATTCATATTTAGCTCATAGAGACATAAATGTTTATAAAAAGCATGTAGATATATGTTTACACATTAACTAGTTTCCTTACTGGGATAGTTTATGCCAATCATGATACGAACCTAACATGAGTTATCATATATACACTGTACACATACCTATATATGTACATATATACTTAAGCACACACAATTTGCCTGCTCTATCAGCAACTGAGAAGGTCAGGCAGCAGTAACAAATTCTAGTAGGCAGTCAGTTCAGCTGGCACCCAATTTTGTTTTCTGTTATTCTCCACTTCAAAATATCCTGAGAATATTATCATTATAAATATGACATTCTAGGAAAGTTGGTAGAAAGACAGATGATGAGGATGGAGTTTCCATTCATGCCAGAGAAGAAGTGTACTCAACAAACCAATAAAATCTCCACAGTGATGTAAATGAGTCATAGAAGCCAACTGAAAGAGTTTACAGTGTTGAAAATAAAGATAATTTAAGCATCAGCATACATGAAATACTTTTGTGTTATATCTAAAAGTTAGATCTACAAGATTTCATAATGATATAAACAAGTGATTTAAAAAATATAGGGAAGAGAAGATCTCAATAAGAGCAGCATACACTTACTCCTTAAGTGTGAGCTGTGGTGAGTAATTTCTTTTTAGAGTACAGAGTTAAAAGTACAAGATGAAGAGATACTTTACAGAAAAGAAACCTGATGGGGTGCATCCTTTACAAGGTTATCAGGAGAAGAATCAGTAGTCATAAGTCAAATTAATAACAAGAACCTTGATATGATGACATGAATGAGCCGCTTTACCTCTGTGATCTTCCTAAAAATTAACTCTGTACTCATTGAAATAAAGGGGAAAATATATGAAATTCCCAACAGGGTGTATTCTGTAACATACCTCACCAATATTCCTCCATCAAGAGCATTACGAACAAGAAAATTCTGGCAAATGTGATAACTGTGAGCCATCATAAAGAGATATGCAACTAAGTGTCATATGGAGATTGATGACAATTCTAGGACAGGATTTTGACACTAGATTTTTAAAAGAGAAAATTTGAAGAAGAATGGATTAAACTCTTTTGGACCTGAAAATGTATATTGCACTGATAGAAGATAGCAACAATAAATATAGTGGCCAGAGTGACAGCTCAGATAGTACAATGTCTGCTATGGAAGCATGTAGACCTGAAACTGAATTCCCAGCACTAACATCCAAAACGAACCAGCCAGAGGTAAAACTCCAAAAGAGACAGCCTGGGCCTCTAAACCTGGTGCTACGAGGCCAGCAGGCACAGGGAGACCTTAGAAGCTTGCTAATGACCCAGTTTAGTAATCTCTGACTTTTGAGCTCAGTGAGAGATCCTTTCTCAAAAGTCAAGGTAGAGAATGACAGAGGAAGACATCCAAAGTCACCCTATAGTCTTCAGACATTTACACACATATGGACGTACAGCACACACACACACATGCACGCACGCACATGCATAAACATATTCAGATCTAACTAGGTTTATGTTATATGAAAATACTCTACAGTAAACATAACATTTTTTATGAAAAATCAAAAAATGTCTTTAAATAAGGTCACAAAAAATATAAACGACTCTTTCCTGCCCCAAAATACATATTTACACATTTCTCATTGAGGGAATCTAGGCAGAGCAAGCACTCCTATTCTCTGAGAAATAAAGGTATGGGAGGAGAAAGCATAGAAAAATGGGATCCATATAAAAGATCCCATTATCCAATGAGTACTTCCACGGCTGAGTTAAATGGTAATAGTCATGCTGTGCATTTTTAAGACTAGAGACTCTTCATTATACAATAAAACTTAAACAAAGAGAGATTGTTCATTTTTGTCCCACTCTTCATGGGTAGTGGACACCACAGAAATAAAAGACTTAGAATTTCTAAAGAGATTGCTAAACAGCTATTTTTGTGACCTTTTATCCCTCTTTATTTCCCTGTGAAAATGAAAGCCTCCCTTTCTGTTTCACTGCTCACACTGCATGCTCATACAGTTCTCTCAGAGTCTGATGACTCCAGAAGCCTTAAGACCTGTGATTGACCCAATGAAACCAAGCGCCATCTTGACTAGTCAGGCTGAACAGCGTGCATGACCTGTGATGAACCCCTTTGCTACCTCAGCAGTAGTTTTCAGTCAGATGCTAAGATATTTCTATAGCCCTATGCTATCATTTGTGTCTTAAACATACTCTTTCTAAATAAATGTGCATAAAGATAAGACTGGATGCAAAAATGCTTTTATTTGCATATGCAATAGATTATCTACAAATTGGCTAGGTACCTGTCAAATAGGCATGTGTTAAACAATAACAAGAGCTTCTTATTCCAGTTGTAATTTCAGAAACAAAAATGCTGAATTTTCTATAAAAAATATAAATTGAACAATCAATTATTAACCAAAAACAATTGGACGAAGAAACTATGAGTAATTATCCAATGAGATAATTACGACGAAGAATAGAAAGAAAAGAAAGACCTCAAAATGTGTATTATGTTTCTTCTTTAAGAATTCTTTTGAATTGGCAACTAGTCTCAAAATAATTAGAAATATAAAAGTTATGAAATATAAAAGGTAATAAGACAGAAATAAGCAATGCCAAAACACCAAAACTTGATTTTGAAAAGGAAGTGTGTGTGTGTGTGTGCGAGCGTGTGTGTGTGTGTGTGAGAGAGAGAGAGAGAGAGAGAAAGAGAGAGAGAGAGAGACAGAGAGACAGAGAGAGAGAGAATATGTATATAAGATTTTGTGTATGAGGGAGAGAATGTGTGTGTATGAGTACGTATGTATGTGAGAATATGTGTGAGTGCATGTATGTATATGTGTGTGTGAGAGAGAGACAGTGTGTGTGTGTGCCTGTGAGACAGTGTGTGTATATGAGAAAGGGAGTGTGAGAGAAAAAGACACCCAATATACACATAAGGGACATTACCAAATATTCTACAGATACAAAAGTGGCATTGTGGAGAAGCTGATGCTAAGAATTTGGCAATGTAAAAGAAATGGGCAAACTTTTTAAAAGTAATTACGAAAAGCACTCACAAAGAAGCAGAAAAATGAAAATATAGATCTGTAACATGTTTTCTGTTAAGAGCAAAAACCAACTTTGGAGGCTGTCAAATAGGTATGAAAATAACTCATCATTTATTCTATGTAGAATGCACATAGTTACCTGTAAAAGAGGAGTGAAACCCCTTGTCCATAAATCTTATTCAAAATTATCACAATCGTTTAGTTTTAAAATGAAAAACATATATATTATTTTTTAAATTAGTTGATCTAGTAAGGGAATAATGATTTTAAGTGATATATAATTAAACAAAGTAATCATACAAAATAATAAACATGATCTCACTAGTAATGTAAGAAGATGGGTGAATTTGAAAACTGTGATGTCAATTGAAAGAATCATAAGCTGTATTCTGAAGAAAGTCCTGGAAAGAAATCTGAAAGTGATGGTCAAGGGGAAAAATGAATGAGACTGAGGCGGAGAGAGAAGAGGGATTTGACAGCACTTCTTATCCAAGGAAATGTGCTATATCTTCATCAAGCTGAGTGCATACGCTTTCTTTATTTTATCATCTATAAACTAAAGATCCATAATAAATTATGATCAAAGTTTCTCTGTTCTTTTATTTCGTTATTTTATACATATATGAGTGTCAAGCTCGCATGTATGTAAATGCACCTGTGTCACGCAAGCCAGTAGAGAACAGAATACTTCCAGTCCCCTGGAATTGGAGCAATAGATGGTTGTTAGCTGAAATTCAAACCTGGGTCCTCTGCAATAACAGCCAGTGCTCTTAACTGCTGAGCCATCTCTCGAGCCCCATGTTTTCTTTTCAAAGAGTTCTAAGCCATTAATCCAAAATTTTACATAGACTCATAGAGCCTCAGGGACTCAAAAATTTATCTTCTCTTAAGGTCACCAAAATTCATTGAAAATGCCCTTCAAAATATGATTTTTTTATTCACATCATTATTTCTAACCCCAACAAATATGCTTTCAAAATATTCTCACCATGTTTAGGGATACATTAAGATTCCCCTGTCATTGGGTCTTGGTGATCTGACAATTTTACAGAATCACCTTCTATACAAACACTTTCAAACAGTATTTCAAAAATCTCTAAGCACAGCAAGCTAACAATAACCAATCAGCAGGTGTTCTATGACTTTTCCTACTCAGTCGTTTCTTCTCTGTGTTGTTGAAACTCTGTTATTAAGATATCTGATAGATTTAGCCAATGATAATAATTTCAACATAGAATGGCTCTTCAGTTACTTTGCTTAGCAATTTTGTGGTTTTATTTTCACTTATTCTTTCCAATAAAACTGCATGTACTCTCTTCTTATCATTCTACAGAAAACTATCTAAAAGAAGTCCAATAAGTTCCTCAAACTACACAGATGATAAATTTCAGAGCAAAAGTTATAACTGCAAAAGGTTAATTTCTAAGCAAGGTACTTTGCATATAAGTCCCATGCTAAATAGTCCTCTACCCTAATTCAATCACATTTTTTATTCACCCGTGAGTATCAGTCATTGGTCTCTGAACCCAGATTTCCAGGGACCAAATTTCAGCTCCTTGGCCTGTAATAGTTAGTCTTATCTATTTCTGCCTCAGTCTTTTAATTTATAAATACAGATAGCAAGTCTACAGTATTATTGAAAGGATTAAATTAATTAATACATGCAAAGTCAAAGAATTGGGATGCCTGGAATACTACAAGGACAATACATATTAGTGTATTTTTGTTTGTTTGTTTGAATAAACTAAAGCAAGGTTGGTTCCAAGTGGAATAGCTTCAGTTAAGAAACTATCTTTCTGAATCTTGTTGCTATGTTTATTGTTTAAAGAGCTCAAAATTTTCTTCCTTCCTTTCTTCCTTCCCTGCTGTCTCTCTCTCTGTCTGCCCATCTGTTAGATCAAGGGTCTCACTGTGCAGCCTTCACAAGTCTGAAACTCACTATATAAACCACACTGGCCTTCAACTGGTGGTAATCTTCTTGCTGATGCCTCCTGAGTTAGTGACTGCAAGCATGTGGGCTCTCTAGTTTTAACATAAGCTCTTCTGTGGAGCATGGCTGAAGACCTCAAAGTGTCAGTGACATTTCAAGTTAATGTATTAATCTCTGCTTCCTGTCAGGTTCTATAGCTTTCTTACCCCAATCTCTTTCTCTGTTTAACATGTCACCAAGTCAGTAACATTTAAGACTATAATTTTTCATTATATCTCTATTATTTATTACTTAACTGACCTTGAATAAATTGCTTCTATAAATGTCATCATTTTATTATCTGTAAAATGGGTATTACATATCCACTTCAACTGACTAAATTGTTATGAGCATTGCTGAATTAAAAAGTAAAAGGGCATGGTGACACCATTGCTTTCAGTTCATGAGATCAAGGTCCCTGTGCCCTGTAAGACTCTTTTTCCTTATGGTCATACACCTCCTCCCCTGGCTCTTACAATCTTGCCGTTCCTTCTTCCACAATGATCCCTGAGCCCTGGGTGTATGAAGTTCAATGTAGAATTCCTGGCCAGGAACCCAAATTCTGCACAGTCTTAGTCTACAAACTTTGGCCAGTTCTGGCCTTCTGTGTGGATCTCGCTGTGTTGCATAAGGAGGCTTCCAAGCAAACTCAGTTACATAAAAACTCAGCACAGGACTGGGGAAATGGACAACAGGCCACAACCTTAGCCAAAGATCTACTGGCAGCTGATCACTGCTGGGGTGAGGGAGAGTTGATATTCACTTTTTTTTAATTTCTTCTATCTAACTTTTTAGACACCCCTCTCATCTATGCTCGTCACAGTGCCCCACCAGATTTCATGCATTTTGTTGTACATTAAGTCCTATCTGGTCAAGTATTTGTACCTAGATGCCCTCTTGTTCAGGTTTATCTACTGGAGTCTATTCAGCCTATCTATAGATCTTAAAGAAAGTCTACCTTCCCTTACTCAGCAGTAATCTGTTGTCACTAGTTTCTAGGCTAGGGTTGGGGCCTACTGCCCGTTTACCCATTCTATGCTGGGGTTTTCTGACTAAGCAGGCATGAGTCTTGGGCATGCTGTCACCATTGCCATAAGTTCACATGAGCAAGTTTCCAGGGAGCTGAAAGCCTCTGCTGCCTTATGTGTATACACCAACCCTGGGTTTTACAATCTTTCTCTACCCTCCCGCCTTCTGAAATGGTCCTTGAGCAATGGGTGGGTGGGGCTTCATATGGGAATCCTATCCAAGGACACACACTCTGCAGTCTTTTATTCTCTACACCTTGGTAGTTGTGGGCTTCTGTAAGCATCACACTGCATTACACATGCAAACTTCACTGGTGAGAGTTGAGGAATAAATTAGTATTCTGTCTACACCCTGTTCCACTATATTCCATGAACCTTCAGTGTGGAGCATCTACTGTAAATGTGTCACTTAGGGATGGACATCTCTTAGACACATGGTCTCTGTATGTAACCTATTGCAGGACTCTGTAATAGCCTCCACCAGCTACAAAAATAAAGATGCTTCATCGATTAGTGGTACGTGGTATACTTGTCTGTAAATATAAGGATCCATATTTATTATAAGGCAAGAAATTTCATTAGTCTGGAGATATGACAGATAATAGGATTAGCTCTATGATCTATGACCTCTCCAGCCATTTGTATTTGGCTATACTTACAATACCACTCATGAGTTCCCTCACATTGACAAAGCTTTAAGTCCAATTAGATAGTTGCTGATTAACCCCTAGATAATAGTGCCATTCCTGCACCAATGGAGGTTGTTTATTGCACCACTCACTGTTGTGGCTTTGAAGCTAGGCTTGAACTCTTGATTGATTTTTTTTTCCCCCTTGGCAACTTGCATTGTGTCCTCTAGAACTATGAAAACTAATCTTCATGGAGGAGGCTTTCAGTTCAGTTCCAGCTACATTGCTCCAAGTCCTGTGTCTGAAGTATGTCCTGTCTTCATCACTAGGATCTTACCTTCAAGTTCTGGGAGGTAATAAAGTACTGTGGCAGTAACCTGCGTTATCTTGGGAGTGCCATGGACTATTCTAGCCAACAATTCAAAGGGAGGTTTCTTCTATCTCAGACTGTGTCTCTTGTTATATAGCCTTCAGGTATACACATGCACTCAGGATCAGACATTGTATGTGTATTTTTGAACAGTTTTTGAGTTAATACATTTCCCTCTGGCTTTTTTCACCACCTAAGATTTATTTCTCTGTCCTCTCTCTCTCCCTGTCTAACCTCCCTTCTCTCTCCCCTGGTTAAGTGCCCCCGCCCATTTTCCCTGATTCCTCTTGATAATACCTGTCTCCTATTATCTCCCCTCTTCTGCATTCCTCCCTTTATCCCCACGGTTCCTTGTAAGACCTCCCCTTCTCTATTCCCATTTGAATACCCCCCATTTCCCCATTTTCCCCTGTCCTTAGCCAGAAAGAGGGAGGACTGGTATTCTTTAAGGGAGAGACTATAGACAGGCTGACTAGATTCCAGTAGATGAACTTGCCCTGAGGGATGCTGGGTACACTAGCTTGACTCAATAGGTCTTAACATATATGACAGAATGAATGAAATCTGGTGGGGGGCAGGCTATAAGGGGTGTGGATGGGGAGAGAAGTATAAAGATGATTAAGATGTTTTATATGAAATGCACAATAGTTCACTAAAAATATATGAAAAACAGCAGGGCTGGAAGGATATCGCCACACTTAAGAGGACTGGCTGCCCTTGCAGAGGACCTGGGTTCATTTCTCAGCACCCATATGGCAGCTAGCAATGGTCCATAACTACAGTTCCAAGAGACCTGTCTCATGAAATTTATTCTCCACGCCTTAGTGGGTAGGGTCTGGTTAATCCCGCTGGATAAAACAGAAACTGATCTTCCATTTAGAGAAACCGACCTATTTAGGGCAATTTACAAAGTTACTGGTTACCTGTGGCCAGCCCGCAAAGTCCATGACAGCCAGGCGCAGGCCAGAATTTCACTTCCACTCACATGATTCTTAGGATTTCCGGGACTTAAAACGCTGCCTTCTGAGTCTTGGCCTTCCACGTGGGCCTGGGGTGGGGCATTTTTCTTCGCAGGTGGATTCAATCCCTGCCCCTTCTGAGGACTTGCTGCCATGCTGTCTCTTCTTCCTCCCCACCTCCCTGCCCCCTTATTGGTCAGAGGGCGGAACTTGCTGTGGAATGAACCAATAGAAAAAAAAAAAAAAACCTTAGAGAGAGAACCCCATATTTAGCATACACTACCTGACATCATTTTCTGTCCTCCCTGGACATTGCACGACATGGTTGCATTTACATAAATACAGGCAATATAGTCATACTCATAATTTTTTTATTAAATTAAAAACAAATAAAGCGGAATGCCTGTTTCCCAACAGTTGAGGAAGTATTCTGTAAGACTCAGTAAAAGTCAATGTGACTAGTTTTGTTGTCTTCGGAGCCTTTGCACATGCACACCTTGCTGGAACCCTACGAGTATGTGCCTGCTGTTTTCCTCTCTCTCTTACTTTCTCTCAAACTGAGTGATGCATCAAAGAAGCATCAGAGACATATAATAGTCCTTCTTTCAACAGCATCTTTTCTGTAAACAAGCAAGTTCTTTAAAGAAAACTAGTGCCAGGTGGGATGGTCCAGGCCTTTAATCCCAGCAGTTAGGTGACAGAGGTCGGTGGATTCCTGTGAGATGGAGGCCAACCTGATCTACCTATTGAGTTATTGAAGAGGACCCAGGTTTGGTCCCCAGCAACCACATGGCAGCTAACAACCATTCATTACTTCAGTTCCATCAGCTCCAATTCCTTTTTCTTACTTCCATGGACATTGCATGGCACAGATGTACTTAACACACATCCAGGCAATACGTTCAAGTACATAAAAAATAATAAAATATGTATAAAAATAAGAATTCTGGTTTTGTTTTGTTTTGTTTTTTTGTTTTTGTTTTGCTTTGTTTTTTGTAGGGGTCCCATTTAAACTTCACTAACAGCAGTGATGGATTGTGTGAAATCATTTATCACATTTTAAACTTGATGCCCCACAGAAAGCATAGATTGCATCAAGGGTGTGAGAATGTCCTCTAAGCTAGAAAAATGTTCCCCAAATGCCTTCTTTGAAGCATTCAAAGGAAGGCTCTAAGAAAGAGGGAAGAGATCATCCCTTCGACTGAAAGAGTACTAACACATTCTATTCTATTCAAAGATCATCGGGATTTTTACTAAATGCTATATGTGAGGGAAATTTATATATCCAATGACCGTGATATCAACTGAAAAACATTTCTGCTGTTGATAAGGTCAAGTTCTAATATGTACAGGAAACTCTTACACAAATGAAACCTGTTTGTTTGGTTTAGTATATCAGAATGTTCCCAGCACATTCTAATTTGCTACAAATTTATTAAGCATTACAGTGTATTTGGAAGAAAATTCTGAAAATAATCAAAATAGAAACACTTTTTTTTCAAATTCATACCCTTTTCTCTTTAATATTTGCTAAGGCTAATTGTACCATAAATAAATATCGTATTTGACATTTACTCAACATGTAAGGATTGCCTAATACATTGCACTTGAGTATTATTACATGCTATGTTTGTGAATTCTGAATTATCACATGACCTCTCAAAGGATCTCAGGTTGTTACACTTAAGATTAATGAGGCATTAGATAGCCGTTAAGAAGCTATTCAAGAATATGCATTTAATTAAAATGAATTATGTATATGAGATAATACCATTAAACCTTTTTAATTTAGAGAGATAAATCATGGCTATTTCACTCCTGAAAAGGGTCCTAACATTTGTAAATTGAATATTGATGTTACAATGCCCAAATAATTAATGCTGGTCAGATTCATCCATAAAAGTTATATCCTGAGACTTTTCCTACCTGAGAAAATTAAGTATTTCTTTTGAGTTGACTATGTGCATGCTCCTCGCACATGTAATGAGATACAAAAAGTAGCAAGGTAGCACATACAAGTAATCTTTGAATGCAAAGTAGCTGGTAACATCAATTATAAAGAAAACATTGACCAGTCACATCCTTCATATGCATCAGTATTGGTGATTCCTCTCCATCTGAATGTTTTCTTTAAACACAAACACTATTCATATGCAACACACTAAGCATCTATTGACTTTCTGATGTTTCCAGTGATACTTGTTTTCTGCCCAAGGAAATGATGTCAGTATTTTAATTCTAACAAGCTTGCATTCAGAACAGTGTTATCCATCCAGTGGCTACTTTAGACCCAAATGAACAGAAGTCACTGTCCTTCTTCTAAGCCTCCTACCAGTAAGCCTTCTGCCTCTGTAGAGCAAATTTTAAGTGATCAAAAACCTTAGTTGGGTATTATTTTATCCTGCTTTTAGAGATGATGAAACAAATGTTTATGTGATTGAATAGTGTGACTAAGATCATATAACTACCATGTGATGAAGCCTAGATTCAAAGTAAAGGAAATCAAACTTAATATTTATGAAGATTCTGCTGTACAAACTGTGTATCCCACTTTTTTTAGAAGTCTAAGGGACACACAGAACACAGTCCATCTCGGTTTTTGACTTGTTCAGTGAATTTAACAATTTCACAATTGCTACCAATAACAGATTCATTCTGAATTGCACTTTTTAGTTCTCTGTTTCCTAAGACTTAAATACTTATAAGAAAATATTTTTGTGTGTTTTACAGTAAGTAAATGTGCATAAGTCTCTTAAAATACATTTAGGCATTTACTTTAGTCACTTGCATAGTGGGAATCTAAATATAAAGAGGTAAAACCTCATAAAAGGTCTGAGATTTTTATAATATTAGAAATTCTTTCCTAAGAGAGAGGGGAAGAAATAATATTTAATTAGAAGTTTCCTTTTAAAAACAGAATTTATTAGTTGCCCAGGGGGAAGTAGTGAAGTGTCAAGACTAATGTGATTACAGTTTCCTAAAAACATTTCATTTGTTTTTCAATCACAGTTATCACAACTGCAGCCATCTGACATCAAGCATAACAATAAGTTTAAAAGGCTCCTATCACATGGTTTATGCCACACTTCCACCAAGAGTTTCACAGCAGTTTAATCAATAAAGCAGCCCAAGCTGTGAACAATTATAATAAAACACCTTAAGAATGATCCACAATTAAAAGGTAGAGGAGAAAATCACCCTCAATTTAGATAAACCAATCTGCCACTCAGTTTGATAAAGTTCAGCTGAAGTGTTCTCACACTCTCACAGCCCTATCAATGAAAAGATGTCTACTCTTAAATCTAAATTAACTCTTCAAGTTGCAGAAGAATAAAGAATGATAAGGATCTAGTTATATTCACAGAAGCAATGCTTATTGTGAACAATCAGCTTCCTATTGAAATTTTACATGGAAGTTTACAATAAAAATCTCTATATCAATTTTAACAAGTGCTTTGAAGCACATTTCTGAATTATGACAGCTTTTGAAATGAACGCAAGAAAACTGATCAACACATACTTATGATCCATTCAACAATATGTTCTTTAACTCTCTAGACAATACAATTTAATAACAAATGTTACATGTTCAACACTCTCTTATGGTTTACACTTTTGTGATGTTCTATTCTTCAAGGAATTTGAAGAGTCTGTGAAGAGGAGGAAGATGCTAGGGCACAACTACGAGTAAGTTCAGACTCAGGGAATTACATGTAATTAATTAAGGTGGCTAAAACAATTTACCTTTCAGATTTGCCAAATAGTTTAGAGATGAAGGAGGCATGTGAGAAACAAGCACTATGTGAAGCTGTATGTTTTAACGTTTAAGGCAGTATGTAAAATGATTTGATTTTACAAGTTGCCATTTAGAATTGAAAAATAAATGAGACAAAACTGTTAAATATTACATTATTTCATAGGAGAAGTCTTAAGTAATTGACCTATTCTCAACTATCCTACGAATAGGGACAAACAAGCATCTTTTGTATGTCTAGATAAATAAAGAGAAGAACTTGCAACATAGGTCTCAAGGTGACATTTCTGCAATTTTCTTCATACTTATCTGTTTCAAAAGAGTTAACTCAATATATCCTTTGTAGATATATTTCTGAATCCTGGTTGGCATATTCTTATAGTGTCCTTTAAAATTGAGCCATTGTCTCTATCATCTTCACCCTCCCTTAGTTTTGGAGTGTTTCTGGAACCCTGGACTAACATCGAGAATGCAAATTGCTATGGAAGCATATACACTAAAAGCTAGTGATGTCAGATTAAAGTTTCATGGAATGTTGGTCATAGGAGACATGGCATGTGTAACAGATGCAACTGCAGAGACATAACTCAACACTGCTGAGATGCACCAACTGGCTATAAAGGCTCAGAACTTGCAGTAGTTTCATATTTTAGTTGGAAAGACATTTCCCTCAGTTTTTATGGTAGCCAAGTTCAGAAACTCTGGAATGAGGCTTCACAGATAAGTGAGATGGAACAGTGAATTTAAAGATACAGGAACACCTGGGAATGATGGTGCTTACCTTCAATCCCAGCAGTCAGTAGGCAGAGGCAGGAAGGTGCCTGTGAGATGGATGTCACCCTGTTCAACATAGCAAATTCCAGACCAGCTGAGCCTATTGGGAGACCTTGGCTCAAGATAAACAAAACAATAGAAATAAAGATTATAGGCACAATGATAAAGATGAAATGTGTTAATCCCACAGAGATAGTATTTCCCTTTTCATTAAAAAGTCTAATAATGGAAATTAGAAGCCCAGTGACGGCCACATGAAAACATTCAATGATATGCACAGCAGGTCTGTCTCACCCTGGTTGCAGACTTCCTAGTGTGTAATAGGCTGGAAGAGGCATAGTCCATTGTGCAATGCACTAATGCAATACTACAGACCAGGTGACTTATAATGAACAACGATTCACTCCTCTTATTTCTGGAGACTAGGAAGTCCTAAAGTGTCAGTATCTGGCAAGACCTGCTTTCTGTGTCATCCTGTGGCAAAAGACAGAAGACTACAAAGTGGTGAAAGAAAATGGAATTGAATTGGATCTTTTATCAGGAATCCTTTTCTGAAGTATAGATTGTTTTCCTACAATAAAATCATTAATACATATTAATGCATTAAGTTCCAACACTCAAGATACCTGCACTAGAAACTACGTATCCTACTCGTACTTTCTTATTGAGACTCATTTAAGCCATTGCAGAATAGTGATGCTTATATAGCAATTAAATGTTGATTTAGATTTTGTATACATTTTTAATCACTTGTGATGATATACAAGAAGAACACACAGATCACCAATGGAAATCAGAATGAAGACTCATCTGGTGGTTTGTGTAGAGGACTGGGCATGAGTTATGCGGACAATGTGAAAACCAAAGAAAACATAACTAAAGTCAATGATCTTATGTGTCTTCTCTTCTGATAGCTTAAATGAACCCACCACTTGCAAGCTGCTAAATGCATACCTTCTTCAAGACCAATAGGTGCTTTGTGGGACTTGATAGGCAAACTAGAATAGAATTTAATGTAAGTTCAAAGAAATGGCAATATTTTCCCATTCCCAGAGTCAACCACATTGATACTTTTCAAAAGAAATATCTTAGAACAATGTCCAAGTAGGTGTAATGAGTACTGAAGATGTTCTTATGCTCACTTGCAATGATCTTCATTATATAGTTTGTGAACTTTAGTTATGAATGGGAATGAGGTGGGATGGCAAAAGTTCAATTAGCTTGGGATAAACTCTTGGCTAGTACTTGGAGAATAATTTTCAAGTTCTTTCACCCATTAGGCATGTTGGTGGGAAATTCCTCACTAGTGTTCCTGCATAGCAGCATGAAGGTTGGAGGAGCATAATCAAACGTAGATATTTTTAAATGCAACATGGCTTACTTACAAGTTCAAAATATGATATCTTCAAAAAAAAAAAAAAAAACCTCACAGCAATTGAGCTAGAACTGAAGCCTCCCCAATGAAGAGTAGCTCTCATGGTATGAGAGGATGCTATACAAATTGGTCAGGGAGAAAACGAATCCATAGTCCAACTGAGCTGTAAAGTCTAATAAGCAAAAGCTACCGCCTCAGTAATCTATCACTATTGGTTCAGTAGTGGCTCTTTCATCTTGTGGTTATTTGACAGCTATCTAATTGGACAAAAGTTACACTCAATGAGAGGGAACTCATGTGTACTACTGTAAACGAAGTCAAATACACATGGCTGGTGAGATGATAGATCCTAGAAAAAATCCTAAATGTCACATCCCTAGAAAAATGCAATTTCTTACTGTACACTAAATATAAGTGTCTGTGAGATGCCTAGCCCTAAGTGACACAACTACAATGGAACCTCTACACCTAGAGAGGGTCTGGGAACATAGAGTAACAGGGGTAGAGAGAGTAGTAATGCATTTTTCAATATTCACCAGCAAACCTTCCTCATGCAGCCGATGGTGATTGACGGAGAAAGTCACACAAAAATGCCAAGAATAAGAGACTACAGAGTATATGTCCCTGAATAAAACTCTTATATTAAACCTCACCCAACCAGGACTCAGGAACCATTATGGAAGAGTGGTTGAAAAGATTGTAAGAGTCAGGGGTCATGCCTGACCATAAGGAAACAGACTTCCTGACTTCTGGGAATTTGCTAATATGCTCTTAAAGGAAAGGTAACATAATGCACAGGACCCATACAAAGTCAAACCAGATAGAAACACATCGTGGAACTGGGGAAATGGGTAAGAAGCCCCAACCTTAGTTGAGAGTCTATTGACATCTATCTGATCAATGCTGAGTGAGGAAGAGTTGGTCTTCTTTAAAGGAGTAAAACTAAATAAGTTGTTGAGGCTGCAATGGATGGACTCACACTGAGGGACATTTGGGGACACAAACTTGACTTGATAGTTTTTAATATCTGTGACAAAATGCATCTGGCATGGAGGCTATGCGGGTACTAAATCTGATCAAGACATTTTATATGAAATGTATAAAAGTTCAGTAAAAATATTCTTAGAAAGAAAGCACTTCCTCCTTCCTCTCCCTCTTTCTTCCTATCGCCTCTTTTTCTTCCTTCCTCCCTTCCTTTCCCCTTCCTTTCATTCCTTCTTTCTTTCTTTCCTTCTTCCCTCCACTCTTCCTTGTTTCCTTCTTTGCCCTCTCACTCTTTTCTGCCTTCTCTCCCATCCTTCTTCAACAGAATAATTCAAATCAATGTGCTCTTTTCGCCCCAGTATCTGAACCCTAAGATACAATTGATGCCCAGCAAAAGTGCAAAAGAAAGTAATAAAGAAGAGATCTTAGAATATGAAGGGAAAGAACCAGTCAATATTCGGAATTCAACCTGGTTTCATTGTTGGCTCTGTACCAAAAGCTGCCCCCAGCTTTTCAGACCTTGAAGCAAAACATAAGATTTTTGTAATCACTGGGAGGTCATTGACAATGACTCATGGATCAACGGTGAAATTCCCAGATGATTCTGATATAATTATATACCATTCTGAATAAAATACTGGGAAACTCCAGACCTTGAGTACATTCATCTAACAGGAAAAACTTTAGATATCTTACCCAATTTCCAGTATGTGTTCTTGAGCTCTTGGAGCCTAGAGCTCCCAGAATGCCAAGGAGTTTATAAGACATAAGACTATAAAATAAAGTTAAGTCATGGACCAAAGCAACAACAACAACAACAATATATATTCAGTATTATTGCCATTTCTGCACATAAAGTCTTGTATCTATCTTTACTGACCCTGGACTGGCCCAAGGTCTGCATTCTGCCCTGGTATTATCTTCCAGTTTTTATATAGAATATTTCCATAAACTGAATTACTCTTCATGGCTTCAATGTAAGGTTTTCAATCGCCTTGTTGTAATATATTCTTCATAACCCCCTTCATGCTGCATTTCTGCTGGAATATGGTTGTAGAATTTTATTTTATGTATTATTATGCTAGGTTTATGAGCGTATAGCCTGCATGTTGTTAAGTGCACCCATGTTGTGAAGTGCCCTGGGAGACCAGAAGAGGGTATTAGATCCCCTGGAACTAGAGTTGTGGATGCTTGTTAGCTGCCATGTGAGTGCTGGGAATCAACCCTGAGTCCTCTGCAAGAGCAGTCAGTGCTCTTAGTCACTAAGCCATCTCTCCCGGTCTGGTTTTGGAATTTTAATCTTGTAAATAGCCAACAAACTCTGACTAAATCCATACATTCTGTCAGCCAAGGACTTTAAATGAAAATGATGGAGTTGTTAATGAAAGAATCTCATCTGTTCATTATGTTCTGAAAACATTTTCAAATCATACAGACTTTTCCTCCAAGGGACTCTAATCTAATAATAGATTGAACTATTATTATGAGATGATTTATATATTTAAGTAATACTTATATTCAAATTAATGAATTGTTAAGAAACATGCTGATTAAGAAAAGACATTGAACTATTATTGTCACATGATTTATATATCTAATTTATACTTATAATCAAATTCATAAATTGCTAAGAAACATGTTGATTAAGAAAAGACATCACAGGAATAACTGATCTGTAAAACTGTTGTTAATGTTGCAATTTAGAATAGTCACAGAAAATATACCCATGTTGTTGTAGAATGTAAATAAGGAAATTCAGTGATCTGACTGTAGGAAAATATTGGATAATTTCAAATAATTTAATTATTTACACAAATAAATATACTCAGGCAATTATCACCAAGATAAAATAACTGGCTACTTAATTTATATTAATTTATGTTGCTGACAAGTTGCTACTTTTAACAAGCTATTCTAAAATCTGTTTCATTA
Organism: Eospalax fontanierii; assembly: GCA_035773235.1. Classification (NCBI taxonomy): domain Eukaryota; kingdom Metazoa; phylum Chordata; class Mammalia; order Rodentia; family Spalacidae; genus Eospalax; species Eospalax fontanierii. Next base: position 35,452,808 of record CM069537.1, on the reverse strand, counting down.
TGAATACAGTTGATAAAAATATCAAAAGGCTAATGGTATTAAAACTGACTCTAAAAATCATTGAGGCTTAAAGAAAATGTAAGCTGTGTAAGGATCATATTGCAGCATTTTATCTGACATAATAAATGATAATACTAAGCATTTTTATTTTAGGGTATTATTAACTAGAAGTGAATCATTCTTACATATTTTGTTATGAAAATAATGTGCTCACATTGCTTCTTAAAGATTTGTATTTAAGTTGTACTCTGTAAAATTCATTTCTTGTCATATACAGTTCTATAGTTTTCAATAACAATCATTTATTAACAATCAAGGTTAAGAGATAACAGCTCAATATTCATCCACCCAAATATCTACTTATTCTGTAGTCCTCTATCTGTCATGGTCCCCTAGCAACCAGTGATTGATTTGTTCTTTGCTGATCTTGTATGTCTCTATCTCCATTTTTTTTGATAAATGGTATTGAAAGCTATATACTCCATAGATTGCCAATTTATTTATTTATGTTGAAATAAATTAATGAAGTCTTTCATGTAAATAACTTACTTCTTCACATAACTAAATATTATTGCATTGGTGTCTATCTTTATCAACTGATGAATATTTTCCGTTTTCACTAATTATGAATATACTATAAACATATTCATTATTTTTGTTGTTGTGACAAGATTTCTGACAAAAGCAGCTTAGGGAAGAAAGGTTTATTTTGGCTCATAATTTGAAAACATGCAGTCTGATCTGTGGAGTAGGCATGGAGGAGAAACAGAAGGTGACCACTACATTACATCTTCAGTTAGGAAGCATATAGATGAATTCTGGTGTTCAGTCTGATTTCTAAGGTGTTTGCTTAATTTTTTTTTTGGTATTCCATTGGTATTTGTTTGGTATTTAAGATAGTGCTGGTCATACTTAAGGTGGGTCTTTCCTTCCTCAGTTGTTTCTCTTGAAATAGACTTACAGAAATGCCCAAAGGTTCCTCTCTTAGGTGAATCTAAATAGAATTAAGTTGACAATGAAGATAAAGAACTACGAACAATGAGTTAAATGTCAATGTAAATTTTCATTCTCTTGGATTAGTATCTACTGTTGAATCTTAGAGCTAGTTTAGTTAAACTTAAATGTGGAAATATGTAGGAAACTTTTTTAAAACTGATAGTACCTTGCACTGCCTGTGACAAAGTGTGAACACTTCAGCCTCTCATATGCTGATGAACACTTCCTAGTACTTTTTGCTTTTTAATTTTGAGGTTCTAGTATATGTGCAATGCATCTCCCTGTGAGTTTAATTTGAGTTTTTCTAGCAACAAAGAGGGTTTTTAAAAAAGGTTTTCTAACCATCCATATAGTTTCTTGATGAGATGTTTACTCAACTTTTTGGCCTGTTTCTAAAATTGGGAGTTCTTTGATTTATTGTTGCTGTTTGAATTTCTTATTTATTCTTATTTATTCTATGGGAGTAATAGGATTTGTAGATATTTTCTGTCAATATCTATCTTATCTCTCTCTTCTTTCATAGTGAATTTTAGGCAGCAAAACTTTTCAATGATGGCTAAACTAAATTATTAGGTGATTTTTTTGGTTGGTTTTTGTTTGTTTGTTTGTTTGCTGCCTTGCTTTTGAGTATTTCACATTTAGGTGCTTATCCAAAAGCTCTTTTTGCCTAAACCAGCATAACAAAGACTTCATAGTTTTACTTTTGACATTTAAGTCTGTGTTCATTTTTATCTAAAGTTCAATGTATGTGTTGTTTCACCTTTTACACATGGATATCCAATGTTTCTGCACAATTTATTATTGATCAAAAGCACTGGTTGCTGTCTACTAATTTACCTTTCTCCGTTTGTGATAAAAGCAATATACTATATTTGTTTGAGTCAATTTCTGAAAGCTGTATTCTGTTTCATTACTTGATGAGTCTTATTTTCATTGATAGTGCAATACCTTTACTATATACCATTATGTCTTTAGGTCAGAAAGTGTCATTCAATTTTGATCTTGTTTGTCAAATTGTTCGGCTACTCTGTTTCCCTCCCTTTTCATCAAGGATTTTAGAATCATTCTGTCAATATTACAACAAAATCATGCTGTGATTTTGATTAGAATTTCATTGACATTGTCACAATATTTACGAGACCATTAAGTCTTTTTATGGATAAATTCTGTTTTGTCATCAATTATTGAGATTTCAACACATGGATCATGCAAATAATGGAAAAGTTATATTTATAGCTAGCTATTTCATTCACTATTACTGATGCTTCAGATGGTAGGGTTCTTTTGTTTCAATTTCAAAGTTTTGTGTATGTATTAAATTAAACTTGACTAATATATAAATTGACTTTGTGTAATGGATTGCTTCACTTGTGTTTCTATAATAAAGCATATACAGAAGAATCCATAGTGAACCAAAATCTTCCATGTCCCTAGAGACTGAAAAATCCAGTCTATCAAGGCCTTTATTTTTTTGTGCATAGAATAGGGAAGAAAGGTCAAGAAAGCATAATAGAAGGCCAACATCTCCTTTGTTTAAGAAGAAAATTCCACATTAATTCAGATATTTATAAAAATAGAACCCATTTATGTCCTAATCATTTCTTCCAAATCCCACCTAGCAATATTTTTATTATGGGAAATTCCAATGAGTTTAAAAAGAGGCATTCATATCATAATTCCTTGCTTCTATGTCCCCCAAATCATATCCTCCCCACAAACAAAACACATTTTTTTGTATTTTAATAGTCCCTTGTTCTACTTCATTCCAGTACCAACTCAAATGTCCAAATGCCCTAAATACTTTAAACCAAGAGTAAAGCTCAATGCATGATTTATCCTGATTTATTTCTTTCCATCTGTGAGTCTATGAAAATATCATGTGTTTTGAAAATATATGGAAAAGTGTACACAATAGAAATACTTAATCCTATAGAGACAAATGGACAAGAAAGTAATAACTTGCTTAAATAAGGTTAAAACCAATGGGGAAGAAAATGTTAAATCTTAAACCTCTGGGATAATCTCTCATGACTGAATGCTGAGGCTTCTGTATACACTAAGGCCTGCACTATGTCCCCAAGATCTCTGTCAGTCCCATCTCCATGGAATTGCTGAGTTCAAACTGTGCAGCAGCTCTTACCAATTAGCATCTCATTCCTGTAGTTTTCCAAACCAATGTCTGCATACTCAAAGATCTACATTTCTGAGATCTAAGTGTTAACTCTGACCCTCTACCTCCATTGTCCTAGTGGAGACTTTCTGTGGAAGTTCAGCTTCACTTTCGTTAAGCATTGTCCTAAACAGTCAGTGTACACAAGCTCCTTTCTCAGTTTTCTACCATGAAGGGCAATTATTGATAAAGTTGTTTATGAGTATCCATTGAAGTATATGAAGCAGAGAGGGCGAAGCAAGTGAATTTTTAATTCTCCAGATGTCCTCTAAAGAGTCCAAATTGTTTCACTGTTTTCTACACATGGCTTTTATAATCTGTTAGCAAGGTTAGGTGAATTCTACTTCTAGATATATGAGTCCAAGGATGATAGTACTCCCTTTGAAAGAGGTTGTCATTCCTTACAATTCAGGTAAGTTGGTTTCCAAGAAATGTCAACTCCCTAACGGTCCTAAAAATGTTGTGTATCTGACGATTGACCAAATGCTTGCAGTTTTAAAGGTGAGGTTGAAGCTTTCTGTATTCTAAATTGATACCAGAGATCTCAATAGTTACTCTATAGAATGTAAAAATGCACAGATGCTCATCAATATTTCATTGTACCTTCTTAAGCCATCCTATATTAAACAAACTTTCTATTGTGTTTATTTATGTGTGTTCTTGAAATCTCCAAAACAATTGTCAAAGTAACTAACTATTAAAACAACTGGTTTTACTCAGGCTGCTGCAAGGGAAAGTATACACAGGATTTAAACTTTGAGGGTTCTGTAAGAAGGATTAATCTAAGAGTTTCACAGGGAGGAAGCAAGGTGGTGACATGTAGGATTGTTTGAAAGCAGCTGTTTCAATTAGTTATCTCAAACCAGAATATTTTTGTCTGTGTCCAGCTAATTGAGAGGCATATGCAGATCTAATCATGGACTAATTGTTCCTGAAACAATGACTATAATCTTGGAGAGCCAGGTCCTGACTTTGCCCACAGGTTCAAATAGGCAACAGTCTGTGTTTGCCCTTGACATAGATAAATCACGAGCTATCCTTGAACCTTAAGAAAATCAAGAGAAAAAATGAGGAGTGTTATTCATGTCTTTAGGGAAAGGGTTGCCTGTTGAGGTAAGATATTTCCTCCAGATAAAAATATGGGGTTTTGTAAAGCAAATATTTATGCAGATTTCTTAAGTAACTACTACTGAGTAACAAACTCAACTAAATTTCAGAACTGTCAAAAAAAATCCATAATTGACGTGACAGAGCTATGACATAAACTGTTTTCTTAATAATGAGTTTGAGCCATTCTGCAAAATCTGACTTCCCATCAACTGGCTCTGGATTTTTCTATACCTATATGTGAGCTTCTCAATACTAAGAATTATGACAGACTCAAAGCACAATTCCTGAGACGAACAAGCCCTGTCACATGCATATTCCCTATCTGCTATCATATTTGTATCATTTGCTTTAATTGCCCTTCTCTCTTCTTCATCAATAAAAGAAATAGACTTTAGAAAAAATACATATTTTCATCATCAGTCAATATAAAATAGGTTATGTGTTAGCCAAACTGAGAGGTGGGTAAAGGAAGAGTTGAGCTAAATGAGGCATAGCCTCAGGAAAGGCAGCTGAGAGAGCAGGAACTCAGAGTTAGGAGAGTGTAGTTCTAACTAGGACAAAATAAGCTAATTACTGTGCCAGAGAACTGGCTTAGTCACAGGAAATTTTAGGCAAATGCAGTACAGATGTGTAGTTCTCTGGTGGTGATGAACATTTGTGTGAAATTGGTGTCAACTCACGTTCAGTCGATTCATTCCTGCTTTTAGTGCTCATTGTTCACTAAAATTGCTATATGTATTTTTATAAGATTTATTCTTTCTACATATGTCCCTAAGAATGTTAATTAGAAGCATTAATTTGTTCATTTATTTAAATCACAGAGTACAATTTCTTGGTCAGTCACTTGTCTAGACCTCTCTATGAAGGTATATTTTAGATTAATGCTTAAATTAGTAATCTCTCTGAGAGAATATTATCATTACCTAATGTGGTGGGCCTCATCCTATTAGTTGAAGGCCATAAGACAAAAGGGCTGAGGCCCCTGAAAAAGAGAAATTCTGACTTCAGCCTGGACTCAAGCTGAGCTGCAAATGAATCCCTTTTTCATTCTGCAGTCCTACTCTGAAGATTTGAACCTGCCAACCTCCACATCTGAAGAAACCAATTACTTAATATTTCTTTTTCTGCCCACATGCCAACTCTCCTCTCTCAAACCAGGATGTTCAGGCTCTCATTCAATTAGTTGTATGTTTCCTCGCTGATTATTCTTTTAGGAATACATGATTTTGCTTTAGTAATTACCTATCAAAGCAATTTATGAGTAGGAAAAAGAATTGCTACATAGAAAGTATTTGAGAAAAGGCTGGAGGTGAGAAGCATTAACTGTACATCTGTTCTACATTCATTTTCATAGATTATCATTCATTTCCTTTCTTGTTTTCCAACTTTCTCCACACTGAATATTTGAAATGTGCAGAATTTTAACAATTTCTGCATCAAGGTACACATATGCAAAATAATAAGTATGTATTTTAAAGGTAGCCCCAGGCTGGCTTCAATATCACAGAGATCTGCCTGCCTCTACTTCCTAAATGTTGGGATTATAGAGTGTACCACCATGTCTGGCACTAATTCTATATTTTAATATGATTTTGAAGATCAGGATACAGAAGTATTAATTTTTTTTATTTTTCTTTTGAGACTTGCTACATAGAACAAGCTGGCCTTGAACTCAAAGAGCTCTGTCTGCCTCTGCCCCCTAAATACTGGGATTAAAGGCATGTGTCACCACACCTAGCTGAACTATTAAGTAAAGGAGTTTCTTAAAGTCTATGATGGGTGCTGATGAGATGGTTCATTGAGTAAAATTGCTTGCCATGCAATTCTGACAACGTGAATTCAAATTCCCCAGAACCCCACCTAAAAGCTAATCATGATAGTACAAGTAGCTATAATCCCAACTTGCCAGTGGTGAGACTGGAGGCACAGATAGGAGAATCTCACATGCCAGCTAGCCTGGTTCATCCAGTAGTGAACCATTCCTGTCTCAAACAAGCTGGGAAGATGAAGATCGACACCCATGTGTGCAGCCTGGCATGTGGAGATAGATACACACACACACACACACACACACACACACACATACAGACACACAGAGACACACACAGGGGGCATATAATTTATTATGTAATCTAATACAAAGATATTTAGTACCTTCTCACTTAAATCAGATTTGAGTTAAAGTTGCTCTATACTCAGTATTATTTTATTTTTGGTATTATCATGTAATAGTTTTATATTTTATAATTAGAGCCAATTGAAATATTATTTACAAGATAAATAAGAACAAATTTAACAAAAGTACAAAAAGAAAAAAAATTAGTCACTCCCTTTGACAATAACAATATTAAAGAATATATAGCTCTAAATGCAATAAAGTACAATAGATTACAAGAAAAAATTGCATAACATTTAAAATCTATATTAACTTAAGCAATCTTTTTAAGAATTTAAGTGAAATATATGAAAATATTTCTTCATAATGTAAATCTTCAGATCATACAGATATCTAAATTTCTCCTTAAAATGAATATATAAATTCATTTATTTGATATACATATTCCTGAAGAATTCTTATGAATCATAGGTAGTGAATGTAAGAGATGACTTCAACTTTAAGGTAAAACAATCTGTAATATGAGCAGAAACATCAACCAAACAATCTTGCAATAAATTCTACATATTCATAATATGGTGATGTGTACACTATGCCTAATATGAAGACTGAATTTGAACTCAATCCAATGACAGTATGTGCTGCACCAAATGAAAAATTAGTTGGCTATTAACTATAACTATGAAAATACAATCAAAGATTATTGAATACCTCAGAAAATCATGTACCAGAGAATCATCTATTCTCTTACAAAAGAAATTCTTAAAAAAATTATGAATGAGACAAAACTCAGTTTTAAATAGGCATAATTATTCTTTTAAAAGAAAAAATTATTCTGGGACTATGTATAACTTTAAGACACCTCTTCAAAGAAATGAAGGCTGTTAGTTCAGACAATGTATCCTTCTGGGTTGCTTCAATTTCCATATGACTATGACAATTTTATCTCCAAGTTCAGCTAATTATTAAAGCATATAGCACTATTTTTAGTGGTGTGATCTGCAGGCAAAGCTCAGGAAGTCTAATCTTAAACTCAGTGCAGCTCATATGCCTAGAAAATATGTCATCCTTTCAATCAAAGGCAAGGATGTGGAGTTAAATCAGATAGTTGTGAAATGTTAAAACTGGATTGTGCCATTTTGTATCCTCCCTACCATATTTTCCTACATTCACAGTTCTGTGGAATGCCAATAACAATTTTTTGTATAGTACAACTTCAGCTGTACTGCATTATGGTCTAGAATGTTGTTAGGAACTCTATATAAAGCCTGCTTCTATTATGGATCCAGGAGTAGATTCTCTTATCATAGGCTCAGGAGTCAGAAATTCTTTATTTATTGTAAAGACCCTCTGGCACCTAAAATGAATCATGGATACATTTTGTAAATCGAGAGCCAATTCTGGTTTAAAAGTGTATTCCACTCCAATTAAGTTAGGAAGATTATACTAACATCATTTCCCACACTATCCGAACCTCCTTACCCACATACCTTATAACATTTTAACTTATCTTTTTGTTGGACATGAGATGAGTTACCTGGTCTTTTATAATACTAGGATGTTAGAAAATAGAGATAGAGTAAACATGAAGATACGCAGTGGTAGCCACCAATAACAAAGATCCACATGCACTCTTCCCAAATATACTTTCAGTTTTCCATTCAGTTCATTTGGGCGATGATGGGAATAATCACAACACTGAAATCAGTAAACACTAAAAATTAGACTAACATATTACAAAAGTATAAGGGTGTGATGCCAGGTAGGTTACCCATGCTGTAGGGGACAGACTCATACCCAAGAGCATTTGGAGAACATCAATTAGACTGGGTAGACATTAAGAAATAACCGAAGACATGAGTGAGGCAGGGTGAGTAGGCGGAGGAAGATCAGAGAGGAGATGGGAAAGGTTTCTGTATGAAATTCTCAGAGTCTCAATAAAATACTATTTTTAAAAGAATGAATTTCAGCTATTAATTTGCGATAAAGATTAAATAAGGCTGGGTTGCATATTAGTAGGGGATACCTGGGCCAGGGCTTCAGATAAATGAATTCTCTCAGAGTGTTGGCAAACAATGGATACCACTGACATCACTGAGATGTGTCTATACCCTAGCTCGTTTGTCTTTAGCCAGGAACCTATGTAGATCAGGTAGTTGTAAGGTGTTCTGGTGCATTTTGTTTCTTTTAATACAGTACCAAAGTTTTCTTTTTTAATGTATGCTAAAGTTTCAGTAAAATGTACCTGGAGTATATTAGCCATGCTACAAACATGGATATAATCTGCTACAACACAATGGTAGCACAGGACATATGCCTGATTGCTCATGGGAGACGAGAGCAGTTGAGGCAGGAGAGTGTGGGAAAAGCAGCCTAGAATTGAAGGTTTTAGGTAAAATCACTGTGCATGTGTGTGTGTGTGTGTGTGTGTGTGTGTGTGTGTGTGTGTGTATGCTATGTGTCTGAAGTATGGGCAAATAATATAAAATTGGCATTCAGCAAGAAAAATTCTTAAGGAATAACAAAACTAAGCCCACACAATTTGAGAAAAAATAGTATAAATGGTATTTTAGCAAAATAACCCAAAATTCTCTCACAAGTAAATGTTATATATTGTTAAATAAGAAAGGAAATTCTTACCACAGTGCCCTTGTACATTGGAAATTTTGAGCATGTTATTCTGTATATCTTCACACCAAGCATTTTACCTTTTAAAGTGGATTCTCTTAAAACAACCAACTGTCATTTAATTAATGCCAGTTTATTGAAATAAATCAATACATTGCTAATCTTAGGTTATTCAAAATCCGCCTAAGGAATTAGCTTCAGAAGGTTTTATGAAAGTTTTGACCAGTTCAAATGGCTCTGAAGAGCATGTAATGGCCACCACAACTGTGTAACTCTATGTAATTGTTTTTATTTATTTGTATGCATGTTTGTCTGAATGTATGCATGTGTACCATATGTGTTTCTGGTGCTCATAGAGGCCTAAAGATGGCATTTGATTCCCTAGGACAGGAGTTTCAAATTGCTGTGAGTCACCAGGTGAGTGCTAGGAATTGATCCAGAGCCTTTGCAAGAGCAATAAGTTCCATTAAACAGGCAGCCATTTCTTGAGCCTCCAAACACATTCTTAAAGTACTCTGGGAAAAAAATAAAAGGGGTTTAGAACTCATAACTATAAATGTTTGATATATTGTCTAATACAGGGGCTGACAAAAACTGTGTAGCGTCTTTCTTAGCACTACCTGCCTTAAAATTTAAGGTATGATTACACATAATGCATATACCAATATGGAGATATGCAGCATGATGTTCCACTGGTGAAATAAATTCTGAACTATCATATACTTTCATATTCAGGTGTTCTTCCTGGTTTGAACCTTCACAGAATTTTCCTGTAAGATCAAAGGGCCAATTTCTGACTTACCTGGTGTATTAGAAATAATATATTTCTTTCTTCTTTAATCCAACTTCCTGGGAAGAACAAATTAGAATATCTTAATATATTAAGTTTCTGTTAAAAATGCATGCAGATATGTCTGACATGGGAACCAATTTGACGACCTTATGAACTTTATATCTACTGAAATGACCGCTCAGTGACATAGCAGCTTTGGGAGTGTTGCATACTGCAGTTGAAAAACATTTGTCAGTACATATTTTTCCAAATGAATTCTTTTCCTACAGAAAGCTATTCAGATCTAAAAGGAAACTTCCTGAGTGAATGAATTTGCTATTAGTTTTTTTTTTTTTTTTTGGTAAGTAGAGTCCCAATAAGGAGTTTTATAGGAGTTAGACTTTTATCATTGATCTGTACCAATGTTATTATTAAATTGATAATTTGCTTTCTTCATTTTCATCTTTGAGATAGATATTTTAAACTAGTTCAAAAACCATATTTCCAATTAAAACTTACTCTTCATCTTGGCAGTCTTCTCTAAGCCTGCTGAGATTCTAATTATGTTGAGACTGGGGTAATAATTTCTCTCATTCCACACTTGAAGTTCTGCACATGAAGCTTTGAATTCATAGATGTCCACTCACAATGCACTAGATTTTTTTCTCAAGAACATGACAAATGTAGGCAGGTTACAGCTCACCTTAAATGCCCCAGTCCTATCTAATCTGTTATCTCATCAACCTTACTTCTAGGTCAAAAAGAATGACAAACTGTTAAAAGAAAAAAACTTTGTTAACATAATGAGATATTTGAGTAGGGTTCAGAGGAAGCACTCTAAATTCAATTATGTTAAGTACCTTTTTCAACAAATTTGGGTTGTAATGCCTTACAAGATAGGCTGAGTTCAGCCAAATGTCAGATTCTTTTAACTAGGTTGAATTTGTGTACTTTGTTTGACCAGAGGGACTAGAAAACTGTTGATACTCAGGAAAATGATTTAATTCAGCAATGAAATTATTTGATGACATCAAAAGTTTCAAAGTAAAATATTTGGCATTCAAAATTCTTTTCATTGCTTTTCAAATCAGCAATGAATTGTGATTGTTTCTTGGAAAATTTCCCTTTGCATTGTACATAGTAGACTCAAAATAGTTTATTGAATAAATACATTTTTTATTAAAGTTTGTTAAATTAGTCACATGAAACTTTTGGTGTTTAACTCTGCTTTTGCCAAATCTCTCTCTCTCTCTCTCTCTCTCTCTCTCTGTGTGTGTGTGTGTGTGTGTGTGTCTGTGTAAACACACATTAGATATAGATATAGATATAGATAGGTAGATAGAGATAAAGATAGATATAATCAGAATACTAAATGTAATCTACTGATTTATTTTCTTTTATTGTAATTAAGATCCTCTACATTAACAACACAAATTTGACTGATCCTGGGTCTTAAGCATGGTTGAAAACCAAGAGGGTTCCAGTCAAGTAACTGGCAGAGATCTGTCAGTTGAGTCCTGAAGGGAGAGAGGAGCCAGGCTGTTCCTACAGTAAGAAGAATTCCTGGTAGGGAGTGGACTAGGGATCAGCAAATTATAAAGGAAGGCTTAGGGGCCTGGAGAAACTGGCAATTCCTGGCAAGTAACTGAGGACATTTAGAGTGATGGCAGGGATACAAGCAGTCTTCCTGGGTCTGGAGATCTGGTGGGGTTACTGAAGAGTTCCTGAAAGGAGGCAATCGACAGATAATGGGAGAGGAAGAATAAGCTTTCCCTACTGGTATCATTCTTCTGAGGGATAGACCTATACCCCAGAGTTCTTGAGGAGAACAAAGCATACTCAGTAGACCTTTGCAAAAGACAAATAATAAGCAGATGTGAAGTCCAGAAGGGGTAGTCTAATGTTATTATAATAAGTCTTTGCATTGCTTAGTCTCTTAATGTGCTTAATTTATAACTATGTAATAGATTTGTATGCATATGAAAAGGGATAATATACATAAAGTTCAATAATATCTGAGGCTTCAAGAATCCAGTGGTGTCTGAGAATGTATCCCTGCTGCTGTGAGAATACCATAAATTGCTTTCAACAAGGTTTTGCCTGTAAACTTAAAGGAGGTCAGATCCGATGACCAGGAATCTGGTTATTCTCATTTTAAAAAGGCTGCTTATTGCTAACTAAAAATATAGTAAATATATTTTATTTTTAAAGGCAGAATATACATTCAAAACTTAATAAATATATTGTCTATTCTTATACAACTTTAACTGTTTCTATAATTTCTGGGTAATTCTTTGTTTGATTGACTTTTGAGATAGGATGTTGCTAAGAAGTCTATCCTGGCCTTAAATATGTGATCCTCTTCCTTCTGTTTTCCACATACTGAGATTACAGATATGAGCCATGAAAACTTGATTCATCACTGACACTATTAAGTCCATTTATTATGGCTTACAATCCTTTAGTAATCATTTCTTAAATCGGGTGCAGTCCCAAAGTTTTTTAGGGCCGATTCTTGTCCCAAATTCTGTTCTCTGTAAATTTCAGTTCCATAAAAATCACAGAAGCTTATAAATTGCCTATTCTGTCTCAATGTCATAAACACACACAAAAAATCATAGAAAATGTGAAAAAAATAGTAAAAATAGAATGTCTTACAAAATACTTTACAATGAGTCATAGAGAATACTGGGATTTTTAAAAGCTTATTTTGATTAATGTTTTAGGTAACAAAGTTCTGAATTAAGATGAAAAAATTCCTGTACTAAGATGACATTGCTCAAGATAACATTTTTCCTCAGAAAAATATATCACATCTAAGAAAAATGTTTAAAAATAAGCTATAATAACTGGGACTGTTTCTTTCAACTTTAAGCAGATTTTAGAAGCAAACATCTTGAACTCATGAAGTAATCTGCTGATATCTGAAAATCAGAATAACATGTATAATCTAGAACAGAACCACAGTTTGTTCATATTCTCGAATACATAAATTCTGATAAGAAGGTTTAACGTTCCTATAAAACTATTAAAATTATAATATATAAAACATACAGTGTAATTGCATCACCTGTATTAATTTGTTTGTTTATTTTATTAAAATAGAGGAGGTTAAACCAAGAGCCTTGCACATGCTGACCAAGTGAGATGTCAACAGTACTTACCTGCATTATTTTGAAAATTGAATTACCATGTATTTAGTTCAGAATACCTGGGATATGATTTATTTCATTAAAAGTTTTTCTACTTTAAAGTTATCTGCCACGAGTTTTTTTTATATGTCAGAATTTAATAATATTTGTGATCATAGAAAAGAGGCATTTAAATTACTTCAGAGGTTGCACAATGACCTTAAGAAAGCAGACATGGATTAATTACTAATGTAACAAAAGCTGATTATGTGGCTGTGACATTTCATGAAATTGGACCTTTCTAGAAGAATAAAGCTATTTTTGTACAGTTTGCAAGTGTTCATTTGCTTATTATCTTGTATTTAAGGAAAGGGAATAAGCAAAACAACAGTTTAAAACTGTGTATTACTTGACTGGATCCATGTGTTGTGTTACCGTCAACCAAGAAGAAATTTGTTTAAAACAAACCTGTGCATATTCCTCAAATGAAAGGAAGACAGACAAGGGGTGAGAGAAGGGGAAAAGGCTGGGTTTGAAGAAAGAACAGATGAGGAGAAAGAAAATATTTGTACAAGTACTGACATTTCAAAATACCTCACATAGACTGTGACACAGAAACTTGACCTGTAATATGTGTGTTTTCTTGTTACTTAGCTTGTTTCAAATTAGTCTTGTACATAAGAAATTGATATTATATAATAATAACTTTTATGAAACTTTTTGGGAACACACTTTATTTTATGTACTGCCCCAGTACTGGGCATGATGGTGATAATGCATACCAGTAATCCCAACACTCAGGAGATTGAGAGAAGAGGATTATGAGTTCAAGCCCATCCTAAATTCTATACTGAACTTTGGGACAGACTGGGTTGCCATGTCTCAAAAATCATTTTTTAATTAAAATACAACATATATATTATATAAAAACACACATACGGTACTTATTGAGTTGCCATTTATTGTTGGGGATTGAACCCAAGGAGTCGTGCTGTGCTACTGAAATGCACTTCCAGTTCGCGTAGTTTTTCTTTTTAGTAAAGCATTCATCGAAATGAAAGAACAAACATTTCCCTTTAAACAATGATTATCATTCTATCCTCTTTTATTAAACTTGTAACTTATGAATTTGTAAACTTTGGGTGCAGAAATTAATCACTTGTTTGCCGACGTTAAGATTTAGTAAATTCTTTTTTCTTTAACGATTAACTATGTATTCATGAAATAAAAGATTCGAAATTTTGAAAGCATCCCATTACATTCATTAGAGATACCAAAAGAGGAAAAACATACCACAAATGTGATGTAACAGTGGCAAGAGAAGGCCATGAACTACAGTGGAGAGACTCCTAAACATAGACATTATTTACTAACGTATACAAAGAAAATGGACATTAAAAACAGTTCCCAACAATAAGGGCAGAAAGTGTCAATTCAATTGAAGATACATTTTTTTAGAAATATTTTCTTTATTATTTTTATTTTATGTGTAAGGATGTATTGCCTGAATGGATGGAAGTGAACCCATGTCTTGCAATGCCGAGGGGTAAGAAGAAGGTATTAGATCCCTTGGAATTGGAGTTATGGACATTGTTAGCTCCTGTGAGGATGCTGGAATTTGAACCCGTGTCCTCTGCAAGAGCAGCCAGGGCTTTTAACTGATGAGCTATCTCTCCAAACCCCTGAAGATAATTTTTTTTAAAAGAATATCAGTCATCAAACACACGGAAGAGAAATTTCTTTCCCAAGCTTTCACAACCCATGACTTCAGGTAATAAGTCTCTTTATGACTATCCAATCATGTCTATTACAGGAAATGAGTATTTATACATTGATTATCATCTAAGTGTTAAAGGATATATAATTTATTGAGAGAGAAACAGAGATAAAGACAAAAACAGAGACAGAATGAGCAGGAATAGAATATTTGAGTCACTAATACTTTGAGATTGTGTTTGTCTTAGTTACAAAACAATTTACGGAGAAATGAGTTTTTTGGGAGTTTTGTTTGTTTTGTTTTGTTTTGTTTTTGTTTTGTTTGTTTGTTTTTTCTCACTGTTCAAGAATCCAGTCCATCCTGGTAATGGTAAAGTCAACAAGTCAACATGGCAGGAACTTGAAACAGCCAGTCACATGCCATTCATAATTGGAAAGCAAAGCACAATGAATGCTCGCTGCTGATCAGCTCCCTTTCTCCATTCAGACAGTCCAGGAATCCAGTCAGGGAATGGTCCCATGTCCTCCCATGTCACTTAAGGCTCTCAAGGCCCCACAAGTGTGCCCAGAGGCCCATTTCTCTTAAGTTGACAATTACCATTAATCACCCCCACAATGCTCAATCATAAATTTGACTCTTGGCTTTCACTAGTATGAAGATTTCACCCAGTTCTCACATCAGATTCGTGTGAATATTAGAAAATAGATTGTGTAACTTCCTGACTTTCCATGTTCTAAAATACTTTCTATGAGAATACAAGTACCCACTGCCTGTAGTTTTGTTTAAAACATATTGTAAAACGTCTTGTACCACACAACCTTCCTAATGGCACATCTTTTAGTCACTGTTATTGTTGTATAAGATTATTGTTTTAGTCAGAGGTTTTGCTTTTTCCAGGGTCAGTGCTGGCATTTTACAGTTCTCTTCAAAAACGTGTAGGTTTAAGCTTTCTTTCAGTAGAAAGTTGTGTATAGTGTTTTCTGAAAATTGTATTTTAATCTCCTCTACACCTGCAGCCATGACCTCCTTTTTTTCACTTTGACAGTTTTTTTCCCTCTGTGCTTTCTGTCTTTATATGCTCTTGATCATATTTGCCAAAGGCTTGTCTGTCTTATTGATCTTTTCCAAGAGCTGGTTTTTCCTTTCATTGGTCATTTCTGCTGTATTTATTTGCTTGTGTTATTTTTCATTAATTTCTAAGTTTAGCTATTAATTATTGTGCTATTTAGGGGTTAATTTCATTTTCCCTTTATTGCCTTATTGAAAGCAAAATTAGTTCATTTTGATTCTATTATTCTTATTATCATTATAATCATATGAAGAACTGTTTTCCTATGTCACTTTGATCATATGTTACTTTATTTTTATGTGTAGTATATTTGTTGGAGTGGAAGATATAAACAGTAGTTATCCAGATTTTAGATTAAAACTTAATTCTTTTAAAGGCTGGCTGTGAGGAACTTGAGAAATTATTTGAACTCTATGTATTTAAATGTAACTTATAATAGTACTGATTAAATATGGTTTTACAAGTATTAAATATGTCAGTAGATGGTAACATTGCAACCTTAGTTACAAACCATAAATATCAAAAATATAGTGGGTATTGATTTCTTACAGGTCTAAGGCATGATTTTCATTTTATCTACAAAACAATAATTGTTCATAAATACCAAGATGGTTTCTTTCACATTTCATGATGAAATACTTTGTGAATTATTACATCAAGCTTTAAAATCATTGCTTTATCATTCTCCATCCTGAGCATTAACAATTTTTAAAACACATTTAGAGTCTCTTCTTAAAAGCAATCGATTTTTATGGTTATGTTTTTAAATACGTGATCATGTGTTTAAGGAATTTGCACTTTTTATTTGTTTAGGTTCTCTAAGAAAGCAAAAACCTCATAGCTTCATACCTAGTACCTGTGGAGTTCCATTATATGAGAGATTAGAGAAGATGTGGCCTACCCACCGCAGCGTTTCTTCGTCACCTGACTTTGGCTAGCTCCCAACACCATTCATAGTGGCAAGTTAGTATATGCACTCCTAGATGGTGCTTATTTTTTTAACTGTATTCATTTTCTAACTTTGAGTGCATCATTACAGATTCTCATCCAGTGACAGGGACAGGACTGTTTTTACTTTTATTTAGTCATTGTTTAAATATCATGTGATTTCTATATAATTGATGCAAGTACCTAGCTTCAGCCCAACACCAAATAGATAACACACAAAACAAAAGAGCCTGAAGGAGTCACTGCAGCACCTTAAGCCAAATGAAACAGAAGGGACGTCCATTGCACTGAACATGAAGGAGATGCCTAATTCTGTACTTTCTTCAGCCAGGCCTGATAAAATTGTTTCTTCATCCTGTTCTAACTTTATCTGTACCCACTTTCTTTGCTGATCTCCAGTTCCACTTCTGCCTCTGTCTTCTAACAATGGTTCATGCACTCTGTATGTGGGGGAGGGGGGGGTATGTGTGTAAGTCTGCTTAGAATTACAAATACATGAAAGCACAAATTTTCATTTTCATTTGCTTTAGGGACTTCTTTTGCCCAACAAGCTTTGAACAACTTTTCCTGATAATTCCTACTGGTGGTTAGATTGCCTTTGCTCATAGAGTCTCCAATAATTCTATTGGAGTCATGACTGGAAAACCAACATCTTCACTTCTGATGCCCATGACACTGAAGGGAGCCAAAATAGAAATATTATCTGAACATGGTTTCACAAATGTCATTAGGACAAAGTGGCTTTAGGGTTCTATATACTTGTCTAGAGTCATGATGCCCTTATGTTTATTCAATTTCTTACATGTTTTAAGGTTTGAAAATATTTAACAAGTGCTACACCTAACGATCTTAATATTTTTAGAAAGGTGAACCTACAAATGATGCAACTTTCCATTTCCAGTTTTGAAGAAAGTCCTAATGCAATTTTTACAACAGTTAGATGAATAATTGTAATGCTAATTTGATGAATCAATATATGAATTAGTTCTCAGTGACACTTGGATAAAGAAAACTACAAGATTGATAATTCACTAAAAGCAATAAGTATGAATGCTAAATTCAAGTGAAGAAGTCACAAAGGCCTAATAAACAAATGCAAAGGAAAGTACAGACAAGAAAATAATTCACAGTCACTTCTCAGGTTCCTTACCTGAAGGCTCACAAGAGAAACACACTTAAAACTAGAAAGTGAGAGAAAAGACACCCTGCTCAATTTCTGGAAAGCATATTAAGCTTCATTTCGGCAATTTTATCCTAGAAACAATGTATTCTGCTCACAAAATAATGATTTAAGTGCTACATGTTTAAAACATTGCATATATGCTATTTGCTATTCTTTCCTGTCCCTTTGCCTCTAAGAATTTTGTTCACATAGCACAGAAAACTTTCCTTCCAGCCATTTCATTACCACCTCATTTTGTATCTACATTTCCAGATGTAAGATGTTAAAGCACAATCCATACATAGTAGTGATTTCTAAATGATCATCAATAACTGGTTTCTAGAAAATAATCTATTTGACCTAAACAGCGTTTTTGTCCAGTAATGGAAAAGTTAGAAAATGGCCAGAGGAAGATTTTAATTTCTCTTCCTGGAAAATATAGAAATGGCTTAGACTGATTTATGGACTAAGTTAATATATTTTGGTGCAGTTCAGGGCCAATTGCTAAACTGACTTTCATTTTAAAAGATTTCAATATGCTAGTAAACTACTTTTAAAGCTACGAAATATAATAGCAGAAAATATCTCACCAGTATATTTTTTTGAGTGTGAAAATATGAAGATACTGTAGAGTATTTTAACACCTCATCATTGAAGGACAGGAAAATAACCCTGAAAGAGAAGACACAAGAGAAAGGCAATATCTCTTCTGGAAAACAATAACACCAGAAAAGTGACTCAGTATTCTGTTTAACAAGAGTCTCAGTAAGACAGTGTGTGGCCAAGTAGGGAATAATGTATATGAGAACAGCACAGTTTCCCACTCAGCAATAAGCACAAGATAAAAATCAGACTGGAGGAATAGAGGCTCCAAACAGAAGCACACCAAGGGAATTCTTACAAATATTGTGCAATTCAGTTTGATTCCATCCTACATGGTAAGTCTCAGTTTTATGGAACTGTCAATCTAGGTGCTGTTTATAGGACAAAGTATGGGGTATTGTGCCTAATACCACCTTGACAAAATTACTTAAAGGGAATTAGGGAAGAAAATCCAATCATGAAACAACAATGACTGAAAAATGATGACATACAAAGCCTAAAATTCCAAAATTGTTATCAAACAATTCAAAAGTTCCTAAGTATGTTCGTTTGGGGTCAAAATGAAGTTTTGACACTGTAGTCACTTTCCTCTAAGTTTTTCTTCCCCTCTTTCTTCAAAACAGAGACCAGTTAAAAATGCTAGTCCTTTCATGAGTTCCAAAGTTACATTCAATTTCCCAAGCAAACAGAGATATTCATTATAACTTGTTCTTAGGATATACATTAGTTTTTTGAGAGGGTCTTCCAGTAGCCCCAGCTGGCATGAAACTCACTATGTAGACCAGGCTGACCTTGATTTTGCAAGATTTGTCTTCCCCTACCTTCTAAGTGCTGGAATTAAAGGCATGACCTATCACAATATGTTGTATTTTTTAATTAGTTTATTTATTCTGTTTTATGGAAACTAGTTTTATTATGTTCATGAATAGTTTAGTTTTTTTTTTGTTTTGACAATTACAAACATGTATACAATACATTATGATCATATTCATGCCCAAACTGCACTCTGTTATTCCTCTCCCACTCTTAATTCTTCCCTCATCTTCTTCCCAACTAGCCTCCTTCCCATTTGTGTGTGTGTGGGGGGAGGTGTTCATAGGTCTTGTGCAAGAACCAACAGCTGTTCATATTCCTGAGTACAATGGCCATGTCATATCCAGAGTGTTCCCTCCTCTCCACATGAAGCTCCTCCATTTACGAGCACCCTTCTGAGATTCTGAGATGTTTCATGGTTCTGGATGGGGTAATGTAGATGTTCCATTTGGGTTTGCATACTCAACCATCACTTATTTGCCGCTCTTTGATCAGTTGTGGGCTTCTATATTATCTTTCAATTGCAAATAGAAGCTTTTCTGACAAAGGCTGAGTATACTAGTCTAGGGGTATAAATATAAATATTCACAAGTCAGTATGACTATTTGTTCTTTTAACAGAATATCAAAAGTAAATTCTCAGGTAAGGCTTTTGATCTTCCCAGCAATAGGCATTTGACCAGATTTACAGGATTAGGAATGAATTCCTTCCTGTGGAGTGGACCTCAAATCTCTAAAACATTTTTCTTTATTACTTGCTTTCCAAATTCAAGTCCCTACCAAAAACCAATTCCTAGGAAGACAATGGATTAGACTGATTTCTTCAAATATGCTAGACAGAGATGTAGAATTAGTAAAATACTCACTACCATTTTATTTTTATAAATAAGCAAATAATTGGATTTCAAAAATAAATAAACACCATTGATATACAGTATAATTGACTCACTTTTATGTAGCTAATCAAAAAATCAAGGCAGACAGGATTTCATCAGACAGTAAGCAAAAAGTTCAAGTGACTCTTTTTCCTATCCATGAGTGTTCCAACACTGATCTGTTCCATCAGATCAGACATCTCTTCCAGCCACTTCTTAACTGATTAAGTGCTGTAGCCTGTGTATTGGTTCAAATGGTTTTGTCATTAGAGACCTGCATATATATCTCCCGTATACCACAACATTCTGCAAGTGTCCTTTTCATTCCCTTCACAGCACTTGTAAAATATACACTCATTTAATGATCCTCTGAACATATTCTTTATCAGCTAGGTTCTAGTTTCTATGACAGAAAATATTAGGTTCATTTGGCTAAGCACTGAAGAGTTAGTTTACACACAATATAATCCAGACCAGGCACTAAACAGTTATGAGATGAAAAACAATTAAATATTTTCCCTTGCCCATGCATACGTATAGAGGTAAATATGAGGAACTCAGATACATTTAAAAATTCCATTAATCTTAATACTTTATAAAAGACATTTTAAAATATTTTTGGTAATCCCTTGACAATTTAAAACAATATATTTTGATCATATTCACCTTCTTCCTCCAACTCCTCCCCAATCTATCCACTTTGCCTACTTCCCCAATATTGTGTTATTTTTCCTTTTTAACCAGTTGAGCCCAATTTATTTTATATAATCAGATAATAATCATGGGCTTTTATGATTTTTAGATAATCTGTTATCAATTCAGGGAGGGGGATTTGTAATAAATGAAAACACATTGAAGTTCATGAGGATTCCCACACTGATATTTAAAATCTAACTGTACAAATAGAGTCTTTTATTTATATGCAAAAGAATGATTAAAGCTACAGAATGTCATATTGATTTACTTGATTTCATAAAGATAAACTTCATATTGAATGAAAATACAATAGAATGCTAGCCTATAATTGTTTTATTTATTATTTTGGACTATATACAATCTTGTTATCAGTAGCTACACACTTTTTTTTTTTTAAGGAAAGCTGCTATCCCCACAAGAGTTATGGAAGACATAGTTCCTACATGAGAGATGTGAAAAGGCTTATTGCCTACCACAATAGCAACAGCAATAACAGAATGGTAGAATTTTGCTTTAGTTCTCCAAGTCCCGCTTCCCCAAAGCAACATGAGAAGGTGTATGATGCCCGAACACACAGAGAACTACATCATTAGACAGGTAGGACATGCTAATCATAAGGTATTCCAAGGTTTAAAAAGAGCAGAAGAGATATCAACATTTGTTTGAGAGGAAGATGGTGTGTTGCTTCTTTCTTACAGGACTATCCACAAACCCACTCTTTGCTACAAAGGGTCTGTCTCTATCTTCAAAGTCTGTTTAATATAGTTATTCTTGATATGTAATCCAGAACACAAAGTGAAGCATACAGAAATCACAGAGCTCCTTGAAGAATGATAACCTAAAATTTTCTAATATCCTATTCTTCTACTAAACACAAATCCAATTCCTTTAAAGCCTTTTCCTTTTCCTTCTTTTATTAATCATTTTTTCACTGTCCTTTGAATCCCATCAGCAAATAAACATATTTTATTGTCACTCCAGATCCCATTTTTATGAATGTACTTGTAGTGAAGATGTTTTGTTTCTTGTTTGCTTTTGTTTTAATCTTGTCTTCCTGGCCATCTCTTAGTCTTTTCTTCTGTGTTTTTACATACATTGAAATCAGACTTTTATCCATGGAATTTTACTATAACTTCATTTGTAAAGATCAACAATAACTAAGGTAATCACATAATTTATTATCCAAAGAAACCCTTTGGGGCAAAAAAGAAACTGCTAATAATTAAATGAAGACAACAGATAGAGAGAAGGCCATAGGTGTGGATGGATATCAGGATGGATATTGACACAGCCTGATTTCTTCATGTGTTACATCAGTCAATTCAGTTTGATGTCACAGACCACACCATTCTATCACTCATTTCTCTGTATCTGCACTTACTGTTTTTCTTCCAGCAATAGTACTGAGGAAATCCAGTATTCAGTCACTGATCCCAATCTACATTCTATCTTTTCTCTTGGTGATATTTTTCAGTCTTCCTGTTTACAATACTAGCTTTATGTCATGGATGAAGGTTCACATTTTAACTCAAGCTGTCATGCTAAAATTTCCACATACTATATTCAAATACTCACTTAAGATTTCCACTTTGAATTCTAATAGAATTATCAAAACATAAAATAACTGAATATGAATTGATCAAATAATGAAAAACTTGACACGGAAAATTCAATGTCAACATGCCTGGAGTCTGAAATGGTGAAACCTTACCTATAGAGATTAAGGAAAGTGAGACTCTAATAGCTGCTGCTTCATTGCCTTACGTTGCTGATGTAATTCTTAGCTCTAGTTGAAGATTACTAGGTGAGAAAAGCAAATAGTATTTAAAGGTACAAACAAGCTTGGAATTCCAGTTCCTCTTTGATTTCCAACTGTAGTGTGCTGTCACATAGTTGCAAGAGATGTTATGAGGTGTACAAAAGTAATGATCTCATTAAATTGACAACACGCAGTTAGACAAAAATTAGTTCAATAAAATATGACGATGATTTTTCACCTAACAATTGTGTAGCAGAATTCAGGGAATGCCAGAACTACCTGAGAGTATCATCCAAAATTCGGGTTTAGCATTTTGTCTCTTCTTATTCTAGTGTGGTTTGGCCAAAGTTGGCTTTTAGAGGTACTAAGACATCTAAGCAGTAACAGGACACACGGTATAACGGGATGTGAGGGAGAGATTTAGTTCTGTCTTGACTGGGCCCTCATCCTCTCTGCATGCTTCAGTTATCCATGTAGTCATGAGGAAGAGAAGAAGTCAGATCAGGTTTAATAAAGCCCTTTAACTGTCTTGGGCCCTTTATGCTTAGATGGATTTTTTTTTTAATGCAAGACATTTTCAGTGTGGAAAGAATGCTTTCTTCCAGATATCCACTGAGAGTTTGACAAAGTTTTCTACAGCTTAAACTTTAGTTTTTGTGCTTGTTATCTTTCAGCACAGCTTGGTCAGTCGCAAAGGCTCCTACTCCCTACACAAAATTATACAACCATAGCAACTGCCCTTTGAAAAGGAAATATTGCCAAGGGGGGAGGCAGCCAACTCATCCAGGCTCAACTAGTCTAAAAGTGTGGAGCAGCTGTGAAGAACACTGAAGGTGAGATGGCTGGGGCTTAGGGCATTTGGAGAGATTAATTTGAGAAACTTTCACTTTCTTCATGAACCCCTCCAGTAGAATACCACTTATCATAGCATGGAGCTCCTGCCAGTGGGATTCTCTATGGCAGGGGGTCGGCACATCGAGCATAGGACTGTGATTCAATAAAGCAAGCGGACTCTATGCTGAGAAAGAAAATAGTACTGCTACCTATTTGCAGGACAGGAGAAATTAATTCCCAGCTATGGGGCTCTCAGTAGGTGGAATGGTAAGTTGATTTTCCTCCTGAATCTATGTAATCTTTTAATTATTTTAATACATAGATATTGGGAATAATACATCAGATGTATGTACTGAAAAACAAAGCAATACAAGAGAAAAAATGTTTTCAATTTCATAAAGAATTCTTGATAAATACATTTCAATAACTTTAATATATATCCTATTTCTTAGTTCTTATTCTTTTTGTTTTTTATTGAAGCACTGTGTTTCACACAGAGCATCTCAGTCATATGTGTATGTTTCTATATACACAAATATATAATTGTAATATTATTTCATAATCAGACATATGAATGATTTACATTTATTAACATAAAAAAACTTGTATCTGATTCATAAAGAGCATCTAAATATATGCTCATTAATGAAAACACCATAATATAGTTTTATGGAACTATCAACTAAGTGATCTAAACTCTTTCAGAATTTGTCATGTATTTATTCTGCTAAGCTTTGAATTGTTAAAAGTTTTTTTTTAAATTAGCTGAAATTAGATTTTCTTAACTAAAATATTTAAATAAATGTGGCAAAAGTCCATTTTTACCCAAGTATGTCTTTGCCTATTCATCCTGTCCATATACACTGAATAAAAATTTTAATCCTGGGTTACACAGTTTAGGCATGGGCAGAGTGCTGTTAATTATGTCACGATGGTCATGTTTGAACATTTTTTTCCAGATTCTAAATTGATTCTATTGGCATCTCCTAGTTTGACTTAATATTAGCATTTTATATAATTCTCATGCTTATTGTCACGAAGGTCTTTGTGTATTTTAATGATAAGTAAAGCATCATTTGAAAAAGTAAACTGGCCTCCCAGCATTAACCTTCAAAGGAGGAGCAAAAACGAAAGCTTACTTTTGTGACTGGAAATTCCATTGTCTTTAAGTTAAAAGTATATATGTTGCTTAGATAAACTAGAATATCAAGGCTATATTTACACTTTGGATGTGATTTCTATGATAAATTGGTGAATGCAGAGACAAAGGTATTTTCTTTGAAAGGTAATGTCTTTGTGTGTGGTGGGGCATGGTCGAGACAGGGTCTCTCTGTTGTCCCAGCTGGCCTAGAATTCTTATGGAAACCATACTGGCCTCAATCTCTGATCTCACAGAAATCCACCTACCTCTCCTCAAGTGCTAGGATTAAAGGCATGTGCCACCATGTCCAGCCTAAAGTTATATCTTTAATTTAATATTGGATAATAGCAAAGCAAGAAAATTCATGATAGGAGAGGAAATGTAAGCAGATCAGAATGATATCTCAGAATACTAATCTAATTTAATTTTTGTATTTCCCGTGGTTAGAATCATCTACACCTTACCAACAAATGTTAGCTTTACTATAGAGAAATTATAAAATATTCAAAAGTCAATATTTAGTTGTTGACATGCAGACTTAGATTGTTAAGCCCTTAGTAAAAACAGTATTTCAAAACCAAGATTTTATTATAAAATATTATGTTTCAGGAGGCTGGAAAGATGACTCAGCAGTTAAGAGCCCTGCGTGCTCCACATGATATCTACCAACCATCCATAACACGCATTCCAGAAGATGCAACAATCTCTTCTCACCTCCACAGGCATTGCACAACAGGGTGCATGTACATACATGCAGACAGTACACTCATACACATAAAGTAAAAGGATAATAAATAAATATTTTGAAATATTATGTTTCAGATGTATGAAAGTTCAATGACAAAATTATGTTTCTACTAATATTAATAAAGAGTACATTATAATTTACAGTAGTCTATTTTGTATTTCTCCCCAATCAAATCTAAACAAAATGTAGTGTCATTCTGTTCTTCTAAAACTTTATTTATTCTTCTACAATTTTTAATTGAATATTGAATTTTGTGAATTTCATAAAATATATTTGATCATATTTAGATTCCCCACTCTATCTGCACCCCCTTAACAGCCCAAACCCCATTACATGTACTCTATTTTATATATAATTATATATATTATAGTACATTTATGCATATAGAGTTAAATTTGTATTACCAAATGCCCTTCGGTATGGATCTGAAGACGGGTCAACTTTCCAGGGGTTCAGTTAAAACTGACTCTACTCCTCCCAGCAGCTATTGATTGCCAATAATTAGTCAGGTAGCATGGGGTTTCTTACACACTTACCCACTTCCATGATGGGACTGAATTTGGCTTGAGCTTATGTGAGACTTGGGCATGCTGTCTCCACTGCTGTGATTTCTTATGCGCAACTGACCAGCTGCCTGGGAAGCTCTGTTTCCTTGTGGTTATCCACCATCTCTGGCTCTTACAATCTGCCCCCATTTCTGCAATGACCCCTGAGTCTTGAGAGGCAAAAGTTTGATACAGGTGTCCTCATAAGGATAAACACTCTGAAGCCTCTTGTTCTCTTCATGTTGGACAGTTGTGGGCTAGTGATAATCATGAACTGCTGCATAAGGAAGCTTCTCTGTTGAGAGTTAGGGATGCATTAATTTATGTATGTAATAATAAATCATTAGGAGTCAGTTTAATGCTATATATATTTATCAGAAACTAGTATTGAGCTCTCCTCTATGTCCTATGACCTGTCCAGCCTTATGTTCCTAGGTCTGAAATCAATGTAAGGTATGGGCTCCAACTTACAAATGATTGTTATTGGTTACTCCACTAAGATTTATGCCACTATTGCACCACTGGTCTTATCTTGTCAGGCCAGTTGTCTTCACAGTTGGATAAGTATCATGCTAAATTTTCTCTCCTGGTATCAAGCAAATCAGCTTCCAGCACTATCAAATCTACCAGAAAAGATGAGGTTTTGAAATCAGTACCAGCTTGATTTCTCCCTGCTATTCTAGAGCATCAGGATCTTACTGGAAAGTTCTGGTAGTTAACCAAGAAAAGGGACAATGTCCACTTTTGTTTGAGGGTTTATGGGATGCTTATTAAAATAAAACATTATTGATTTTGTTTTATGTGTGTGAGTATATTGCCAGTATGTGTATAGGTGTACCTGTGTACTGTGTACACCTGTGTACTGTGTACCCCAGTGCCTGGGGAAGTCAGAAGAGGGTGTCATATTGGAGTTAAGGACATTTGTTAGCTACCATGTGGATGCTAGAAATCAAACTTGGTTCTCTGAAAGAGCAGTCAGTGCTCTCAACCACTGATCCAACTATCCAGCCCCAATGGGACATGGGTCCTTTACATATATGTGTGTGTGTATACATATATATATGTACATATATATATATGTATACACACACACACACACACACACAGTGCCTAGAGAAATTACTCAATGGTTAGGAGCACTGGCTGCTCTTGCAGAGAACCAGGGTACAGTCCCCAACATCCACTGAACACTTAAAAACCATTTGTAATTCCAGTTCCATTGGTTGTCATATACACTTCTAGTCTCTGTTGGCACTGTATATACATGGTGCACTTTCATAACACTCATACACACATAGTGAAAATAAAATGAATGAAATATTTTTCTATTGTTAATTCAATTTTTGTGTTTCATAAAATATATTTTTATCATATTTATATCACCTTCCATATCTGAACCCCCTTAATAACCCCCATTAAATTTCCTCTACTCCGATATATATATATATATATATATTATATGTGCGTGTGTGTGTGTGTGTGTGTGTGTGTGTGTATGTATATATTAATGCCTATAGAGTCAATCTGGTTTCCCCATGTAGCTCTTGGTAGGGGTTCACACTGGAGCCTGGCCAGCCTTCCAAGTGTCACACCTTTAAATAAGACTGAAACTCATCTTCCCATCCCAACCACCCTCAGTGTCAACAGTTCCACAGGTGAGGATAAGGTTTCTTAGCCCCTTCCTCATGTCCGTGCTGGGATTCTGTCTGACCTGTATTTATATAGGAATTGTGTATGCTGTCACTATTGCTATGAGTTCTTTTAAGCAAGTGATCAGTTGTCTGAAAATCTCTTTTTCCTTGTGGTTATCTACCATCTCTGGCTCATACAATCCTTCTGCCTCTTCTTCTTCAATGATCCTTGGGGTTTCAGGGGCAGAAATTTACTCCCATAATATTCATGCTACTAGTGCATCTATGGGCACATCTTACCAGGCCAGTCATTGTTGTAGCTCACACAATTCACAACTGGATAAGGTTCATGTTACACTTTCTCATCAGGTAGCTTGCACAGCCACGTCCAGCGCTGTGAAAGCTAGACAGTAGAGATGCGACTTTGAAATTAGCACCAGTTTGATTTTTCCTTGTTAGTTCCACAGTTTGTAGATATAGTGTCTTCAGCAATGTGATCTTACCCTGAAGTTTGAGGATGTAGTAAAGACCCAGGGCAACAACCAGTATTGATTGATGGTGTAGGGGACCCATGTTCAACATATTCAGAAAAAAAGGATTCCTTTCCTTTCATTTGGATCTATATCTGCATTGACTCTAGAATTTCATACAATGTGTTTTGATCATATTCAGAACTCTTACACACTTTCCATTCCTAGTTTACTATCCCTGACTTCATATTCTCTGTTAGTATTTTTATACTTTTAACATTTGACATGAAATTTTAAAAAAAAATCATTCACATTTGTGTTAACGCTAGTTTATTTACTTTCACTGATGTATGCATGGTTCCCTATCTTTTAAATTCTTTTTCATCATTAGCATTAAGTTGATCCCAAATTTTGTGGTTTTATTTTGTTTTAGTGACCAATACTACTAAGATACTACTTTTCAGATCCCTTTGTACACACATTTGAGTGTATTTTATGGTATACATTTGAGTGAAGTTTTCAGAACTTCAGGATCAGTCTAGTTTACCTTCATTAGATAATGTCAAATTGTTCTCTAACAGTGTTTTGCCAATATATCCTTCCACCAGAAGCAGGCATTATTTTTTCCACAACATTCTCAAATGTATTTGCTAGTAGCAGAATTAAATGTGTGTGAATCTCATTCTATACACTTTCATTGTTGATTTCTGCTTTCTTGTCACTACTCTGATATAGTATACTTTCATGATACATAGCCATGATTCTACTTTCACTTTAGCATGTTCTATTTTCTAACTGCTTGTGAATTATTTTTTAGTTTCACATCTTCATTTTGAAATGTTTTATATAAGGCAGGAGACATGACTCAGTGATTAGGAACACTGGTTGCTCTCGTAGAGGACCTGGGTTCTTTTTCTGCACCCACATGGAGGCTAACAACTGGCTGCAACTCCAGTTCCATGGGATCCGAAACCCTCTTCTGACCTCTGAAGGCATTGCATGATGCGTGAATTTACATACATGCACACAATACACTCACACATAAAAATAAAATACTTTTTTAATAATTAAAAAATGTTTTATATAGTCTAACACCATCTTATGTGTTAAGAAATGTGTTGGTTGTAGAGATGCTTCTCAGAGAAAGAACTGGACATTCACAGATCATATTCAAAGATTCAAAATCATCAGCAAACTGGGCATGGTGATGCACACTTTTAATCACAGTACTTAGGAAGAAGAGGCAGAGGGATCTCTGTGAGATTGAGGCCAGCCTGGCCTACATGGTGAGGCCAGCTGCTGCTATAGAGAGATCCTGCCTCAAAAAAAGATATCTACAGTCATCAGCAAGTAATGAGCTAAGTTAGTTCCTAGAAATGCAGAAGGGTTTTAATCACAGTAGTTAAGAATAGTTCTCCAAACAGAGCCCCAGCATCTAAACTTAAATGTATCCTAAGTGGTCAAATATATTTGTGGTATTTGTCATATAAACTTATTTTAAAAGCTTATGATGGAGTCTAAGAAAGAACTTTGAATGAATATATGAGCCTTTCCCAGCAGTTGGGTTTTATAAGTCTATTTTATTCTTACAATATTTACATTGCTCTTCAAGGCAGGAACATTTTTTTCAAAATATCAACAAAGACCTCAATTTTAGAAAAAAACAATCAAAATGAGATTTTTAAGGAGATAATAAACTCCCAGAAACAAGAAATAATAACGTAGTCACTGATTTAGTTGAAGTTTTACTTAAGTATTAATCCAGAGTTTTACAAATGCAAAACAATGCATTGAATTACAGATTTAAAGAATGAATGTATTGACCTATAAATCTTTGCTCACCTCTAAGAATCTTATAAATATTTCTGGGGTCATAGCTCTGTATTCATAACCAAACTGCAAGTTTCTTAAGGAAAAATAGTGTTGCATGTGTTTCCAGGTGAACATTTTTTTCTTAGGGGCACATGGATACTTGGTGATCAGTTCATGCCTTTGTGGGTACATGAGGTGTATAACATATCATAATAACGTTTTAAATTAGAATACAGGGACTTGCCTAAGGTTATGTAGATTTTTCAGGCCTGAATTGAAATTGAGTCAAAGTTTACCCTTTGATTCAGCTCAGGGCTTTCATTCTTAACCAAAACAGATTATATTAATCACTAAATTGAGTCAATTTCAGATACCAAAATGACCAGAGGATTAGAAAAAAAAAATATAATCTTGAAGTAAGCACATAAGCCATGCCGGGCTATCTGCCCAAATCTTATTATGTGAAAAGGAAATAATGGCCAGAGTTTGGGTTTGTATGGGAAATTATAAGGGGAAAGCCACTGTGATTATACCTCTGGGTCTTGTTCATTTTAACAGTTACAAGAGTGTGAAGAGAACTCAGAGTACGGGGTCGGGTGTGAGTGGATTCTAATTCTGTATGGGAAAATTACTATCTGTGTTAATTTGGGTTCCTCAGTGAACCTGTCTCAACATTTTTAACTGCAAAATGCTAAACTATAAAAATTAAATGAAGTTATGTGTATAAAGTACCTAACAGATTGCTTTCCACATGGAGAATACTCAATATACATAATTTTTTTCTCATAGCAAATAACAGTGTTCTAAGCACATTTCTATGTTCTCTAAAATCGTTTGAATTCAACTCAATTCAACATAATTATATTTATGATGGCCCCTGGGCCAAATCCAAGCCACCACCTGTTTCCATAAGCAGACGTGTCCAAAGACAGCATCACTCATTCTGTGCATAGATGCTCCAAGTTCTCCTTGTGAAGTTTGGCATTTTTGTTCATTGTGACAATAGAATTGAGAAATAGTGGTGGCAAAAGCTGAATGTAAAGTCAATCCACTTAATTTTCTGACCATTTATAAAAAACTGACAAGCAATGAGTTAAAAACAGTCTTTTACAGTATGAACTAGAGCAAAGTGATATCCTTATGACTGCTACCTTGTGTAAATACATCTTTGTAATAACTCACAGTGTTTGATATAAGAATAAATAAGTTGAGTCTTCAAACCTAGTATTTCGAGGAGACTATGGCTCCACCAATAGCACAGGGTTCTTAGGTTTAATTTGTTTCGATTTGCTTTTATTTTTAAGCCAAGTGAAGTAAATTACAGATCATAATACTATTTAAAATGAGGAGGCAGGAGAACAAGATGAAGAAACTTGCTGACAAATGCATTTAGTAAACAGAAAAAGCAGGTCAGAAACTCATCAGCACCCTCTATTTTTCATTTCACTCTCCTCTTTATCCCTCGTCCCTCCCGCTAGCTCCTTCACTCTTACCAACGTGTTTTTTTATCATGATATATATTCATTGTGACAGAGGTTCTTACTGAGAAAAGAGAGTCTTGTTATAGGAAATCTTGATGACCTTGGTAACCACCTAGTTGAGTTGATGACTTAGATATTTATATCTTCCTGTGTTCAAATATTTGAGTACTTGTTTTGATTTTAGGGGAAAATTAAAGAGTATAATATTGATTTATCTATTATCTTTAAAGTTATCTTAGGGAGAATTCTGTAATAATCAGATGCTTCATTACAGAGTTACATACAAGGGGTATCTTAAATATCTCATGCTCAGGACTTAGTTCTTCATGTTCTATTTCCACTGCTCTCTAACTTTTCCTGAATCTTTGTAACATAACTGAGAAACTATGTGAATGTGACTAGATAAGTCAAATGGTATATATTACTTCTTGGTTATTGTCATAGTGCTTCTAGGACAATTCAAATCATCGAAAATATTTACTTCAACCTGAAACTTTCGTTCACATATAGTGGCCAGAATATTTTTAAAATAATTACGAATCAATAAAATGTTCAAAGAACAACAGAAGTACAGCCTAGCACATATTTAATATTTTAACTGAGAAACTGGATTGAAAATATTTGTGAAAATTAAACAAATAAGTGGTATGAAATTTCAAAATACACATAAGGTACACATATGTAATTTTAATACTGATGTTTTAAAAGAAGTAAAATTATGAATTTTCACAGGATTCATTTTATATCACTCTACCTTATTTTTAGTGTTTAATAATATACAAAATTCATTTCTAAACTACAAAGTTGTTAGCAAACAGAAAAGCAACAGTTGTATGCTAGGATTTCGACTCTCTGCACTCCTTATAAAGCTTGTCCCCCAAAATCTGAGAGTATATCAAAGAAATGGTAAAAGATTCTGCTAGAAAGACCCACAGGTATTATTCAAAATTAGATATGGTTTTTCCCCCATGTCATTATTCTTGTCCAAAGTTTGAAGTAGGCAGCTTTCAGACTTGCTGATTTTTCCAAAATTGTAATAAATGAATGGCATCCTTATTCACAAGAATCTGTTCTCATTGAGAACCCCCACCTCAGCACGCACCTTCACAATGCAGGCCTCAGGGGAGAGGATTATGTTTAATAGCGCCACAAGTTCTAAACAAAAATGCAAGACTGATAAAATGATTATCAAATTTAGCACTTTCAGAAATTCAAGGGTAATCTCATATTTATAGTGTTCTATCCTAGAACCATAGCATGTTTTTGTATTTTATTAAACAAGTATTGATTTGATATTGAAAAATGTTTTTTTATTCCTGGAAAAAGATTCTGCCAATGAATATGAATATATATATATATATATATATATATATTTAAATTCATGTATCTAAATTCAAAACTTATTTTGTTCTTTGTTTCACAGGGTATATAATCAGCTGCCCAAAATTTGTGAAGCATTGAAAATTTAGAGCTGGCCACAAAATGCTTGTATACACTTCACTAGTTTTACAAAAGTCCATTCTAGTTTTGCATTTTGTTTTGTTCCTCTTAGGAGTCTCACTGTGTAGCCCTAGTTGGCATGGAACTCATTATGCAGACCTGGTTGGCTTGGGACTCACAGAGATTGACCTGCCTCTGCCTTGTGAGCACTCTATTAAAGGTATGTGTCACTACACCTGGCTGAAAAGGGAGATATCATTTTAATTTTTACAGTAAATATGATGTGAAAATACAATTTCCAGAAGAAAAAAAGACTGTATTATTAAGACATGAACAAACATAAGATAATCGCAACCACGCGTATCACATAAATGGACAGAGAAGCTACAATAAAATTATGTTTTTATTTGTCATGTTGACTTAAATGAAAAATTATAGAACACTGTATTGTTTAAAACTTAAAATGAATGCTCCCTTCTATATTACTTATGAAAATACAAATGGGTAAAGTCTCTGTAGGTGGCAATTTGAAGTCATCTGTGAAAATGTTAAACTATGAATGTTTTTATCAGAAGTTAAACTTGTGCAATGCATTTCACAGACATTTTTAAAAAATACATACAGATAGTTATTCCCATATCAGCATTGTTTTAATGATTAAAAACAGAGAGATATAAGATATCTGTTGGACTGAACACATCAATTAACAAATCTTGTGAAACTGATAAAGTTTTATGGACTCTCACAGAATGATCAGTATGATGGATATTGAATGATAAAAGAAAGGAGAATTGTTCTGGAAAGTCTGTGCATGTGTGAAATACTTAGACAAAAACATGTGAAGACATGCATGTGAAGACAGCTATGCAGGGTGTTTCAGGAAACAGTTGCTCCATGAGCATAGTTGTCATTTGAAACTGTATAGGCTGCATGCTTTGCTAATTCAAACTGATTAAAAAGACAAAGATATGAGAAAGTCTTATCGAAGTGACATGCAAGAATTAGACAAGAATATTCAATTATTACAATCTATAAGAAGTTAATATTTCTATATAACATTTTAAGTAAGAAAAAACAATTATACATCGTAGAACTTTGAAGTCTTATGCAATATGAATGAACTTTGTATTTATTTAAGAAAATCCGTGATATTGATTTAGGTAAGGAAAGGGAACGTGTTGCTCCTGCCCTTATCCATCCATGTGCTTCCTTTCCTGTTATAAGAATTCTAATATTTGGTTTCAGATAATGATGCTTCTGAAATTAATCTTATACTTTTAATTATTCAAGTATTCAGTCTTGAGTTGCTAAACTCATTCTAATTGTCCCCAAACCTCAACAGTATTAGTAAAAATTTCATTTAAATTCAAACTAAGTTAAATAGAGTCTTTAATATTTCCACAAGCATTTAGCTACTTTTGTATTTTTAACTCCTGAGACTATAAAAAAAAAGAAAATAAAAGATGAATACAGACAATTTCATTGTTTCAATTTCAGTGGGTGTGTGATGTTTACCTCTAAAGCAATAACATAGAAGGTAGATTGCAATTTGGGTTTTCTCTCTTTCTTGATTTGTAAATCTTGCTTCTCATATTATCTCCTCATTTACACTTTTAAAATTTTTATGATACTCATATTCTTTTATTATCTGTTAGTTTAATCAGCAGAGAAGATTTTATGTACATTTTCTAGTGCATTGCCTTTGAGAAATGAAGCTTATTATTCATTCTGAATAAATAAATATATAAGGTTGTAATAGTAGATTTCAAATAACATGAGCTGCCACCTAACATAATCTGGTCTACTAGATGATGCAATCAATTTTCTAAAAGATTATCTACATATATATGCAAAATAGTACTAGGTGTAATTGAAAATATCATGGGGCATTTATAAAACTAAAAAAAATCTATTATGGCATCTATTAAATTATTTAAGAAATAATTTTCAGACCGAGTCTATTTAACATGGATTTGTATGGGAGGCAAGGGCTCAGACCAGCTTGGAAAAATAAGGATGAGAAATGGGAGCTTACATACCCTCCTTTCATGAGCGAGCGTTACAATTTTGATTTGTCAGATAAATTAAATTACTTTGGCCTGTGCTGCCTCTCCCCCACTATAGCAATATTACTCCCCAGAGTCTGTTTTCCATCACTGGGTGTATGATTTGCAGTGATGGCATTCGAAGATCCTGAGTACCATTTCTCCCTTCTGAACCACATACAGTAGAGCTACAAGGCCAGCAAAGGGAAAACTGTCCAGAGTAAATATGAATCTTCACTGAATTTTCTGTTTGTGACTATTCTAAAA
This sequence comes from Eospalax fontanierii, assembly GCA_035773235.1. Classification (NCBI taxonomy): domain Eukaryota; kingdom Metazoa; phylum Chordata; class Mammalia; order Rodentia; family Spalacidae; genus Eospalax; species Eospalax fontanierii. The sequence goes on along the minus strand of CM069537.1, from coordinate 35,417,830 downwards.
ATTGGCATCATAAATCTCATGGTATAAGCAAGCTTGAGGGAAAATCCTTATTCAAGTTTCTTTTAGCAAGAAAACAAGTTCTGTTCAGTGACCTTTGTAAAAGATTTTTTTTGTTAATGTTAGTGATGCAACATTATATTTCAGAATAAGGTGAGTGTATCTTACTATGTCTCCCCAATCAACTCTTTCATGGAAGGGACGCTGCACCATTGTGACAATGCCTTCTCAGATTTTGTTGACTAAATTATCAGTTCTGAGTCAATATTTCAGAAATTAAAGAAAGATTAAATTTTAGACACAATTGAATACTACTAGTAATTTACAACTGAATGGTATGTCAGTAACAACTTTCTAAGCTCTTAAAAATTCTCCTTGACAAGTTTCTTTGAACATAGATAGCAACTATCAATATCTGAATGGGTGGAACATTATCTTGTCACAATCATTTCAAGCTCCAACCATCAGTTCTGATATCTGAATATGTTTAATGTTTCTTCTTTAGTCCATTCAGGATTTGGAGAAACTCAAACATTTGTGTCATTAGTACTAATAATTCTTAAACTTATGAATACACTGTATGGATAGCTGCTGCCATGATGAAAATCTATTCTTACTAAAAATTGAAAGATGAAATCTTTAAATGTCTTAGAGAGTATGCTTCCAATCTCTTTGCCTCTGTATTTCTTTCTTAAAATTGTACTACTAATAAGTAAAATTTTGGGTATTGTATTTCACTGAGCAAAACACTAAACAAAAAGGAACATGATTTATTTCCTTTCTGAGTAGGATAATCAATAGTATTCAAGAATGATATATATTGAAAGAATTTCTTACATAGCAAATAAGTGGCATTTACTTTGATAATATTCTCATTTATAACTGAGAAAAAATGTGAGCATATCATTAAATATATGACCATGATCTAGTCTGATGGCTCCAGTTACATGTGCTACAGGATTCCTAGGTCTAGAGATAGACCATAAAACACATAGCACTATATTTTCTATTATAAACATTTGCTACCAGAAAAAGTTTAACATTCATATCTTCAGATTTCATTCAAAATATAATTACAAAATTTCCAATTTAGGTCAAAATTTAATTGAGATACTAATCTAATGAAGGACTTCTAAATACCACATTTCATCAAATAATTTTGGACAGTAATGATAAATGTAACAGAGGCCAATGAATAAATACGTAAATAAGCCAGCAGCAAACAGGTACATAATTGATACCATACTTCCTTATTACATTAAACAAGATTAATATTAATTTCATATTTTAAGTACAATGCAGTATTAGTTTAAAATGCATAATTGAATTCAAAATTTAATTGTGAACAACGAATTCTCTGAAAAAAATCTGTCGGTTATCATGAGAATATACAAGAACTGTTGGTTTCTTATGACTTGTTTGAGATAGTCTATGCTTGCTTGGTTTTGTTTTTTTTCTTTTGACACTGCTGTGATAAAATTCACCTGCCAGGTTAGGAGAAAGCTAAGGTACACCGTGGGTCAGATCTATGATTATTTTTAGTCTTCGATCTGCTTCCTTGAGAACCATCATCTGGACTCAGGTTTTCCTGGAGGTGGTTTCTTGAGGAGTATTCTTCCTCACAGGTAAGTAAGAAAGGAGCATTGGTCAGAAAACAACTTGTGACACAGTTTCAGTACAAACAGTTGGATCAGAGAGCAACAGAGTTTGACCTCACTGTACCTTACCATAAAGCAGGCAGTTTCCAAGGCCTAAAGTCTTACAGGTATAAATTACCAGATGTGGCTCAGAGAAGGGGCAAGGCCTGATCACAGCACTTCATTTAGACTAAGTCAGAGAGAATTAAATTGTTCTAGTCTTTGGCTAGGAGCAGTCTAGGTAGAGGAACGAAAAGCTGCCTCAGACCAAAGGGAAATCTGCATTTTTCTCCCACATGAATCTAATGTCCTTCGACTTTTGATTATGAAATACCTCCATATGCTAGTTTCTAGTATCTCTGCACATTCATGTGTATGTCAGCGTCCATATATTCAGAATCTGATTAACTCTATGAACACAGACTCATCTTGAATATTTGTTAATGTTTCTCTATGTTTTCGTAGACAGAAAAGTGTTTGGCATCATCGGTGTCTTATTAGAGATATTTAAAAGGGAGATTTTTTGGCACAAAGCAGTTGCAAATAGAAAAGATTTATGTGGTACGACTGCCACAGATGAAAAGAAAGGACTTTCCTTTTCTAGTTCCACTTTTCAATCAATATCTGTTTAGGGCTCAGATGAAAGAGACTCCATGAGCAGGTCACAAGCTTTTGTGCTGACATAAATTCTGTTGATTTGCAACTGTGTGCTGTATCAAGTCTACACTGACTCTCAGCTGGACTCCTACAATAGCCTGCCAGCGGGTTCCTTGGCATCCCATCTTCATTCCTTGAAATCTATTCTCCACATAAGAACCAGTGGAAACTCTTTAAAATGTGAATCAGATCACCACATTCTTTGCTGAAACGCAGTTCCATGGCTCCCTAGGGCACTCTGATTACACTGAAAGTCTTGCTATGTCCTGCAAGGAGCTTTGTGATGTGGGTCCTACCTGCTTCTCAAGTATCCCCTCCTACCATCACACTTGAGCGCATGGAACTCTGCAACATTGGCCTCAGTTCTCTTTATGTAAATATGCCACTTCTGGTTCTTGGTATTTCACTCTGTGTTATCTATACTAGAATACCTACACCTGATATCTTCTCACTTTTTAATCAGTCACTCCACATGACTTTCATTCCTTTCCCTCCCTTTCTAGGCATCTATTGCCCCTGGGGGTTCCTGTATGTACTACTCACAGCCAATGATATTTTTATCATTATCTTTCTTAGAAGTCTTGCTTACAAATTTTATGTTTTTAAAATTATTTTTATTAAAATGGACACTGTGCATTTTATTCATTCCTATTTTATATCTTTAACATCTATTCCAAACATTTAGCAGACACATTAAGCACATAGTGGAAAGTATGTGAAATGAGGCTGAAAAGTTAGTCAGAGGCTAAATCGGACAGAAAGCATTCCGTCGCATTAAGAAGCAAGTAAGACAAAAGCCAGTGTTTATATTTTAGAATTATTCTCTTGAACTAGAGAGAAGATAAGAATATTTCTTCTTCTATTGCAATATTTTGTTCCCAATATATGAATTTTATTTTAGGTTTCTTTTCTTTTCTTTTGAACATGGTCTCACTATGTATGTAACCTTGGTCTGTCTGAAACTCGATATGAAGACAAGGCTGGCCTTGAACTTAGAGCAGTCCACCTGCCTCCAGAGTGTTGAGATCAAAGGCATGCACTGCTATGCCAAACTTAATTTTATTTTCATTGCTATATGTATTTACATTGTGATTACTGTCTTTTGACTATTGATTAACACAAATTTACCTCAGTGTTTGGAACATTTATTCTATACCAGTTCTTTAAAAAACCTTTGCTGAGCTTGACATATATTTGTAAAAATCTTATAAAATTTATTTTGATTCAGAAGAGAATCACCACACGTAACTAAACATAATACCTCTCCCAGGCCCACCTTAAACTTTTACCTGATTGATCTTCTTCTTATGCTTGTTCTAACCACATCTGTGGATTTATTAACCTGTTAATTGCATGACTACACAGGGCAAGACTGTCTTGCATTCCCCTTTATCTCTGTCCCTGGAATAAGACATAACAAATAGAATATGGTTCTCAAATATTTGTCAAATGAATGAATGAATGAATCTCGGAAATTTACATCTGCACAAACTGCTGGATCCCAATGCAGCTGAGTAAATGAGAACTCTTAGTCACTACAGCCTTTCACTCTGAAAAGGTCATAAAATTAATCCTATCTTTAATGGTCTGTATTTACATATGCAAAGTGACTGCTTAATCCAAGGGCACATAACTTACTAACAAGTAGTAAAACCCTTTCACAGTCTGTTCTGTGGCTCTGTAAATAGCAAATATGAAACTGTAACTTAGTAATAGTAACTTGGTGCTTATTATTTCCTACAATATTTCAAAGCAGTTGTCTAGTTATCACATTTAAGTGAGTTACATTTATAATGGAATTCCAATTACTTCTTAAAAGAAAACTATTATACCTGTCTTCATTCATACCCATCCGTACACATGCACGTACACACATACACACAGATCAACTAAAAGTAAAAGAAAAGGAAAGGGAAGAATGAAGAAAGGAAGAGAGGAAGAGAGACAGAGAGACACACACACTGAGAGAGAGAGAGAGAGAGAGAGAGAGAGAAGTTTGTATGTTTTATTCACTATTTCATTCCCAGTGCCAATAAAACCTCAGACATATAACATTCCTTCAAAAAATTTTGAAATTTAATAAATTATCATAGTTTATTTCTGCTTAGCTCCAAACTCTTTTTTTGTGGCAGACATGCAGCTATGGCCATATTCAGTGAGATTTTACTTTTACCATGGATTTTTATTAGGTCTAAGTGGGAAGAAAGAGCCCTAGAGCAAAGCACAGGACCTTCCTAGTTCACATCGTTACTCGTGTGGCTATCTGAAAGTCTTTTAAGCTCATCAGTTAACAAAAGCAATATGCTCTCTTCAGTTCTTGACAGGTGCATTTCATATAAATATCTTTTTAGAGACAATTTGAAGGCTAGTCTGCATTTCTGTTTTGTTTTCAAGTATTGTCATTGAAAAAGTCTCACTTATATGCAGATCTTTTCTTTGATTCCCCTTTTGCTATTGTCTCCTGAGAGGACTATATGGCATCTTTTTAAGTGTATCACTGTGTTACAGTTATGAATCCTAGGAAATAACAGCCATGTGAGTGAAATGGATGATTGACTTATGCCTAAGGCAATTTATGTACTTGGAGGTTGCTGATTAATCTGGGACTCAGGTAATACTGGCCAAGCCAGATTTTCTACTACACAGATAAGCTCATTCTCAACTTCAGAGCTGCTAACTGCTGTATTGATATTGTGCTCTAATTCAGCTTCTAATTTTATCAGGGAATTTTAAGAAAATTAATTTTCTTTATTGACCAGTTAAATTGGTCACATTACTTAGCAGTAGTTTATTCAATATAGACTCACCCACATCTTTCCAAGTGATATTAAGTACTTTTCATATTGTGATATTTAGGCTATTAAAGAGTCCATTAAGGAAGAATTGTCAACAGAAAATATATTCCTTATCATATATCTAAGAGAAAAATCTAATGAAAGAACTAGTACATAAAATAAGTGTGACCCCAACTTTGCAAATATAAATAATTAAGGTCTTAATCTAAGAGACACTTTAAATATATGTTCTACTCTGGAGGACCTGTTGAAATCAAATACTCATGTGATTTCACCTGTGAGCTATCCAGGATGTGTCAAAATTTTTAATTGAGGAGAAAAGATATTTCCATTTAAGTAATAAATGGTTTGTGTTTTATCACCTTAAAACAACTGCTGTGTTCATTTCCTTTCTCGCATGTGGTTATTAGAATCACTTAAATGAACCCTTTTCAGCTGCTTTCTTATGGACACAAGATGGTGCATGGCATCCATCCTAGCATCTACCCCAGTGAGGACATAAAACCATCTATATTAGTTTACAAAAGCCATGACATCTGACTACCTCTCCCAATATGTGTGATTTTATGAGTAAAGAAGCCAGACACACTTGGCCCCTGCATTCTTTTCACTCACTTGTTCAGTGATCCTGCTTGAGTGTCTGCTCTGTACCAGCACTCTGAGTCCTCTGGGACACAGGAGGAAATAAAATCACTGTACCTTGTATAATTTATATTTTTGAGAAAAGGTAAAACTGGGGTAGCTTTATCTGGGGAGGAAAGGCAATACAGAGATAAGGGATGAAAGGAGAGGTAAATAATAATAAAGATATTTGAAAAAGACATAGGGAAACATTTATGTTACTTAAAACTAAGCTTATATGCATATATATATATATGTATATATATATATGGGTGTGTATAGATATATGGTATATATATTTTTTTTTCAATAGATTTGTAGCTTGTAGCCCACTGGATGATAATGCTCCCTCGAAGAGTCTTCAACACTTAAGAAAACCCCAGTGCCGGGCATGGGAAACTTCAAGTTGTTGGTTGGAGGGTTCCAAGAGACACTCAAAACAATCTAGACTACTGCCATTAACCTCAGTTGCTTCCCAGAATTTGAATGGAACATCTTATTTCTGCAGACACCACACTTTCAGACATAGTACTTGGTGGAATCAAGTTGAAACTAGCTTGGAAGCCTCTCCCTTGAAAACCAGCTCTCATGGTATCCAAAGGTGCTATGCAAGATGCCAAGCAAGATATTCAGCTGGAAAGCCTATGAACCACAACAAAAGCAGGCCAGCGAGATATCCTTAATAGTGCAATAGTTGAACTTTTGTCTTGGGGGGTAGCCAACAATTGTGTAGTTGGACATAACACCCACTCAATAGGAAGGAATTCATGCCTCTTACTATAAACATATCAAGAAAGGTCATAGATCCTACAGGAAAATGCACTACTGCCATTTTCTGAAACCAATATGATTTTCAGCTGTTTCCTAAATGCTTGCACCCACAGATACACCTGTCACCCTTTATAAATAAGCTTCATCTTGCAGTGGATGCAGACTATTTTGGAGATCTACACAGTCAAAATGTAAAGAACCAATGACCATCGGGTGTCTGACCCTAGTTTATCCATATAAAATGCAATCCCTATAGCTATGGCTCAGGAAATATTTCAGAAGACGGGGCAGGAAAATGCTGAGAGACAGAAGGTAAGGAGGTTCGCTGCTAGATTTGAGATATGACAGAGAAGATACATCCGTGGAATCTCAACAGTACGGCTGCATGAATTGGACCTGTGTATGACCACACCAGTTTACATGCCCACATGGATGGGGGAGTTTCCCAAGACGCTACCCCTACATAAAGAATTATGGGTAATCCATGGCTGCTGAGAGAAGAAGATTCAGTATTTTTTCAAGGACAGACTTTCTGGAAGGTTATCCAATCCCAAGTGGCTAAGTGGTCAAACCCAAACATATGTACATATGAGCAAAATTAAATGCATTTAGGAAGTTTTATATGCATACATATAATGCAGTTGTATACATGCAACAATAATAATTAATGGAGGGGGTCACAAAATTAAGAAAGAGGGGAGACAGAATGGTGGAAATGGTCCAATACAAGACTCCTGAAATTATCAAAAAATTAAAACTTAAAGTAAAACTTCAATATATTTATACATGAATAGAACAATCAAAAAAAATCTAAATGTTTGAAGGGAATTAGCAAAGGATTATTAAAAGGAACTAAAATTAATCAAACTTTCCTTAAAAGCAATCATTAAAATTACTAGTTTGGTAAGTAGGATGATAAAATATGTGTTAAGTTTATTAAGAGTGTGGTTTTAAGTAAAGGGGAGGTTTTATCAAATTAAATAATTATTTTTGAAGCAGAATTTCTGAATTCTTTATTTCTCTCTTTTTACTTCTCACTCTCATGCTTGCTCTTGTTTTTGCTATCTCTCTTTTTTCATTTTTATTCTTTAGTGTTTTTTTTTTTTTTTGAGACAGTGATTCACTGTAGCCACAGCTGGCCTGGAACTCTCTATGTAGGCAAGGCTGGACTTGGATCTAACAGAGCTTTGCCTCCCAAGTGCTCGTGCATCACCACTCCTGGCTGTGAATTATCACTGATGCACAAAATATACTGTCCTAATTTCCTTTACTGTTATTGTGATTAAACACTCTGACTAAATGCAACCTAGGGTAAAAATGGGCCTATTTCAGCTTACAACTCCAGATTCACAGGCCGTCACTGAAGGAAGTGGGGGCAGGAACCAGAGGATGGGAGCCTGGAGGAGTGCTGATTGCTGCCCTGCGCTCTTGCTTTCGTATCCAGTCCTAACTTACCTGGCTAGAGAAGATGCTCTCCACGGTGAGCTGGACCCTCCTACGCTCCTACACCTATCATCAATCATGACAGTCCACTGAGACATAGCCACAGGTCAATCTGATCAGGGAAATTCCTCAAGTGACTCTAGGTTGTGTCAAATTGCCAATAAAACTAACCATCACTCTTGCCCATGTGGATAAAGTAAAATGCAAAATTTTCTTGAAGTAGCCTTTAATCAGAAATCTGAGAAATTTTGGTGGATTAACGATGAAGGAATATTCCTGGCAGAAGGAATGACCAGTCAAAGGTCCTATGGCAGAAACATGTCCTATGTTCACAGTTAATCATGACTCCTAATACTGCTATGACCCTATTCCTCTCAGACCAAAAGGTAAAGCCTAAGAGAGAAATGGTTAGAAGTTCCATGTGAAGTGGAAGCAGAGTCCTGCATTCTCTGCCTGTCTTTTTTTTTTAATGTAAGGTAATAAATGTGCCAAGTTTTTAAGACACTTTGAGTTTGCAGTTATCTGTGGCTTGCAGAAGAAAACACCCCAAATAATTCAAGTTCCTGTATATATTCTTTTAATCTTCTTCAAATTCGAAAACAATGCACTCACAACCTTTTCCAGTTGATGTGCTAGGAGGATTTATTTCAAGTAAATTTGCATCCTCAAGTTCTCACATAAAGATTTAGGAATGCTTACCACTTCATACAAAGCTCATCCCCTCTCTGACATTCAGCCAGTCTCAAAAGAAAATCTGTATTCTTGGTTTACAGGGGAGATTGACACCTAGACAATGGATATCAGGTGTTCAAGAGCCAAATCCATGAATACTTTAATTATATGGAACTGTTGTTATGTTGCTATGGATTTGGTATAAAACTGGAGGGCAAATGAAATTCTAAATTCATAAATTCAGGGAAATGAAGTTCTAATAAGACCTGGTGGAACAGCCTTCTTCATGGAGTTCTTATGGAAAAAAAATGTCCCATTAGTATCTCACTTATTCAGAAGTTTTACCTTATGTTGGGAATACCAGGTGCTTGTATGGAGTTCAGAGAAGGGCTATCCTTTAATAGCAGAGCACTTGAATCCAGTTTATCGTTACTAACTATTTTGGGAATAAAATGCATATACAACTCCTTGCAAAATACCTACTGCTTAACAGCTCAGTATGTGAAAGTCATGGTTGGGATAAACAAGTAAAATTAAGGCTCTTTTAAAATGTCATAAATAATGAAAACCTGTACCACAGATGCCATGACCAATTCTGACTGACATTTGTTAACATAAAATAAAGACAATACAATCACACAATATTTGAACATAATGTTAGAAATCTATGTCCAGCAGTTGGATGAGCTAAAAGGTGGGAGAAGAAGCTGAGAAGACAACTAAACTTGTAAAGTTCAGGCCTTGCAAGCACAAGAACCTCAGCTGGTTCTTTCCCAAAACCCATTTGGCAAAGCCAGGTATAGTGGCACCCACTTGCAATCCCAGACCTGGAAAGGTGGAGAGAGGTGAATCCCTGAAGCTGTCTAACATATTTGGCAAGTTCTGGGCCAGTAAAAGATCCTGTCTCCCCCCAAAATAAATAAGTGGACAAAGCCTTAATAACAACACCGAGGAATTTTCTAGTTTACACATGCTTGTGCACTCACTACCACACTTACATGAACATGTACACTGAAACATAAACATGCACAGAAATAAAACAGAGGATCAGTGACAATGATGACACAAAGAAACCAAAGGAGAAATAATGAGACATTAAAAAGATTGAGATAAAACCTTGAGAAAGACGATTAAATTTGTGAATACTTTTATCAGACTGATTCTAACTATAGTAATAAGAAGAGATTGTAAGATAAGTAAAGAATTATATTGTATCATATCATTATCACACTTTTTAAAAATAGAAACTGCTTTAATCACCATTTATTAATCTTTTTATAAAAATAGTAGAATCTAAGGCCTTTGGTAAATGCACAATGAAATAAGCTATTCCTTTCAAAGTGTAAGATCCCTGTTTTCAGTTTTACAGGGGAAATTACTTTCCTTTTTAAATTATTTCACTTTAAGTGTCATTTTGCCTTCATTAAAGTAGCTGTTCCTGAAATAACGTCCTGTGAAACAGTGCCCTTAAAGGTTGATTTCTAGATTACAAGAGAAGACAGAACACGTTAAAGAAAAAAATGTGTTAATTAGGTAGCAGATTAGTTAGTAATGGAAGGTCCATAGCCTAAGTAAAGGGAAGCAGCGATGTCAGTAGTTCTGGCCTTTCCTATTGCTTGAAGGGAATGGATTATGCTTAGTGGCTCAGATAGTTCTCTACTCAAGCTTTTCCTTTGGGCAGTGGTTTCATCCAAACACTCAATAAATACTTATTGGATAGTCACAATGTCTGGGAGAGATATATTGGAAATATAGTATTGAATAAAGCAGATGAAAGTCTTCATGGGGCTTATTATTGACTAGGAGACATAGATGATAAAACAATACATAAGTGAATTGCATTCCATGTTTGATACACCTAAGTACTTTAAGAACAAAGTAAACTCAGAGTATATTAAAGTATTTGGTTGGACTCCACTGGAAATTTCACGTGCGAGTTAGGGAAAATGCAGAAAGAAGAACAGTATATAGCTTTGAGTGAATCTAAGAGAAAGGCAATCCAGGGAGAGAGAAGAACAATGTACCCTGAGATTATAGCTCGGTGGTAGACTGCTTCCCTAGTGGTAATGAAGCCCATAGTTCAATTCCCAGCAATACAAAGAGAAGACAAAAAAAAGAAAGGGGCTGAGGATAAAACTCAGCTGGCTGTGACCCCAACACTGCAAAAAAGCTGGAGTTGTGGCTTATGATACCATATGCCTATAATCCCAGCACTTTGGAAGTAGAGGCAGGAAGATCAGAAGTTCAAGGCTGTCCTCAACTGCATAACAAAACCAGCCTGGGATGCCCGAGACCCTGTTTAAAATTTGTAGGTGCAAAGACATAGAAGAAGGAGAAGGCTATGGTATTTGCTGGAAGAGAGAATCCACAAAAGGAGTAGTAGATGTCACTAACGATGCTCTCTGGAAGTATTCCAGGAGAGACTCTCACAGAATATTTAGCATAATCCCAGCCACTGAGAAAGTGCTCAATAAATGTTGTCTTGTTGACTGCTATTTCATAGAAATGAAGCCAAAGATCAAAATACTGGATATCATTTACCTGGCTCAATACTGATTTCATGATTACTGGGAAATTCTAAGGCTGTAAATTCCTGCCTGCTTTGGAGTTTTGTCTACAGGGAGAATATGGCAGTATGACTGATGTGGGCGCTCCACAGTAGAGACAGGACGAGTACATTGCCTAAGCTCATAGGTTCCTAACTGCCACTGTGAGCGTAAGTAATGTCTGGTATTCATATGAGAAACAACACTACTTTCTTCATTTTCCTGACAAAATTTCCTAATCCAGACAGACTCTGCCAGAGAACATTTCCTAAGGTGATTCTACACAAGGAGACACCCTGAAGAAAGCTGGCTGGACTCTGGGCGTAGCACTTTCCTCCTTCCCCGTCAGTACTGCCACCTACATCATCTTTTGTCATTTTCTATCTACTAACGAGTAGGTTAAACCTCTCCAGCCAGTTTCAACTGAGAAATGCAGGACTGGAGTACAGAGGGATGAAGAAACAAACCGTGTGTTCAACAAAGAAAACACAGAATTTGATCCAGATTATCTACTATCAGAAATGCGACATTGAAATTCCCTAGATCTTTGGGTCTCAGTTTCCCCAAAGAGCTTGAAAGTAATGACACGACATATCCCTCTTAAATTGCAAGTGTCTTGTAATTCTAAACAAATAGTGAAAAGAGAAAATTATTAGAATATTTGAGGAAGAAATTCTGCTAGTCCACAAATTAACAAGTATGATACATATGAACAGAGCCTGCTCTGTTATGCATAACTTAAGTGTAGGAAACTGAGGAGGTGGAAGGAACAGGGGAAGACAAAAAGGCTCTGGATGTTCCCACAGGCAGAAGAATCCTAACTACAGTGGTGTCTAGTAATTTGTAGTTAAGTTTTCACCTTGGAGTTATTTCATAGAAAGAAAAATACACGTTAATAAAAGTGATGGTTTCCAAACAAAGGGACAGTCAGCCAAAGTCTGAATGGACATTCTAAAAATAGAGTTATTAAAGACTTTTCTGGTTCATTATTTATAAGTACATTGCAGAGGTACACAATCAGGCATATTTCTGAATTAGTACAGTGTTGTTGCCCTCTTAAGATGCCACCAGGACATTAAAATCATTGTTTACGCTGGAGACTCTATTATCCCTTCGATCACTGGACTATTTTTATTGGACATATTGAAGAGGTCTTGAGGGCTTTACAGTCCAAGTCCCCTAGCGATTTTCTACCCTGTCATCTCAGGAGGAAACTGTGCTGCATCATACAAAATCATCCTCACGAGTGCAGTGAGGTGGCAGAAAAACGAGGCCAGTCAGCTCACCTCAAAACAGGCAGAATATGTTTGGAAAATTGGATATCTGGTTTTCTTAATTTTCCTAATAAACCCATACCACCCACATGAACACAACGGAGATTTCAAGAAACTACAATTTTCCTGCTCCACACTGTCCTGATACTTCAGTTAAATGCAAGCAGTTAGGGGAAAATAAGTGAAATGATCACAAATTAATTATACCTGCTTCAAGCCAAAATAGGAAAATTCTTTAGTACACTAGATTTTAAACTGTCATTTATCAAAGCAAATTTATCTGTGCACTCAAAATCAGATTAGAACCTACTTAGACAAAGGCAGCAGATCACTTATTCCTTAGAAAAGGCATATCCTTAGGTCTGTCCATAAGGCAACCTTGTCTTTTGTGAGCAAGCTGTTAGTTATATGACAGGGAGGGAATGACTTGCATTGATTATTTACTGGTGGAATGCCTAGCATAAAAGTGTGCGATTTGCTCTACCACAAAGAATGGCAGCATCTGTGCCTGCTTCTGCTTGCATCTGAGTGACCCGTCTTCCATGCCTACGTTCCAAAAACCACTAACATATCATCTAAGTATTCCTCATATGTAATAATCAAGATGAATTTAAAACACTCATACAACAAATGGGCATATGGAAGCCTTAGAAACAAAATTAGTCATATCCCTGGTTTCTGCTCCTCCATCTCTAGCTTAGTGAGAATGTAAGCTTTCTGTCACAATTATAATCCTATAGATTATTGTAATGCTTTATTACAACTATCTATACGCATTATGATACCCGAAGTCTTCATTGCTCCATTTCTTATTCAAGTGAAAATTATTTCCACTGAAATTTCCTTTGAAATAAATTTGAGAGTTTAAGATAAGTGAGAGCAAAAATATGTGTATGTGAATAAATAAATAAGTTTAAATAGCTTATTTGTGCTTATTTTCATAAGGATGAACCAAGGAGTAGCAAAACAATAAAATAAAAATGCGTGGTAATGACTATATTTTTTTAAAGGAAAAGTAACTGGCATTTACAGAAAGCATTTGTAGCAAGTATATGTCATTAATACATAAGTGACTTAGGGAAAATTTGTTTGCCCAAATTGAATGCAAAGAGAGTTCATAAAAGGGAGCAGGGGAATGACTCAGCAGTTGAGCGCTTCCTGCACTTTCAGGGGCTCTGACTACAATTCCATGCAGCTTGCAGGCTCTACAACTCCAGCTCCAGGACATTCAAACCATCTTCTGGCCTACATGAGCATTCATACATATGGCATGCACACACATACATACAAAAAATCCTGCAATCTTACAAAAAGTATTAGACAAAAAGTTTTTGAAAATGGATACCTAGATATGTGCTTTCTTTGGTAGTTTAGAAATAGGTACTCAAAAACCTAAAAATAGACTTTTCTTTCTATCTATCTATCATCTATCTATCATCTATCTATCTATCATCTATCTATCTATCTATATCTTTATACATATATACAGTTATACCACTCCTTGGCGTATGCCCAAAGGACATGAAATCCTATTATAGAGATACTTGCTCAGATTTGTTCATTGTTTCTCTATTCAAAATAGCTTAGAAAAGGAACCAAAGAGATGTATTTCAACTGACAAATGGATAATGAAAATGTGGTATGCACATACAATGCAATTCTATTCATCTGTAAATAAAAAATGAAATCATGAGAGTAGAGAGATGGTTTAGCACTTAAGAGCACTGGTTGCTCTTGTCGAGGACACAGGTTCAGTTTCCAGTACCTACATGGTGACTTTACAACCTCTGTAACTCCAGTTCCATGAGATCCAGTGCTCTCTTCTGGCACTTACATGCACACAATACACTCATACACATAAAATAAAAATAATTTTTTAAACTGAAATAAAATTTCCAGTTAAATAGATAGAGCTGGAAAAACAGTATACTGAGTGAGGTAACCAGGACCCAGAAAGACAAATGCTACATATTCTCTGTCATTTGTGGTTCTTAGTTCCAAATCTTTAGATTTGAGTGTATTACCTGAAGTAACCCCACAAGTCAGGAAAATAGAAAGGGACCATGTGGGAAGGCACTAGGTGGGAACAATGAATGTTTATTAAGTAGGGGAGGGAAAATGCACAGGGACACTTTAGTTGGGGGAGGAGGAGAGATGGTGGTGCAAACGGAGAGGGAGGAAAGAAAGAAATAACACCAGGGATGTTAAAGATGTTTGAAAAAGCCAGAGGGAAACATTATTTTAAAAATAGGCATATAATTATATATGTGATATATATAAATATATATACATATATAGATAAATATAATATACACAGAGATATACATATATATGGGGAGAGAGGAGAGTTTAAATGGTATAATAATGTTCCTACTAAGAGCCATAAATTATCTAACTAAAATCTCAGTGCCAAGCATGGGAAACTTCCTTTTGAGTTGTTGCCTTGGCCATGATTGACTCCCAGAACTTCAAGGTGAGACCCTATTGCTGAAAACACTACTCACACTTCAGACACAAGACCTGGAGGAATTAAGCTGGAACTAACCTGGAAGCCTCCTCTCTGCAGTCTAGCTCATAGCAAGCTCCTAAGGAAAAAACACAATCAGTAGTCATACCAGGCTTTAAAGTTTACAAAGGATGACAGTGACTGATTCGGCAAGATAACCCCACTGATGGGGTAGTGGCACTTTGAACATGGAGGTAACCAATAGCTGTCTAATTGGATGTAGGACCCACTCAGTAGGAGAATATTCATGTATTGGACTGTATGCTTAGCCAAGTACCTTTGGCTAAAGAGGTCATAGACCCTAGAGGAAAACCTACAACTTCTACTTTTCTAAATAAATACAATTTCTAACTGTATTCTAGATATATTCTTAAACCCACAGTCAGCTGTTCTCATTCATTATCAAAGATGCTTATTTGGGCAACAAAGTAAGACTATTACAGAGATCCACAGCTGGTGAAAATGCAGAGAATAAAAGAACATGGAGTGTCTGTATCCAGCTCAAATTGGTATCTCCCAAAATGTGTTTACACCTCTGGGAAGCTCTCTGAAGTGAGAATGCCTTGAGTCATAAAACCAGACCACTTGCTACTAGACGGTCTCTTCTAGATACAAGAGATGCTGCATTCATGAAATATCAATATGTTTGCCAAAACAAGACATGTGTAATGACATTGTAAGTCAATATGCCAATGTGGGTGGCAAAATTTCACAAGGCCCTACACCTAGGTAAAGAGCTACAAAATATCAATGATTGCTGAGAGGGTACATCAGTTTTCCCCAGTAAAAAGCCCCTTGATAAAAATATCGAGTCCCCAATCTCAAGTGATCGGCTTTAAACCATGTTCATAACAACAACACCAATTGAATTTAGTAAGAAATATGTATGTGTGTGTGACTATGTGTGAGTATATGTGTGTAACAATAAAATTATAGAGGAGATCATGAATTTAAGAGGAAGTAAAGAGGCAGGAAGAGTTGAAGAAAGAGAGAGGGCAGTATAGATAATGTAAATACAATGCTTGTATATAAAATTATCAAAAACTTATAAAAATTCAATAACCAAATAACTATGTACTCAGTTCCTACTTTCAATCATTTTAAAAGTAAGAGGAGAGTTTCCAGTGTGCTGTGGCATGCTTATCATTGGAGGAATGTGACTGCATTGAGCATGTGGTAGCACTTCCTTTCTCCTTGCAGAATAAGAAGATTGAATGATGTGTCTATTAGAAATTCCATTACAGAAGAGCAAAAAGAACCGCAGGATCATAGACTTTTTGAGATTTGAATAATTATCAGTGGAAAACCTTCAAAGAAGTGAGAGAAATGTGTAATTATCTGTTTAAAGGAAGAGAGACACAGCTTGTATTTCAATATTTAATTCCCAAATTTTGGTGCTAAGAAAGGTACTATTAAAAAAATCAATGTTTCTTAAACGTTTGGGGTTTAGCTCTATCATTGTTTACTAGATTACTACTTCTCTAAAAGCAACCATTTATAAAGTGTATTAAAAATAATCAAGGTATTAAATATATTTGTTCTGAATATTTACACTTTTTGCGAGGTACCTTAGGACACATAAAAACAAGATTAGCATTCAATATTTTAGTGTTTTGAGCATTTAAAAATATTTATGCCAATGCTTAAGCAGGAAAACCACTTCTGCTTTGATGGATTATCACTCTAAGACTCTTATTTTCACGTGCAAATATGTGTATAAGCCAATAGGCATTACTTTAAAACTATAGAGTTTCCTAGGAAGATTATTCTTAAAACATTGAAATAAAAAGATCTGATTTCCTTGTCATTCAAAGTCTCTGTTCACAGACCACAAGCCTAACAGGAGTAAAATCAACTGAGCAGAAATAAGCCATCTAAAAGGAGCCTTAGCTCATGTTCTGATCATTTAGGCAAGATTTAAGCCACCAGTGACTTACACCAGGCATCATAGTTAAGGTAGTAATTCCTACATCACAGTTTGGAGTGTCTCTAGTATTCCTGAAAGATGTTCTTTTTCAAACACCAGAGTGTAGAAAAGACTTTTACAAATGGCATAGAATCTAGACTAATGAATTTTAATTAAGCTTACAACCAAAAAGCTAGTATAAATAAGTTCACTGAGCCCTGTGCACTTGAGACCTGGGCACCTGACTTGATTTCTCACAACCTCAGCGTGTGCTCCACCTAAGAGAGTGAATGAATGTGGGTTTGATTGCAAATTAACAAATCTAAATGATGAAAAGCAGAACATTCTTTTTCATATCTTCTTTGAAAAAAAGGAAGACTGAGAATACTTAACTTAGTGTTATGAGACACTGCACACCTAGGGAAGAAAGTGTAAGATTGTCTGATAAGAGTGGTCTCAGGCTTGTAGTTCCACAATTGAAATTGGAAAAAAAAATGGTTTTGAATGAAATTATAGGTGAGCCCTAGTTCAACAACACAGTTACAGGAGACATCTAGAGGAATGGGTGCCCTTCAAGTTCTGACCTACTCTTACAAATAAAGAGTCAGGTTTTTTATTCAGCTGTAACTATAACGTTGGTATAGTGAGAATGAACCACTGTACCCTAAAAGGCATTGGGCCATTATTTTAAACTTACATTATAACCTTTTAGTGCTACAAAATGAAAGTGTTTTCCCTGAGTTCTAATCATCCATATCCTATGGAATTATTTCACTGACTTTCTAATATTTTAGATTTTAAATATTGTTTGAACTTCATTGTATCAAAATGGCATACCTATCACTGGGGGTTCAGGAATCAATCACATGAGCATTCTGGTCTTTCTAGTGTCTTTCACAGTAAGAGCAGACAAGTTACTACGTGGTTCTCTTGTAATGTGATAATAACATATAAAGTAAAATATACTATGGAAGAATGGGAGCAGTAGAAAGAGTTATGAATGGATTGCAGAGGCTTCAGAGGGTGTTCATTGACAGAACTAATGAAGAGGAGTAAAGGATATTCTTGAAACATGGGAGTGCACTTTCAAAGTCACGTAGAGCATAATCAGAGTAGCTATTTGAAGAATCATATGAAGGTTAGTTCTCTTGCAGTATACAGCAGGATGTAGGAGCATCATCGAATGAGCGTAGGCGCGAAAGAGAGACTTAAATCTTAAATGGACAGGACTTGAAACTAAGGGTATTAAGGAACTTTAACAGACACCAGTGAATGTTACTTATTAGACACCTCATATGTATCACAGAAGATCCATCTAACTTATCTCTGAAAGCTCTGAACTTTTGTTTTATTTTGTTTGTTTTCTAGCCCAATTGCTAGTCCAAGGATAAACTCTGCATATATGCACATTATTTTACACAAGGACACACAGGCACACTGTCTCTAGCCTGCACTCTGTACTTCCACGTCTATACATAGCAGGACTTCCTCATTACAATGGATGCTTCCTTGCTTGGTGCCCCTGCACAAACTCCTAGGTTTTTGGAGAAATTCAGGCTCATCCTGATAGGACATGGGCATAATTTGAATGTTGTACTCTACATATCTAAGTATGTAAAATACTACGAAAGATTGGTCTAATAATTCCTCTAAGTGAAGTATTATCTGTTAATCGAAAAGACATATTTGAAATAAAAAAATTCAGACACATTACAGTTTCGTAGGTGTATTAGTAATATATTGGCTTCCAACAAATTTCCCAGATATAATCTCACACAAAAGCAGCGGAACTATGGGGTCTTGCCCCAGGATCTCTACTGAAATAGCAGTCATGAATTTCAGTCTTTGGGAAGGTTGTCAGGGGCTGATGCATCTCTTTCAAGATAGCTAACATGTTCATTTTTTGCAGATTTTTGGAAAGTTCACTCCTATTTTACATAAAATGCTTCAATAGAACTACTTGTCCATCTTTGTAACATGACAGCTGGTTTTCCTCAGAGCAACTGATTCAAGAAAACGACATGGAGGAAAGTGCAATGCATTATTTTACTGATGTCAGAAATCATACATCACCACGCTGTCTACATTCTCTGTCTTAGAAGTGAGTCACAAAATCTAGGCCATACTTAAACAGAGGGGAATTGAGCTCTGCCTATTAAATGGAGGAATAACCAAGAACTTGCCAGTTTCAGAACTTTTGAACTGCTTCAGCATAATATTATGGGAGGCTGACAATGGTCGGTGAGCATTCTGTCTCTTCTGGATCAACCCTATATCATTAGTGATCTCAAATGTTACCCATATAACCACTACTCAGTTACATTCAGAGATTATTTCATATCACTAAGAGGTGTCTCTCAGATGCTTTTCTGACTTGGATGTACCAACAGCAATCTTAGTGGACAGACTAGAATACTTACAAAGTTAGTTGAGTAAGAAATCTTAAGAGTGGTGAGAGAATTCTAGTAAATAAATAGGTTTTGCATCACAATACCTCAGATATCTGAATTTATGGGTTAGAGTATTTAAATTTTAAATGTAAGTATTATACTGGGTTTGAACTTTAGAAAGTGTCTTGTAACTGCAATATAATGAACTAGGAGGTCGGCCAGAGGAAGGAGAAAGCTGCTGAGAACTTGTAAGAAAGGGCCAGAGAGATTCAAACAGAGGTTTCAAGTTAAGGAAATAAGAATTACAGTAATGAGATATATTTGGAAAGTATACAAAGTAAGAATAAATGTAACACAAGAGTGAAAGCAAAGAATGAAGAAAAGTTTACGGGCCATCTGTGGTTTGTACCCAAGGAATATGAGTAAGTACTGAACGATTTAATGATTTAATGAAATCTGCATTGTCAGATAAATTATTGTTTACCAAGTCTGGCTACTCTAAGTGAGGGAATACATTTTTGAGAAATATTGAAAGGAGCTGGTGTTATTTCCACTACCATTTGGAGATGTAACAATATCTGGAAACTGATTTCAGATTACAAAGGTTTGAAAGATTTTGGAGGCTGGTGACTAATTTCTTTTATTTTGAGTAACTTCACATAAAACAGAGTAACCAAAGACTAAAATATGATTCCTGATTAAGTCATGGAACTGGTAACATGATGATATCGAAAACCCAGAAAACAGAGTCTTCGGGGCAAGTGGCTATGGTTTTAAAGAAAAAAAAAAAAGAAGCTCAAGATGTCTTATCCATTTCACTCTCTGGCCATCTACACAGGCACTTGGCAACCTAGCTCCTTACATGCACATACTAGGTCCATACACCTTCTCCAACAATGTACCCAGCAACCTCAGAATGCCCTCGAACCCCCACCTATATCAGGCTACACGTACACCCCTCTCTGTGTATAAGTTTCTCTATCCCCAGCAACAAAAATATTTAGGCAATTTTTATTCAAGTGTATTCCCAAATGTATCTGAGTAGGAAGAATAGAAACATGCCTTCTCCTCCCTAATCCTTTATAATATGTAGGCTTTGGAACAAAATCCTGCAAGATGTTGAAGCTGTTTAAACATAGAAACCTGAACAGATACTGAGTAGGTATATAATACCTAACTTGGTTCTCACGTACAGTGGATAATCATCATGATAATATTAATAATAATAAAATTAATGTATTCCATTATATTTTAGCCACACAGACCAATAGATTAATCAAACAAAAGAAGACGGAATTACATAGGGGCTATGTACTGGGATACAAGTTTTTTCTGTCAGTAAGTTCTCACTCTTCTGAACATGTAGAACACGTGATTGCCTTCTTCTGGGTTGGGGTTTCAGAGTGCTGACTGGCTGGAAGGCCAATAAGGCAATGATGCCAGAAAACATTAAAAGCAAGTTTGGGTGATGCGATGGCCTCTGTTTTGAGATACATGAGGTAAAGGAAATTGGACTTTAGCGATTGATTAATAATGAAGACAAGTCACAAAATGAAACTAATGATTATGTGTATGTACATGGATGTGTGTGTGTGTGTTTGTGTGTGTGTGTGTGTGTGTGTGTGTGTCTATGTGTCTGTGTCTGTGTACATACAGAAGTCAAAGATCAACCTTTGGCACTGAACCACACTCACTGTCCAATTCTTTTGTTTGTTTGTTTTTGAAGACAGACTCTCTCCCTGGCCTGAAGCTCACCATTAGGTTAGGGCAGCTGACCAGAAAGCCCCGAATATCTGCCTGTCTCCACTTCTCCAGTGTTGAATTTAAAGACAAACACCATCATTCCCAGCTTTGCATGTGGGATTTGGGGATCAGATTCAGACCTTCATACTTGTACAGCACGAGTCATCTCCACGGTCCCCTCAAAGTGGGTTAAAAACAGATACAGTGAGTCTAAAACATATGGGAAAGAGTTTACTAGAAGCATGACCAGAAAGTAGAATGACTGGGCCCAGTGACTTATTTAAAAAAAGGAAAAGACATGAAGTTGCCAGCAGAATATGGAGCCTCAGGAGAAGCTAAAAAGTAGAGAACAGTGAGGGGATCCAATCTGAATACACTGTATTCATGTATGAAATGTCAGAGAATAAGTAAATAGGATAATGCTGTGTAGGAAACATGACTTAGTATTTTTAAATATTTTTATACCTGAAATAAATATGTTCATTGGGCTGAAGAGATGACTCAGCAGCTAAGAGCCCTAGCTGCTCTTCCAGAAGACTCCGGTTCAGTTCTGAGCATTCACATGGTAGCTACTAACCATCAGTTACTTCAGTTCCTGGGGATCCAACGTCCTCTCCTGACCTCCATGAGTACTGAATGGCACGGGTACATTTACATACATGAAAGCAATAGACTCAAATATATTAAATAAAAATAATAAATAAAATATTTAAAAATAAAATAAATATTTTCCTAACAGTTCTAAAGCAATATTGTGGTGGAAATTTCCACCCTGTTATTTAGAATGGATTTAAGTTGCATATGTGATTTTTTTCTTAACAAGCTACAAATTATAAAACATGACTTATATCCCTGCTCTTCTTTGTCTACATGCACAACAGTAAAAGAAACCATTCTCCAGAAGCAGTTATTAATTCATGTTTTTAAAGATTTAAAACATAATCTCTAAGGTATAGTTTTTTTATTCAATGATATTTCTTTCAAATTGGCTTGCGATATGCAGAGGTTCACATATACATTAGCATTCAGTTTTTCACTTCATATAACCTTAAGATCACTTTTTTGGTACCATATAGACAAAGCTTCCTGATTTTTGACTTGGATGCTTTACTGTCTTAGACAGCTCCAGAGAACTCTCCTCAACCTTGGTTTCCTCCAGTGACTTCTCCTAATTACTGATAAGCATAAGCAAATAGAAAAAGCAATTCTTGCCCGGCTACACTGCTATTCATATCAAACCGAGTTTGCCTAGGAGTAATTGCTATTCTGACAACTGGTGTAGCTTTCTTTAACCCCTATGGTGACCTCGCTGGCTTCTAACTTTACCAGATTACTAAAATGTATTATCTTTCAATGAGAAAATCATTGATTTGTGAACACACAGCCAATCTAAGCTTGTCAAAAACCAGGGAGTGGGACAACCTTCATTTTCAGTTATAACATGTCCAGCATTTTGTCAAAGCAGCCACATCGAGACCTACAAATTATGTGTCAAGGACAGAGAGTCACAAGACACTCTTGTCTGAGACACCCGCCCCGCCACCAGCCTTTATTCCCTTTTCTGTTTTTCTGCTTCTGTTGGTTCTGTAATTCAGAGATTTAAAGTAGCAATATGCTTTTATCCCATGTGAAAAACCAGTTCTTTTCTTCATAAATGAAGCAAAAGATTTTGGCACAGATGTTTCTGTAGTTTGGCAAACAATTCAACAAACATTTGTCACTTAAACCTATTTTGGAAGTTTTAATTAACTTTATGGGAATATTACGTTGTGTTTTAGTGTTTAACATATTCAGAGAGCTGAAATTAAGTATATGCTATTAGGTTTTATAAGTATGTGTCTTATACATTAAATGTCTATAGTCTATCAGCAAAATCTTATTCACATATTACATATTTAGTATCAAAATATTTACATGTCTTACTCTAAATTAATTAAAGGAAATTAATCTACTTACTAAAAATTTATTTTTAGAATCTTAGCATGGTTTTACTATGATAAGGAAAGAGAGGGCTCTGAAGCCTCCCTGCCCATCTCCAGCTCTCACTAAAGACCATCATTGTTCACTGAGAGCATTTTTGCATCATGCAAGGACTGTATCAAACTGTCAATCCTTTGCTTAGTGATAAAGACAGTTTTCTTGTTTGTTTGTTTTAAAACCAAAGGAGATTCTCAAAATCATATGTACTTGAACTATTAGTCTAAAGATGTTTGAAAATGTAACCCTATTTTACTTTGTAGAGGCTGAAAATGATAATATTTTAAGCAAAAATCTAAAAGTAAAAGCTCTAAAAATTGAAAATTCTTTATTTACCTGAACTGGAGGAGCATGCCTTTTCTGCAGTCCCCTTCACTCACTTTGTTAGGCAGATACACAGTCCATGCACATTCTCTGCACACTTTTAAGACCCAGTGTACCTGAACTGATATCTCAGAGCCTTCAATCAATAGCCTCTCAAATTCCCCAAACAATTATTATCAAGTGCCTGTAAGAGGGTGAAAGGGATTTAAGGTCGCCAGTCCATGAATATAGTATTAATTAATAAAGTTTATATCTGCTGTAATTTAGGCTCAGCTTGCTTTTTTAAGTTCCTATTTTAAGATACAAAAAGACAACACTATGCAAATAAACTAACACAAATAAATTAGCCATTTTGTCTCACTTTTCCATCGGAAAATGTATAGTAAAGAAATAGCCTAGGTAAGTGGTTGTCCTTAACCTTACATAATAGTAGTACTCTGTGGAAGTAACGAATATGAATTGAATCTGTCACCACAGTGCATTAAGAAACACTTTAACATCATG
Organism: Eospalax fontanierii; assembly: GCA_035773235.1. Classification (NCBI taxonomy): domain Eukaryota; kingdom Metazoa; phylum Chordata; class Mammalia; order Rodentia; family Spalacidae; genus Eospalax; species Eospalax fontanierii. The sequence continues at coordinate 35,394,067 of CM069537.1, read as the reverse complement.
TGTTATGTCAATGTTTTGAAGGTTCTCTAAAGGAAGCACACACCACATGAAAATATTCTCACTGCTCTGAAATTAGAATGGCATATTCTCAGTTTTGTCATTTGGCAAAGAAAGTGGTTTTTTTTTCCTCTCCCTTTGAGTAAGGAACACAGAAAACATTTTTTCTCTCAGGTAAAAATTCTTGTGTAGCTTGGTTCTGTAATATAGAACAAAAAAAGATGCAAGGTTCAGACATATCTGTTGAGTGGCTCTACACTGTTACAACATTCATATAAACTTTATATTTCTGCTCAAGTTCTTTTAAAGTATTAATAAGCTTTTTGCTGTTATCATTGTCATGTGGGGAGGACATGGTTTCATTGCTGTTTTTATCCAGAAATGGAGTTCATATAAAATATGTCACCAGTAATGGCCATCATGTTACAGCACCTAAAAGAAAAAGTTTATTCCATAAGTGCATTTGTATTTAATTGATATATTTAACTGCCGATGTCTTCACGCATTACATAAAAGCTATTTATTTCAGAAAAGTGTAAAAATATTTACATAACATACTTACACTTTAACGATGCTGCATTATTTTCCCTAAAGAACTATCATTGCCTCATCTTCACCCTATGAAGAAATTGTTTTCTCTAACCCACTCCACATTCCACAGTCGGTTAATTGAACCCCAAGTAACTCAACAACCTCTTCCTTACCCATGTCCCCACAGAAACATTACAAAAGAGTCTTAAAAAGATGGAGATGCTAAATATTTAATACAAACTGACAGTTTCCCAAAGGCAAAGCAATTAGTAAAGTTATGAGTCATAGTTCAATTTACATGTCAATTTTTAAAGAGTAACCTTTATGAATGTACAATTTATATGTTCATTACACAGATCAGATTCGGAAATAACCGAACACTATCTACTGTGAAATGCAAGACTATAAAATTCTTAAGCTCCTGCAAATTCAGTCACATTTTCACTTTGAAGCTTTTTGTGACATCAATCAAACTCAAGAATTTTATCTAAAATGATGATATAAGTTAATAACAAAATTATGAACCAGATTATCTCTTATAAATATACTTAGTACTCTTTCTTAACTTGGATACTTTGTGATGATTTGGACTCCATAGATGATGTTTCACTGTCCTAATATGATTGATATTTTTCTTTAACAGACATAGAGGATTATTTTCTTGTCCACTAATCACAAATATTAAAACTTTGGGTAAATATGTTCTCCCAAAATGCTAAATATAAAAATCAAGTGGCATAGAGCATTTCAATATAGCAATTACAAATAAATTAACTTCTCACTCTACCTTGTTCACAAAAATGGGCTTGTTAAAACAATCTCAAAGGGCAGCACTGGATTTACCCCATGGGTATGCGCAATGGCAATTCAAAGTAAAAATCTGATGCTTGTAGATTATCATTAGGCTGTATAGTTTTCAAACTTTTCTCCACATTCTATTGCCATGATGTTCTATTTTAACTGCATATGTCTCTGAGCATGGTGGTGCATATGTGCATTCATTGATCTAAAAGTTTTGCTCAGGTCATCTATCATAACCCTAGAAACAAAGGAGTTTCTCATAAGTTTTTCTAAACATAGTTCATTAAGTGACCATCACGACCTGGAATGGAAGGATTTTCCTATTGATTGCCAAAAAGGATGAGCTGAGTCACAAACTGGTATATTGGGTTACAATGGTAAATGGGTTCCTTAGTGCCAGGAGCCTTTGCTCCTGGGAGGCAACACTACTATGCAACAAATGACTAATGCCTAGGACTTAACCTCTTCATAAGGACTGAAATTCCCATACTTACAGTCGTACAGGTTGAAGTAAAACTGTACTCTGAAATAGGTAGACACAGTTGAAGGTATAGAGAAAGTAAACACTAAATCACATGTCTTCTTTTTCTTTCTTAACAAAATAAAGCTTTTCCAAAGTGACATTTGTATGAGCCTCTTGACCAGTAAATAAAATTGAATTGTATTAGAAAACGTGAGGTCTAAATCTAATTGCAGGGATAAAAATAAAATGATTAATTCTGAAGTGTTTGAGACAAATAGATGAAAGTGTTGCTATCTATAGAAAATATATCTGAATTATATTTATTGTCAACAGAGTGTTATCTACAAGTTTTATATGTTAAATATGAGTTTAATTTAAGCATTTCCACTTTTTCAATTTACATTGAAACTGTCTTATGAGAGTTTGTGTTAATGAACCTAAACCACAAAGACTTTACCCAATGAACTAAGGAATTGTCAACAACTCCACGAGGGAGATTATGTCACAAATGACATTGATTACTGCTGCTTTTTCTCATGTCTAGAATTTTCTTGTTGATTTATCTAAGTGCACATTATGTTTTACTATTCCTGAATTATTTATAATATGGGTGTTGTCATCCATGAGTACTATTATGAGATATTGCACAGAATTTCGCAATGGAAATGGACACATGCTGATTTGCATGGCTTCTAATACATTAACTCTTGTTTGTTTTGGGCAGTCCATTCCGTAAGCTATAGAACACACTCAGAAGTCTTAAAAAGAATGATGGCTGCACAGTAGAACTCAGCCTGTTGGATTTTACAGTCAATTCAATTCAATTTGATCGCAGATTCTATGTCACTAGTTCACAGGTTCTCTTGGCGCTTCATTAAACGAAAACTTTTAATAAAAATTGAGTTCAAACTGCCACTTATACATAATACTGTGCTACATAAGGATATTTTTATTTTAGTTTATATTGTACATTGAAAATTAGCAACTTCACAATAAAAGTGACCCACATGATTTTACCAAGTTGATAACATAATTTGACAGAGAGGAAACTTGCCTTCCAGGAGAAAATATTTTTGTATCTTAAAGATGATGTAAGGGCAGGGAAAGGAGTATTAGAAATTTTCAACTAGCAGAGAAAGGGGAAGCAGAGCCATTGACATCCATCCCCTTAATTGATTTTGCACCTACATTTCCTCTTCGTCCCACCTTTTAGGTATTCAAATTTCCTTGAAAACCAAATTTAATAAGCTCATTTTGGGTCATGAAAGAGACTTGGGAGGAAAAGAATTGAATCGCAGACAGGGAAAGTATTTTCAACACAGCTCCTTTAGCTTCTCAGGAAAGAAAAAATTAAGGAAAAAGAAAAAGAGAGAAGGCTCCTCTCTGTTATGTGCCTTCCCCAACCAAAAAAAAAAGCTGTTTTCAACCACTGAAATTTCAACCACTGAAATATCTGGGAGTTAGGGTAACACATGCCCCTCAAAGTCAAAAAGTCAAAAGCCTGCAGCTGATTTCCTGGAAGCTCTTGGCAATGATTCTGGCTTCCTGCTTTACAAGAGCACAGTGAATCATGACAGCCCACAGGTCCCTTGGGTCTCCCTAGGCTTTCATTGCTGCCTTGATTTCCTCAAGAGTCATCCCTGTTTCTTTGGACAGAACTAACAAAAGGAAGACCATTTGGTAGTTTTTGACAATTTTCATGTTTGGCTGTGGATACTTGTGCAGAGCTTGTCTGCTTGCTTTGCACTGAAAATAAAATCTGCTCCTCTGAATTGTCATTAAAACACCAGCTTTTTCTGTTGAACTGCATTCTACCTAAAGTATGAATAGCTTATCTTTTGAGAGTTGATGGCTGCTTTTATTTAGCAAAAATCGTCTGCTTTGTTCCATTTCTTTCTGTCACATTATTCAAAGTAATAAATACTCTGAGGCAGAAACTGTACCTAAGGGAAGTCTTTAAGCCCAATTGGGGAAATGTTGAACTTTATACATTCGAAAGCTCTCTATCATCCAACAGTGTTGTGTCTCAGTTGATTCCTGTGACTTACATATTTTTTTTTATGCGTAGGAAAGGTTCAAGGCGAAAGTTAACATCAGAGTATGTCACATTTTGTTACTGGGAAATTTGAGCATTTTTCTACACTTTGATATGTTTTTAAATATCAGACCTACCAAGATATAAATTCCTTCCAGGCAAGATTAAAAGATGAAAATGCATAATTTCACACCTTCTAAATTCCTTGGTTTGCAAGTTTTCTGGTCATTTACCCTTCCTTACTGACCTTTATACTTTCACCCTTAGTAGAAATAGACAGTGAACTGAAAAGTACATAATTTCCATGAATGAGATAAAATAATTATCTGCGTGCGTAAGAGGGACGACTTCAGGGGTCATTAATGGAGTTTCCTCCTTACTCCATTAGAATTTTTTTTAATAATGTGAATGTTGTGAGACTTTACAAATTAGCAAAAATGTAAAGCATGATAATTTTGGCTGTGATAGATTTTCAACTGGTTAACAGACTAAATATTTTTAATTTTAGAGCTGTATAATAATTAAAAGACAATGCAAAAGATATCATTGAAAGGGACCCTTTGCTTCCTGAGTTAACTGCTTCTGAGAGTAAAATTAAGTATAAAGGAGTGACCAATGGTCAAGAGAAGCACAGAACTGCGATTTTCTAATGATTTGCTCTTCCTATTCTCCAGTGCTAATGTGAAGCCACTATTCATGGTATGGAAATGAAGCAAAAAGCAGCTGAAGATTTTATAATTTTGAAACAACGTTAAAGGTCATCCTACTAAGTCAGTGGTAATTTTCCATAAATTCCATGCAACAACACTAAAATGGACAGAATATTGCAAAATTGTTAAATGGGCAGGCAGAACACACTGCATTATTCCTAGATTCATTACTTAGTCAAAAATTATTTCAGAGCTCAATCTAATAGCTTTCTTAAAGTAAGTAAAATAGTCTGACATTATGGAAACCAGAATTGATAGGTTGATCAAATAATAAAATTTCATATTTATTTGAATGACTGAACAGGCATAACTACCAAAGTCACTAGAAATAAGTAAATATATAGGTAAGATCATTTTCTTTTAATCTTAACACATAATTTTTTTTCTTTTCATTGTGTATATTCTTCATACATGGTGCTGTGCTACATAATAAAATTTTCATAGTAGTGTATATTGTACATTGAGCATAACTATGTTTTTACAAAATGGCATTTATATTAGGAGATGTATCTAGGCAAATAAATGACTAACAGAAATGAAGAAAACATAGAACAGGATTCCCATATAGTGTAATATATCAGGAACAGATATTTTTAAAAATCAAAAATCATCACAGAGAATAGAGAAAAAAATGTTTTCAATACTGGGCAAAAGTGTAATAATTTCATTGAATAAAATGATAGCTATATCAGATACAATATTACATATTAAGGAATTAAATGAATTAAAATATAAACTACAATGCCAACTTCTTTTGCCATTTTGAACTTATGTTATTTTGGAGAATAAGATTTCTGAGTATTTGAGACCTCCCTGGGAAGCCATGATGGCTATGTTTGGAGCTGGCATCTGGAACTTTCTGCTAACATATCTGTCTTTTGTCAAGGACTTTAAATAGTGTTTCCTCTCAGGGCCCATATGTGAGGCAGGTCAGATAAATGTGTTATTGATAGTGTGGTAGCTACAAGATGTGTGGAAATCTTTGTACTCATCAAGCAGTGAGTCAGAGTCAGAGAAGGTTGGGAATAGAAAATATGTACTTACTGATGTAAGTAGAGCTGCCCATTAAACCTTGATGGGTATAACTGAATAGGCAGCCATTGTATTGGGTCACCTTGAAGGTGGATTGCCACACAGAACAGCTCACTGCCTGGTCACAATCAACCAAGTCATTAAAACCTGGTGTCACCATCTTATCCAAATTTCCACTCAGCAGGTTCAGATATCCACAGTCAATTGTGCTCCAGAATTGCTTAACAGAAAAATTCCAAAAGAATAATTCATGTTTGAAATAGTTTTAATTAAAGCATATTGTTATACTTGTCATATTTTGATACTATTTGTCATTGCTAATCTCTTATTAATTCTAATGTATAAATTAAACTTTATCACAAGTATGTTTCATTAGAAATAAAATAAGTATATATCTATGGTTTCAGGCACTCACTGGAGGTGTTATCTGTTCAACATAAGGAGAGGATTTTTTTTGTACACCTCTTGGCATTTTCATAACATAGGGAAAAAAGAGAAACAGTTTGTTTTCACAGGTAGGAAAACAAAAATCTAATTTCAGGGATAAACTCTTATTTTCTCTGTCATAATGCAGCTTTCATGAAACAGATCATTTGACTCCTCTATAGAATGACACCAGAGTCCATTATATCAATCACACTCATTGATTAGTCTTGGTAAGTAGGAAAGAGGATTTTTGCTATCTGCTTTAGTTGAATATATGCATGCCAAATCACAGAAGATGAATTCAAAAATAATTTGGGGCATTATCACATTGCTAAGCTTCTAAAGATCCAGTATCTAGAGTATTTAAAGAAAATTCTGGCAACACCCAATACCAAGAGTAAAGCACAATGCTTATCAGGCTGTCTGAATCATGGAGACACTATTTCCCACAGTCAGCTCTGCTGTTCTAATACACTTTCCAAAGACACTGGAATGGAATGGAGAGCTGTTTCATAGGTCTAGGGTCTTACAACTCAGCAGACCACGCCGGTTTAAAAACAAAGTTTATATCTTCATCTGTTGGTATGTCATTTTCTTTGGAAATTTTACTTCAAGATTGGAACTCGATTCTTACAAAGACTGAACATTTGTCCATAGAATACTAAGAGATGAACTCTATGCTGTTAATATTGAACTGGGGATGGTCCAATTATTGATCCATAAGCCCAGTCTTGTGTAGTTACAATCCAACAAAACTAAAATGTTATATATGAGATGGGTGTCATGTCTTTCTAAAAGAAACATAATTAACATAAACAAGATGTTTTGACTCCTGTGACATTCAGTCTTTCATTGTGCCCATCTTCCTTTCAATATTGATGCTTTAAGCAAAGTTCTATATGACCAGTGGGGGAAATAATTTACTTTGCTTGCAGATGTCTTTGCCATATGACTTGGAGTGGTATGCTGCTGAGATTCAAATTCATGAATAATATGGAAAGACAACAGTGAAGAGAAAAACCCTTGATAGGCAGATTTAGAGCCGCAAAACTAGAAGTCTGTAAAGAAAAAGAATTTAAAAAGTAATAAAATCTGGTTTTAGTCATTTAATGGCTAAACAACATCTACTGCCAAGTAGACACTTAATAAGTAGCATCTGATAAATATGTCTCAGTCTGTCTCAGTCTCCACGCGCTCTGGTGAGTATGCACAAAATAACACTACATCAGAAGAGATGCTACAAAGGGTCAACAACATGCTCATCTTCTCAAACCTTATTTGTATTCTAAGTCTGTTGAGTGTACAGCCTGCCAAAAGCAGAGATCAACAGCTCCAGCTTCCCAAAAGTGTTATTTCCAGGAAGACCTGGCCAACTACCTGATGGCAGTTTACTAACCTCTGAAATGTGTTTTATGGGGGAAATTTGATTCATATGTCCTTCCTAGAAAGGCAGTCATTCTGGGTATGGGCTTCCAACTGCTGCCTTCCATGTTTTTGACAGCATCACCACTCACGGATTGGTGGAAAGCCTCCTTTGCTATTAAAGTATACTATACAAATTTTGCTTCTGCACAATAAATCTAAGAAATTATTTAAGACCATGGAATCTACTGATTTTAGGAACTATCTCAATTATCAAAGGCAGTTGATCTGGTACATTCATGCAATGCCCTTCTGAAAACTCAGTTAAAATGCCATCTAGAATGGAATAATCTAGAAAAATGATTGTATGCAATATTTGTTTGGGCTCATGATAAAATATATGGTACAGTTTCTTCAAGGACTGGAAGTTGGAGTGACTCTTCTCACAGTGGATAAGTTACTACATTTGAAGTCATCTGGTTTCTCATCTCTAATCTTGAGCCTGGATAGTTCATAACACATAATTCACTAAAGAAGAAAACCCTAACCAGGATTCCATTGAGTTTGAAATTGTGACTGACATTTTGGACTTCTCTTTCCTTCTGGCCAGCAAGCTAAAATGAAATTGAAAGGAAAATGAAGACTAAGCTTAATTGCAATACCAACAAGAAATTAGGCAGCTGCAACACAGTGGAGCATAAGGAAAACTTATGTCTAGATTCTGGTATGTTCGTATGACCACCTCTAGTTCATTAGGAAAATTTAATAGACGCCTGTAAAATTTTAACAAAAATAGTTCCACTGGGGACTCGGAATTTCAAGGGACTTCTTCCATAACCGAATAGTAGGAAGAAAGGAGACAGCACCAGGAGTCTGCTGGACCACGGCATCTATTGGCTCCCTAGAAGTTGTTCATCCTCCACCTTTCCAGTTCCCACAAGTAACTGTATTGTAGATGTGGTTTCTGCCCTTAAATTCTGAGGGTATCCTTTGTTTCTCAGCCTCATAGGTCGTTTCCTTTTATTGTGAGTTTCTTAGCTAATACACTAAGCAGTGCTTAGCTTTAGGTTTTCCCAAAATTTGCAAACTACTCCAATATGTTCAAGTTCACATATTAAACTGTCAGGGTCTTTATTTTTCTTTTATCAGAAAACTTTACTGCTAAAGAATTAAAAGTCAGAGAGCACTCATGTTCCCTCACCAAACATCTTACTTAATTTTATCCGATGTTTTGCATTTTGCATAACTACATAGTTCAGTAAAATCCATCTGTTAAATAATCCTCTGTGTTTGCTGGGTCTATAAGCTTTCTAGAGAATCAGCAAGATGGGTGGGGGAAAACAGAAAACAAAACAAATTCTTCACAGCAGGACGTATTTGCAAATAGTTATAAAGGCTTAATCACAAGGGGGCTTGAGAGATGGCTCAAGAGTTAAGAGCACTGGCTGATCTTTCAGAGGCATCAGGTTTAGCTCCCAGCACCCACATGGAGGCTATCAATCATTAACAACTCCAGTTCCAGGGGATATGGTGTCCTCTTCTGACTCTGCAAGCATTACAAACATTTAGGCAAACACTCATTCATAAAATAAAAATAAAATGAGGTAATTTTTAAAAAATTCATTTAGAACATAGAAATACATTTAAGATACTGTGTTCTCACATGCATATAATACATTCTGATTACTCTCATTCCTTAATTCTTCTTTGCTCCATCCCACGCCTGTCAACCTATTCACCCCTACAAATTCCTTTCCCACATTTGTATTTTCATTTTTCTTTACTGATAAATTGAGCTTAACCATGGCCATATATGTGACCACAGGTTTGGAAATATCCACTGGAGGCTTATCTATCTAGCAGTAATAGAAGAGTTATTAAAAATATGAGTTACACATTCCAATTTTACTGAGCTAGGCAGTTATACAAACTGCAAGACATTGAATGAAGTTGAATAAGGTTTTTGGTCAAGGAACATTAGAGCTCTTTGACCTCTAATTCTTTAACTGTAAAGTTGTGTGAGGGAAAAAAAAAAAGACTCTCTCCCTCTTTCCGAATTATGTGTGAAATTGTCAAATAACAAGTTTAACTTTGAGAAAATGATTGTCAAATAAATTAACTATGCAAATTTAATTACAAGAAATTGTCAGTCACATAAATGAATAAATTGCATAAGTAACTGAGAATTTTTTTAAATGTGTCTAAATGGAATTTTTTTAAAGATCTAAAATTTAAAAGTGCAATTTCCTTTAAACTTAAATATTGAAACTACTCCAAAATTATCCTACAAGTAGTTGAACCTCAATATAAATATATTAAAATGCCATAATGGTAGAATTATGGATATCATACTATTTATAAAATATTAATTTTAAAATATAATGATAGATGTATTCCATTTTTCAGTAATATTTTCAAAGATATAATATGAACCTGGTTCCTGAATTGCTTTTGCTCTATTCATTTAAGTTTGTGCTTATATGTGTGCATGCATATTCACATGTGCGTATATAGATACAAGTGCAACGTGTACATGTGTAGAGGCCAAAGACTAATGTTGAGTGTTTTCCTTGACCATTCTCCATCATATACTGTGGCAAGATTTCACATTTAAACCCAGAACCAAAAGAGAAACCGAAAATCAACAAAATCAGAGATGGAATGGGAAACCTCACAACAAACAACAAAAAGATCAAGAATATTTTGAAAGAACACTTTAAAAATTAAATACTATTAAATTTGAAAAACTTAAAGAAATGGATACATATCTAAAATCATGGGAATCACCAAAGCTAAACCAACAACAGATCAACATCTTAACATATAAAGAAATTGAAAGCGTAATACAAAAACCTCCCCACTAATAATAGCCCAGGCCTGGATTGATCCACAGAAGAATTCTACCAGACATTCAAATATCTGTATCCAATACAACTTAAATTATTACAAAAAATAGAAACAGGAGGAGAATGCTCAAATTCCTTCTATGAAGCTAGCATTACTTCAATATCAAAAACTAGGAAATGATACAACCAAAAAAGGAAACTATAGACTCACATTCTTAAACAATATAGATGAAAAAATTCTCATAAAATACTTGCAAACTGCATATAGACTGCATGCTTATGAATAGAGATGCAAAAATTCTTTAAAATATACTTGCAACTGCATCAAAAAGATGATCTACCATGATTAAGTAGGTTTTATCTCAGACATGCAAGGGTGGTTCAATATGCATAAGTCAGTAAATATCATAAAGTACATAAATGAACTCAAAGACAAACCTCACACGCTCATCTCAATTGACACAGAAAAGGCCTTTGACAAAATTCAACAAATATTTATGTTTAAATTCCTAGAGGAAATTGTATTGGAGGAAACATACGTCAACATAACTAAAGCTATATACAACAAAAGCACAACCAACCTCATATTAAAGGGAGAAAATCTGAAAGCATTCACATTAAAATCAGGAACCAGACAAATCTGTCCACTATCTCCACTCCTTTTAGTGCCTGAAACTCTTGGAACAAAAATAAAACAAGAAAAGGAAGTTAAGGAATACTAATTGGAGAAAAGGACGTCAAATTATCCCTTTTTGCAGCTCTCTATACCTAAGAGATGCCCAAAATTCCACCAGAAAACTCCCAGAAATGATTAACACTTTCTTTAAAGTGGCAAGTTACAAAATTAATCTCCAAAATTATGTAGACTTCTTATATACCAATACAAAGGAAAAAGAATACATGATAACCCTAACATTCACAATAGTGTCAGAAAAATTGTATATCAAAATAAACCCGATCAAAGGCATAAAAGATTTCTACAATGAAAATTTTGCATCTTTAAAGAAAGAAATTGATAAGGACACCAGAAGACAGAAAGACCTCCCATTCTCAAAAACTGGAAGAATTATTATTGTGAAAATGACCATCTCAGTAAAATCAGTACATAGATGCAATGTAATCTCAATCAAAATTCCCATGACATTCTTCACAGAGTTAGAAAATAACATCCTAAAATTCATGTGGAAGCATGAAAGACCCAGGATAGTCAAAACAACCTGAGAACAAAGAGCAATGCTGGGGGATTACTATACCAGAATTCAAACAGTATCACAGACATACAGTCATAAAAACAGCATGGTATTTGCACAAAGATAGACCTACAGACCAATGGAATATAATTGAAAACCTAGACATGAGCTACCTGATATTTGACAAAGGGAGCAAAAATACTCACTGGAGGAAAGACAGCATCTTTAGCACATGGTTCTGGCAAAACTGAATCTCCACCTGTAGAAGAATGAAACTAAACCCTCATCTTTCAACTTGTATAAAATTCAACTCCAAATGGATCAAAGACCTCAATGTGAAACTTCAAACTCTGAAACTATTAGAAGAAAATATTGGCAGTAGCCTAAAGACATAGGTGTAGGAAAGAACTTGGTAAATCTGATATCAGTTGTTCAGGAAGTAAGGTCAACAATCAACAAGCGCACCTCATTCAACAAAAAGGCTTCTGTATATCAAACGAAACAGTCAAGGAGGTAAAGGGAAAACCCACAGAATGGGAGAAAATTTCACCAGTGACATATCTCACAGAGGTTTAAAATCCAGACTATATAAAGAACTCAAAAAACAATCAAGAAAACAAGTGACCCAATTAAAAGATGGGCTAAGAATCTGAGCATAGCACTCTCATAAGAAGAAATAATTGCTGAGAAACATCTTAAAACGTCTTCAACATCATTAATAATTTTCAAAATTATTAAGATTTCCCCCAGTCAGACTGAGTAAGATCAACAGAAAAATGATACCACATGCTGGAGAGGATGTGGAGAAAAGAGGATTATGGAATTGTAAACTCATGCAACCCCCACGGAAAACAGGGTGAACTCAGAAAAACTAAAAATGAACCTACTATTTGACCAGGTTATACCATTCTTTGGCATATGCCCAAAGGACTCATCTTATTGCAGAGATATTTGTACATCCATATTTCTGGCTGCTCATTTCACAATAGTTAAGGGATGGAAGCAACATAAGTCTCCCTCAAACGAAGGGTGAATAATGGAAATATGGTACATTTACACAACGGAGTTAAAGAAAGAAAAGTAAAGAAAGACAAATTCATGACATTTGCAGGTAAATTGATGGAACTAGAAACTGTTATGCTAAATGAAGTAAAATAGAATCAGAAAAACAAACAACATATGTTCTCTCTCATTTGTGGATCCTAGAACCAAATTCTTATATGTGATATAAATGCAGGAACCAGAAAAACTGGAAAGGAACTACTGAGATAAAAGGAAAGAGAGAACCTGAAAGAAAATAATAGTATGAGGCAGGTGTCGCTAAGGGAAAAATGGATAAAATGGAGGTATTTAACTGTGAGGAGAAAGGGAAGACTATACAGGTACTTTGAGGATAAAGTGAAAGGAGATCAAGAGCAGTGGGCTCATGGGAGACTGGTATATCATGAGAGAAATGGGGGAAGTAGGGCTATTTTAAATGGCGAAGGCATGGAGGGAGAGTAAGACAGGGAGGGAGAGAGGAGAGAGATAAATAAAGCTTGTCTAGTATAAACATGAAAGGGACTCATTAGCCAAACAGCCTAGTGACAAATTCCACATATATCTCTACGTGAGTCTGTGTGCATAGCTGAAGGCTACATAACTAGAAATGGTACCAGGCACAGAAAAGCTTCCTTTGATTTGTTGGCCAGAATAGTCCAAGGGATTCACCAAATTACACCAGCGTTTGCAAAAGCCCTTGATTGCCTCCCAGAACTTGAACTTGTTGAAGACAGAACATATTTTAGACACATGATTTGAACCAATGGCGCTAGAACTGACCTAGAAGCCAATTCCCCTGAGGTCTAACTCTCATATCTTTTGAGAGCACCATGCAAGCTGCTTAGGGAGAACACCAACTGAAGATCCAACACCAACTTCAAGACTAAATAACCACTTCAGTGACTCCCCTAGACACAAGATTGGTGGTGCAGTAGTGGCACTTTTATCTTGGGGTCAATCAACAGCTACCTAACTGGATTAAAAGCCCACTCAATTGGAGGAAACTCATGTGTGGTACTGTAAATATAGCCAAATAAATATGCTGGAGAGGTCAGAGATCTTAGAGAAAAACCCAAATACTGTCAAATCCTTAGACTAATATATTTTCTTACTATGTGCAAAATATGAATTCTCATTAATGATGTTTCTTCATGCAACAGAGAGCCAGGAATACAAAACTTCACAAATTGCCAAAGTGTAGATATTAAGAGTCTTCAGAATGCTGGTCCTAGGACAGGACTCCTGTACTAAATTTCACCACCCAGGGCTCAAGGACCATTACGGAAAAGGAGATGGAAAGATTGTAAGGGTCAGGGAGGAGGTCAATGACCAATGGAACTAGAGTCCTACAAGCTCCTGGCACCCTGCTTATATGAACCTACAGCAATGGGGTCAACATGTGCAAGACCAGTACAAACTCAAGCAGACAAAAACCCAACATAGAGCTGAGGAAATGGACAGCAGATCCCAATTTTTGCTGAAGAAATATTGGCAGCTGATTGCTGCTGGATGTGAAAGGACTGATATTACTAAAGCAAGGGACTCTAGATAGTCTGAATAGACCTCAGTAGATGAACTTGCACTGAAGAATGTCGGGTGACACAAACTTGACACAATAGGTCTTAACACAAATGACAGTGCCTGTATTTCAATGCGGAGGGTCTATGAAGGGTGCCAGTGGGGAAAGGTGGTAGAAAGATGATTGAGAGTGAGATTTTTTTATATGAAATACACAAAAATTCAATTAAAAATCTTTTTAAAATGAAAACTCGAAATGCCTGGCCATGGTTCCTAAATTTGAAAGCTTTCTAGCATTAAATATTAGTAATCTAGTGAAAGACAATAATGATGATATTGCCTATGGTATTGTTTTGCTATCATTGTTTAACATCATCCTCCCACTTTTCTTTACAGCAGTCAGTCTTTGGAAGTCAACTAGGTGGTAAATCCTTTGAGCAGAGCAAATTACCTGCTGAATTAGGTAAGTCACCTAGCCAAACCCACCTTTTCTGGGAGCTCTGCACTGAAAGCCCTAACCCCATGCCACAGGCAGGTAGTGTACAACCATGTGGTGAGATACTGGAGACGGAGTAGGGCCAATGCTAGACCTTCTCTCAAGTTAACATTTGTAATCTTTAAAAAACAATAGAGAAATTTTTACACTGATATTGCTTGGCAGTCTAATGTTTTAGACTTGAACTAACAAACACTAAAAACAAAACAACAAATTATAATTTTCCAAAGCATTTCTTTTGAGCCAACTCAATTTGCTATCTAAATGATATCCATAGCTTTATGAGTATGCATTTGCCAATAAAAACAATAACATACAAATTATAATGCCTTTAAAATGGAAAATGGTGCCATGCTGATTTTTTCACTCACCTCCCAGATCAAACTGTCAATTATCCACAGCTGTCTCTGAGCACATACAGGTTCTCAGAGGGAAAACTTTTTTATGCATGTGTATGGCTAAGCAAATATTTATCTGTTACCTTTTTTTTCTTAATTTGCAGCTGCTTGTTCCCAACAAGTGGTTGTTTCAAGTGAAAGGCAGAGGGCTGTAGGAGTGAAGCATGTCAGAACTGAACATGTAACAATGAAAATGGGAAGCATTCTTAGCATTGAATAAGGACATCCTAATGAAACACACTGATGACGAGGTTGTCCACAATATTGTTTAGTTATCATTAACAAATCACATTATCTTCCCTTCTTTCTGTAGCAATCAGTCTCCTGAAGCAAACTATGTGGTAAATTCTTTTGACAGAAGGCAATTCCGTTTCTCCATTTCCTCTATAACTCCATAATGAAAACCTAATGAATACTAAAGGTTTCTGTGAGGGGAACAATAATCATCTATTGTATTACTGATTGAAAGGAACTTGCTGCACATTCAGAGAGATACAAAGAAGCTGATTTTCAAACAAATAGTTTTGATAGGCAGATTCAGGGCAAATCTAAATTGTATTTAATTATGCCTCTGTGCGGGCCTCTTATAGCAGTTTTTCACATGTCAAGTAATATCTTCATATCTTTAAGAAGTATTCTAATATGTAAAGTCTATTCCATGATTAGCTACATCCATTTTAATACCATTTCTGCATATTGGCACTCTGGGAATAATAGCATAATAGTAGTCTAGGAAGTCAAAATATTGTCCTAAATAAAACATTTAAGTATGGTTTAGAACATTTATGCCTAAGGGGACAGAATCCTTCCAGAAATAGTTTGATGATCTTTCTAAATAGATGAAACCATTTTGTTTTGCTGTATTCTTGATTGTCTCTAGTTTAAACACAGTTCTGTAAAGGAATCATATACGTATTATGAACATGCTGTTGCTAGTGTGTCAGGCATTCCCAACTAATGAAAGGCCTCACAGTAGTCACAGGCTTGTGGCCTCCAGTATACTATTTCTACACATACCTCATCCTTTGTGCTTACTCTGTTCTTACAATGTTAACAGAGGAAAATATGGATGCATCCAAAATGGTTTGTAACCAGAAAAAACACAAAAGGGATCTATAAAATTAGATTTCAAATAAAAAGTGAGAAATCACAATGATATGGAAAAATCTGGACTTTATTAGATTCTGTATGCTTATTGCTCAGTGTAATAATGATGCAATTTCTTTAAATTTTTACCTTTTGCCATTATTGCCATTTTTTTTTTGCTATTCCTTCAATCTAATTTTTAGGCTTGATTAAATACACTTTTTATCTCTCTCAGGCATTTGAAACCTGTTTTTTTTTTTTCAAATAATTGAAATATGCAACAGGGCATTTTGGAAAAACAAAAGGGGACAAATGTCCTAACTAGCAGGAAATGTTTATGTTTAATTATTTAGCCTCTCGATTTTAGTACATTATTTAATTTGCAAAGTGAAAGTGATTGCACTTGGATTTTCCCAATGATATAGTTTATCGAGATGATAAGATAGTTTGTTTACTTATAGGTGCCTATTGGCATCTCTTTTGTGAGTATCATGATTTAATGCCACAAATTATTTATATCATTATGTCAAGAAATAAAATTTACATAACAAATATGATAAGTTACTTTCCGAAATCTTTCCTCTAAATTCCCTTGTCAAATTTGTATGTTTATAAGAGAGAAAAATGTCACACAGGAAGAAGACTGCAGGAAAACTTTGATTGTAGAAAAAAAATCATACCCTGTGTAACTGTAAAGAACCAACTAAAAATGAGCCATCTTAAGCTGTTTGGCTTGAATTTCTAAGTGAATGAAATTCACTGTAAAATATATGAATTATCAGATACTCATAAAAGAAGAGACCAATCATCAGTGAAGTGCCACTTTTAAAGGTGTGACTAAGAATTGTGAAACACTGAAGTGCTCTCAAGGGGATGAGAGTAAATCCCTTTAGTCGTAGAATATGATGGTAATTAAGAAAGCTAGACTCTAAACAACTGTATTGGAACTAAGAAACAAAATGCATTGAGAGTAAAACACATGATGACACAATTCAGAGATGCGTAGATACAAATGATTTGTAAATAAAATTGCATGTTCAGCTAATAACAACAATGAAAACAATAGCGAAATATCACTTTTACCTATCATATTGTCAAAGACATCGAATAAAATGGCAGCCAATATTTGCAAATATTCAACAAAATAATCTCATTCATTTTGGTATAAGATAAATATTTTGTCTTTCATAAACACAATTATCAAAAGAGTATTCATAATGAAGAGAGTTACATTTTCTTTAAATCTACTTTTAAGAACTTATTTTAGCCAGGCGTGGTGGTACATGCCTAATATTCCAGCACTTGAGAGGCAGAGGCAAATGGATCTCTGAGAGTTCAAGGCCAACCTGGTCTACATAGCAAGTTCAGACCAGCTGGGGCTACAGGGGCACCCTCTGTCAAAAAGACAGAATAAAAATTTATATGCTGTCCAAACACTCATAAAATAGTGAGTTGTTCATTACAATTAATATCAATAAAAATAATAAACAACACATGGGTGAACAAACCAAGGTATGCATGGAGCAAAACAGTAGAGAAGTGCAGATTGTAATAGTAATTGTTCCAGATTCTGTCTATCCTTCCTTTAATCTGAGCTGGTGTTAGTACTTTGCATGCTAACTCTGGGGTTGGTCTTGTGCTTTGGTCAATGGAACAATAACAAATGTAATCTAAGAAGAAGCAAAAAGTAGATATACATAGTAGATATACTTAGATATAAAAAGTAGAGCATTGATTAATATGTTAACCAATATTACACATTATGAACAATTTTTACATTTCTGGATATTTAGTAACAATATGCTAAGTAAGAAAACCATAAAATGTATAAACTATTAAAATGTACCTATATCATACAAGTTTGTTTTTGTGATATATGTTTATACTTCTAGAAAAGGCAGCTAATTGAAATATCAAGGTGTTAAATTATATTTTTGTATCAAGAATTTGTGGTTAATTTCACTTGATTTTTTTCTGTTTTATCAACAATTTCAAATAAAGTGGCTTACAAAGAGACTGAATACTTGTCAGCACACAATTATGTAAGTAAACAACCCAGGCTGAACTCAGATTTGTGGAATTCACTCTGGCTTCCCTGTGCATATGCATGTAGCTGGAGGCAGAGTACAGATTTATGTGAAGTTTGTTATTCTTAGGTGGCATTCTGTATATATCTGGTGATAGATGCTAGCTATTAGTAGGTCATGGCTGTCAGTGCAGGGTGATGGAGTAAACTGGAAAAGGGTATTTTTTTTTTCAAGCAGATTGGCCTGGGCTTCTATACAGAAGAGCAGTTGCAAAGTTTACTTGATCAACAAGCTCCAATGAGCAATCACTTTTTGCTTCTTCTTAGATTACATTTGTTATTGTTCCATTGACCAAAGCACAAGACCAACCCCAGAGTTAGCATGCAAAGTACTAACACCAGCTCAGATTAAAGGAAGGATAGACAGAATCTGGAACTATTACAATCTGCACTTCTCTACTGTTTTGCTCCATGCATACCTTGGTTTGTTCACCCGTGTTCTTGTCCATAGACATTTAGATGGTTGTTCAAATCTGTTTCTACAACCACAGTTATTATCAATGTTCTGGTAGGTCTGACATTTACTGGTATCTTAAAATTTTTTAAATATATTATGTGGATGGAAATTGTTGGAGAAATCAAATGGCCAACTGCACAAGAAAATGCCAAATTTCTCTATTAAGATTCGTTCAGGTGTGCCTCCCAACCTTTCACTGGAGAGATGGAGATAGGAGGGTACCTGGAGCTTGCTTGCCTAACCAGCAAACTCCAGGTTCAAGAAGAAACTGTGTCTCAAAAAAGGGTGGAGTGCAATAGAGGCAGGCACCTGACATCAACCTCTGTCATCCACACATACATACACGCACAACCCACGATAAACAGGCATATGTACAAGTACACACACATATCTCACCCACATATTTTTAAAAAGAGTTCTTTCAATTTCATTCACACTGACAATGGGAAAGACAAATTGCTGAATCACATCATTATTAACATCTATATAATTTAAAAAAATTTTATATGTATATACTTTTAGAAGTTTCTATAGCTGTCAGTTTCCATATAACGTTTCCTAAAAGACTTTAGTACTAGTTATCCGTCCCCATTCTCCCTCCTCTGTCTGGCCTTCCCTTTCCCCAAACTCTTTAACCCTTCCTGCTCCACCATTCTGCTTTCCCACTTCATATCACTGCACTCTATCTCCCCTCCCGTGAAACCTCCCCCAACTCCCTTCTGACTGTTCATTAGTTTCTTGGCTTCTATATATTGTCCAATTGAAATGCAAATATCTAAGAATTCAGAGATAGTATCCATTTATGAGAGAGAACATGCAACATTTGTCTTTCTAGGTCTGAGTTACTTCACTCTGGCTGGTGGTTTCCAGTTCTATTCATTTACTTGCAAATTTCACGATTTCATTTTTCTTTATATCTAAATAGTATCCCATTATTTAAAGGTACCATACTCTCATTTTCCATCCATCAGTTGACAGCCATCTAGGCTGTTTCCTGACTGTTGTGAATGGAGCAGTGTCCTAGTTAGAATCTCTATTACCATGATGAGTAGTGACCAAAAGCAACTTAAGAAGGAAAGAGCTTATTCGGCTTACAGTTCACATTCGTTCATCAGAGGAAGCAAAGGCAGGAACTTAGGGCAGGGAATGGAGCCAGGAAGTGAAGCATAGACCCTGAAAGAATAAAGAATGCTGCATGCTGTCTTGCACCTCTGGCCTGGTTCAGCTTACTTTCTTATACAATCCAGGACCACTTGCCCAAGAGTGACACGACCCGCAGTGCACTGGATTCCCACACATAACTCAACCATCAAGAAAATGCGTCACAGACATGCACTCAGGCCAGTCTGGTAGAGGAATTCCCATCTGAGGTTCCCTCGTCCCAGGTGTGTTAACTTGAGAACTGAAACTATCCAACACAATTGACTCCTTGTCAACTTGACACACAAATGTATCACTATTAAACCATAATCTTTCCTCTCTGATTTTTTCCCCAAGATTTCATACTCAGATCACAATATAAAATATAGTAGTACAGCCTTTCAAAGTCACACACTCTTCACAAATTCTCACTTTAAAGGTTCAATGACTCCTTTTAAACAATCCAAAATCTCTCAATGGCAAGCTCCTATAAAATCAAAAATAGGTTATGTACTTTCTTATTTCAAAAAGAAATAACTGGGCACCCTTAGCCAAACGAAAATCCAGGAATGCAGTTCATATGACAGGCGCTGGGGCTTCACACCTTGTCTTCTGGACTCTAAAGGGCTTGAGCAACTCCACTTTTCTTGCTCTGCTCTATACAGCACACACAGCAGCTGTTCCTATGAACTCACAGCAATGGTGACAGTAGGCACAAACCCATGTAAGCTCAAGCCATACAGAATACCAGCAATGAAGTGGGAAAGTGAGTAGGAGACCACAGACCTAGATGAGGAACTATTGACAATCAATAGCTGCTGGAAGAGAGAATGTCAGTTTGTCTTTTTAAGAATCTGATACCTGATAGGTTAACCAGACTCCAAGGAATAGATCCCCACTGAAAGGCATTAGGGACCAAAAACATTTCTAGAAGGAACTTTCTTTATGCATTGGGGTCAGTCCAAGCAGAGATGTGTGACTGACATCCCATGTAGGGTGACATTTGGCTGCCAAAGCAGATAATTTTCAACCCAAGGAAAATCACATTTTGCCAACACACAGGATATCCTGTCATATCCTTTCCATCATAGCAAAGCACTTTTTCTTACTATCATCATGTGATAAACTAATGGGTGGTCAAGAAGTATTCTTTTATAAGAATTGTATTTATTAGACACATTAATGGAGAGCAAACTATAAATGAAAGCAGAATGAACATAGTATACTTTATTCTAAGATAGGTAAGTGATATTTAACTATTTACTAAACATTCGTTTGCTTTTCTTCTGGACGCAAAAACACATTACGCCTCTCATGCTTTATGTCTGATGAAGGGAATAGGAAATCCTGAGGAACTCCATACTGGTCTCATTTATGAACCCTCACTGAGGCTGTCCAGCCTTTCTCCACTTCCCTCCATCATTCCTTATGGACTCTCAAAACAACTTTTATAAATGAAATTGGCAAAACCTTCACCAACCTAAATCCCGCTAGACAGTGAAGTTATTGATGCTTACTGTTTTTTTATGCCTCTAAAATTTTCCTGGATATTCAACAGGTTCTACGAGTCTTTGTAAGATTTCCACTTAAACACCATTTAGTCAATAGACTTCCAGATAAATCACATGTAAGATAAAAGCCATCCCAGAGGATATTCTCTGCTCCTCCTTCCCGATCTCAACATCTATAACATTACTTTTCTCTATATTTATTTTTGGTTTATTTTGTTTTTTTTATACACTAGAATATGTGCTTTATGAGAGATGGGATTTTGTCATTTTTAATGTTACATTAACAGAACTAGTCCATTAAGATGAATATTTTCTGAATAAATGAATAAATACCTATAAGTCATGATGCTTGCATTTCTAAACTTTCATATGTGTTAAAACAATGTACATATGGTAAGAGATAAATGGAGAAAACCTGACTGTAGAAGATAAAATTAGAATAAAAGGAAAAAAAAATCGAAGTAAAATAATTGCATGGGAAATTCCCAAGCACACTGGTTTAAATGTTACTTGTAAATTGTCTCTTTTTTGATTAGCTGGTGTTTCTGTTCTGTCACATGGATTATCAAGCAGGAAGAAAAGTAAGGGTAGAAAAGAAACACCAGACACTTAAATTACAACCCAGCTAAAAGGTCAATGAACTGCTGTTTAACACTTCTTATGGTACATGAAATATTAAAAGAACTGATACATCAAAAACAGAGGAACCTTTGCCACATTGGTGGCAATTTGCCGAGTACAAATTGATGCCCAAAGGAATAATAAAAATGCTGGTCTCTCAGCAGGCAAAAGAAATGCAGAAATAAACATGTAATATTACAAATATGAAAGTCACTACTGTGACTAACTGTCCATTTTATGAACATGCTTAATCAGTTCTGGTATTTCTCAATCAGTTATAGTGTTGAATATCACCCAGCAGATTTGAACTCAGTGAAACAACTCCAGCTAATTTAAAATTAGTCACAGTAATGGAAAGAAAGGAGTTCTGAACATATCCTAAACTTCATTTATCTAAGACTTTTACATTTTAAAATCAAAATGACAGGGCAGGAGAGATCGCTCAGCAATTAAGAGCACTGGTTGCTTTTGCAGAGGACTTGGGTTCAATTCCCAGCGCCCACATGGCAACTAACAACCATCCATAACTGTAGTTTCAGGGAATTCGATACCCTGTTCTGACCTCACTGTGCATTGTATGACACAGGTGCACTTACACACATGCAGGCAATACATTCAAACACATAAAATAAAAATAACAAATAAAATATAAAAAATATTATCTTATAAGGACATAAAGGGTTAGCATTTCTCAAATTATCTTACTGCTCTCATAAAAGGATAAAGAGAAATGACACAAAGGTAGATTCTATGGGGTTTGGAAAAAGCAGTCTGGGTCATAAGTGTATATGTGTATATATGGCATTTCATGTTATTATGAGAATAAGCCAAATTGGGTCAATATACTAGTCATCCTCTCAGTCTCAATGACCTGGGTCAAAGGTTTATTTTCATGCGACATATCCACCCATGGTTTGCAGAGTATACTGCCTCTTGTGGGTCTCTTTCAAAATTTCTTAAAATGCTACCAAAAATCATTCCAGACAATGAGAAGCCACACAAATAAGACACAATATTTTTTTATGTATTATATTATTATATTTTCAAAGCAGACACATGGCCACACTAACACTGCAATTGTACAATCTAGCCAGGTACACAGGAAGAAAATAAGATATATTTGGGGATAGAATTAGTAAATGATTCAGTGCCACAAAGCCCTACTTGAGAAATTAAACTAAGCCTCAGGGAAATTAAATAACTTACTTGGTGACAAAAAAGTAGAGTAGCTAATTTCAAAATCCCTACATTTCTGACTCTAGGAAGGATAGTAAGAAATTTGCAGATGGAAATCATGAAGGCTTGATTAACTCTCTATTATCAATCTCTTATCACTGGAAGTGTTATCTGAAGAACAGCAGCATCAATATCACTTGGGACTGTCTGAGAAATGCAGCCTCAGGCCCTAAATCAAAATCCCGCCTCTTACCTAGGCCTACTGCTAACTGGATGGACAATCAATTTGAGAAGCACTGTCTCTAAGGATACATTAGGTCTCTTCATCTTTGAGAACACAGTCACAGTAGGGGCATTGGAACCAAGGCATTGCTGTCACTGACTCCAGTAGCTCTGTTCCTTTAGAAGTTAAAATATCATTTCCTAGATACCTCATCATCACTACCCTAATCATGTCAGGTTGGCAACTCCTGTGTGGAATACAATGAACACACTTAACTTCCTTCAACTTCAAAGTGCCTCCTTTTACATTCCCTTTACAGTCCATCGCCTCCAGACACAAAGGAGTAATAAGTGTTCTATATTCTGTTCCAGAATTAAGGACAGAATCTCTAGAAATCATGTTTCAATTAACCACTCACTTTTCTGAGAAAAACTGTAGATGCATAGAGCCAACGCATTGGTTCACATATGCAGCTCCTTTATTAATTCATCTGAGAAATATTTTTAAATCTTTCATGATCAGTCTATCAGTAAATGTGCCCAGTGATGACTGGGATAACAGAGAAACTTCTTACCTCTTTTCTTTAGCTCCTTTTCTAAGATCAGCCCCTAAAGAACTCCTGTTCAACTCACACACAAACCCACCCATGCGCATTAAATCCTATAAATAACAATAATGTCAGTCTGCAGGAAATATCATCTACAATTGTGTATTCTATCTCGTCTATATGGAAAAAGATAATTCTGAATATCTCTAAAGACTCTGCTGTGGATATGTGCCATTACTTCATAATAACTTAATCCAGATTTATATTCAAGATGACACTGACCTTACACTTACACTTTCTCTAACACTCAAAAATGCATTAAGATTTGCAACCAAGTGAGTGACTAATAAAGGGATTCCAAATAAAATATATATTTACCAATATGATGAACTTTATCTTATGATATATAAGTAGACTTTGGTTTTCCCATAAAGGACAGCACTTTTTATTTTAGAAATAAGTCTCTCTTGCCCCCACATTTATTTTAGATGCCTAGAAAACAGAGCATTTCCCAAACCATATGAACAGATTTTTAAACAGTGAAATATTAGCCAATTTCAGGTTTCATTCATAAAGAAAGTGCCATAAATTCCCATACCTGCAAAGTAGCAGAAAGTGAATCACCTAGAATTCAAGGATGAAATTTGTGCTGATGGAAAATAAGAAAATTTCCCAAATATAAATATACACTCAATTTTTTGTAGAAGAAAAATGTCTTTGCAATTCTTAATTCACTGTTAATTCTTCTCTCAAAGAATTTAAATTTATTTCCAAATATGAATTTTAATATAAACAAATTTTCAACAAAATTCAAACATAAAAAAGTGATTTTGAGGATCTTGCTTTATTTGCTGAATTAAACAAAGAAAAACAGGAGTATTACAAAAGAACAGAAGGAAAAGATAGCTGCATTTAAATTTAAATAAGTAAACAGGCAACTTTTGATCAAACAAATTTATAAGAAACTTAAATTTTTCATTTGTATAAAATAAAATTTATTTACAAACTATATCCATGTGTAAAATGCAAGAACCCTTGAAGTCTGTTCATCATCTATTGCTCTGTTTTACTAAAGTAAATATATCATATAGACCATTAAATCTCCTCTGTGCTGATTTTATATTTCTTTAAGTGGAATCACCCTTTGGCCTCCGTTTAAGCTATCACACCTGTCTCTGTTCTCCTTACCTCTGCAAACTTATTAATTTCTGCTTTATTTGCAATGCCTTCTATGGAAAATCTTTCTCTTTCATTTTCCTGCTCTATCAAATTCATATCCGATTTCCCTTGACCTTTGGAACAATATCTCTCGGTGTGGCCATTTTTTTAGCCTTCAGTTGCCTAGGAATCCTTGTTTTTCCTATTTTAGTTCAGAAGTTTTAGAAACATTAAAACATTCATACTTACCTAGGCCTACTGCTAACTTTCCATACTTTGGAAAATTATAAAATGCCTTCTAAAATTCATACGTACTGGTACCAACATGGATTGGCAATGTGTTTCTCATCTTTCTTTTACATTGCCCTCTGTGGAGTCTTCTATGCTTCATCCCAAACCAACTGCTCTTGATAAACTGGATATAACGAAAACAATCATTTTCCTGTTGACCTCATACCTTGCCTGCAACAAACTCTGAATTTGAAACCTCCCTTAATGTCTAGTCTTCCTACAAATTTCATATGCCTCCCCACACACTTTCCCAAAGACTTTCCCCAACCATCTTAGGGTCTGTCTCTAACTTTCTAGACTTACTGACTAGCCTATTTGCTGGGCCTCCTAACTCTTATCCTTCAATGATCAATAGTAAGATTCGATTGAGTACAGTATATGTCTAGCCCACTGAACAGAAAGCATCTCCCCTGGAGTGGAAATTCAAAGACATAAGGCATGTAGTCATTTGAAATGTCTACAGACAATTTGTTAAAACCTACCAAAGAATTTGAAAGACATTGAAATGCCATGTTCTACAGAATTCTCAGGAGTCTCACCCTGAGACTAGACTCCTTGTCTTTCGTCTCCCAAATTTAAGTAACTCAAATTATACCTGAGAATTTATATTGAAAACTCTTCTTCTGAACATAATGTAGCATACCTACAGTTTGAGTCAATATGAGTCAATACAAAGCAACGCTCAAGTAGGACAGGAAACGACTCTGTCTAGTAATACAGTTTCACACTCCTTTGGGCTGATAGATTTAGTGTTTACTTTCTCTCTGAGTGTCACTTGGGAAATTCACTTAGTACTTTTCCTTTGCTCATGTTGCCTCAGACCCATACAAATGAACCCTATTTTGGAAATTGCAGGTTACCCCTTTGACTTATAGAAATGAGTTTTCTACCTCTGCTCTCCCTTACAGATTCAGGTGCATTCCTACAGATGTAAACTAAGCTCAAGAGAGGAACAGGCTTCTAGGAGCACTGCTGAACAGGATTACACAGTATCCTTTGTCTACTTTCTCCTTCTTCTTAGTGGGGGAAACAAAGATTCTTTTCATGATGACAGTGGAGGTTCCTCTAATCCTGAGTGCTCTCCTGACTCAATTCCTGGTCCCTGGATTTCCCAGGCATACATAACACACAGGCACTTATGTCACATAAATCAAGCTATGTGCTGCACATAATAAACTCTTTGATTAGGGCTGCCAGCTCTCACAAATTGGAGTCTTTCCTGTTGATGCAGGAAGCTAACCCTGTACACATTAAGAGCAAAATTTCCATAGGGAAAACTACAAATTGGTCACATATGTTGCAGTTAGAACCAAGAATGGAAATAAAAGGAAAATGAAGAGTTAAAATTTCAGAGTCTAAATCCCAAGGAGGATGAAAAGGAGAGCTCGTAGCTGTGCATGAGATAACGAGCTAAATAATTAAGAGGTTAGATGGGGCTCTGGGCTAGCAGGCTAGTTGATCTTCTACACCCTGGTAAAGCTCTTGGGAAACAGATGTAAGGAGTTGTTATCCTTTCATATAGTTTTGATCTAGTGTAGTTATTTATGACAGACTAAGTCACAAGTAACCATACCTTCTAATAAGAAGCTTCCACCTAGTATACCTCAGACCATCCAGGAGATAAGAAGCTTAATAGAAAGTAACCAAGAAAACCTGTAGATACATTTTGGAGACAATGATAGTGTTAAACTTCTGCCATGGAAAAAGTATAAACTGATTATGTAAATATGAGAATAAATAGAGTTTAATGCAATTAACAGCACCTGTGATACCTGCAAGGCTGGGTTTATCTAACACCAACCAAATGGTCAATAGCTAGAAGACAGTCAAGGTCAATAACGAACAAAGGTGAAGTGAAAAATGAATACAGAAGGGCTTCAACCACCATTAACTAGATGAGCAGCACATAAAACAGCACATGTTAATATACCTGTCTGGGCTGTGGTGACATTCATAACACCTATGTGAGCTCTATTAGCTTGGTCTATAATAGGCCAGAAAACTAACTAAACTAAGAAAACTCAATAGAGATTACATCAGTCTCTATCCAAGTTCTGTCATGGAAACTCCTAAACAAAGGAATTTAATGGCTCCATCTTTCTTGGTGAACCCTCCCACTTTCTGTAGTTGTTCTCAGTTTTCCTTAATTTCTTATTATTCAATTTCTCACTTTTCTGTAATAATTCTTTAAAAAATCTGCTTCTACTTTCATAATTCCACATTTATCTTCATTGACACAAGACAACAAACTTGGAACCAGGTAGGTCTTTGATAATTGTGCCTGGTGTCTTAGGTCCTTGGGTCATACACAACTTAAAAACTCTGCATAACAATCAAATTTGAATTTCAGATTAAGGATTAATTTTAACATGAATATGTAGCCTGAAATATTTTTGGCATACTTTACTAAAAGATTACTCATTGTTTGCTTGTAATTTAAGCTTAATTTGAGTATTTCATACTTTATATGAAACTCCTACTTATAATGCAGGTACAGGAATAAATGCACTCATTCATTTATAATTAAACATATCAGTCATCACATCCATTTTTTTAAACAACTTGACAAAATCTTTTGGTGTGAAAATTATGTATACACTTTAGAAATTTTTGCTTGAGAAGAATCTTTCCTGTCTATATAATCCTCTAGATGTCCATATATATATATATAATATATATATATTTATGTCTATTTAGATAAATAGACATAAATATATATTCATAGAAATGATACTAACATGAGATTTTCTAACACAAATATTATAACAGTATTAGTTCACATAAAAAGTCACAAAAAGTGTTAATTGCCATTAATTTAGGAGCAGCTAGATAGAGGATAGGATTAACCCCAGTCTGCATACTAAAAAGAAGAAATTGAAACCGTACCTGTTGATTTTGAAAAGGATAGATAGATAAAAGCTAGATAAATAATTAATATTAAGAACATATTAATAATTAATTTACATATAAATACTTTCACCTTAGAAACCTGGAGAGAGATCTGGATGAATACATATAATGCTTTTTAATACCATCATCAGTCGTAATATTAAAGATGTAGGAGAACCAATATGAGACTAATATGTCTCTAAAATATGAGAGCATAATTTAGAAAATAGGTAGAATAAAAATATTAGGAAAATGTATTCTATGAAAAATTTCTAATATGCATGCATTTATTCTGATATGTAGACATAAAAATATATTAATATATTTTAAAAATTAATGATTATCCATATCATGAATTTTTACTAAAAATAAACTTCTATTTTCCAGAGTATACATTCTACTTCCAGTCACAAAAGCTCTTTACAGCATATTGATCCTTTCCATTAAACCAGATCCAGATCTAGCCTTTATTATTGATTTTAGCATACAACCTTTACCCCTAAGGCTTCAGGCTAACTTTGTATAAGAAAATTGTTCAATCATTAAAATAGTTTAAATACCACGGACAGTAACTTTAGCTGTTTATAGGTACACATGGTAATCAAAAAATAACTTGCCTGTAAATCCTAAAAGGCAAAAAAACTGATTTTCAGGGAAATAATATTCAACAGAGAAGACTGAAAACAACCAAGAAATTCTTCAAATTTCTTCCACAAAACACAATGCTTGGAAACATGTGTCAACGCATAACATCTTTTCTTTCATGCTACGTTAACAGAGATGAAATTTATCCTCTAAGCACAACCCTTTAATCTGTACCATGAAGTCTATTCATTTGTATTTTGAAGATGCTTATTTTAATATGCATTGCTTCAAATTCCTATTTATTAACCAATTATTTATCTTACTAGATATTTCATAGCATTTGACAGGGTTGGTGTCCTTTGATTATTTCCTCTGAATTGAAATATCCCTGATAGATGGATTTGAGAGGTTCATTAAGATTTGGGGTGTAGAGCAGAGCATGGTGGTACATATGTTTAATCACAGCACTCAGGAGGCAGAAGCAAAGGAAAGTGAATCTCTGTTATATCAAGGCCAGTCTGACCTACATAGTGAGACCTAAGACAGTTGGATTTATGTAAGACTCTGCCTCAAAAAATATAGAAAAAGACGCTCAGTATATAAATAAAACTTTCAAAGTTCAGGAAGCAAAGTACTCACAGGTCTCAGAAAGTTCCTGAAACTTACATGATTTGCAAGGTCCCTGCCCAAGGTTCATAAGACGTAACAACTGCTAAGGATGGAGACTTTCTGACCAGCAAAGCTGCTTGAAAAATCACACAGCAACTCCAGGGATGCAGCTTTCAAAATTATCGTCCATGACACAGTGGGAGTTTTTGTTATGTAGCTGCCTTTTATGTCATCCTGGATCCTTTAAGTAAAGCCTTCACTTGGGTCTGCTTGAATTCAAAAGTCATGGTTTCTGTGTTTTTGTTTGGGTTGCCCTTTTCATACTGCAGACCACAGTATCCAAAATACACTAAATCCTCTAACTCCAAGGTTTATTGTCTAACTTGTATTATTACTGTTATCATTATTATTATTAAAGTATTACTGATAGCACAGATTTTATCAGTCATGAAAGTAAATATTCTGATTTTGTTTTTCCCTACAATATGAATGTGCATATGCAATAAGAAACTTGCTAGCTCCCTTTGTTACAGAGCTGATAGCTGACATTTAAGTAATCAAGTCTTCTTGCCCAAATCTTTAGAGGAACATACAATTTCTCTCATGTCCAAGATTCCAACTCAACACCACCACAAAAGAAACTTACCATCTTCTGAACTCAACTCAATTTGATCTTCCTATAATTAAATGCTAATTAATTACAAGCTATATATTGCCATTTTTTGTCCTTGTTACTTGTCTTCTATGATTGAAGACACTTGCCAAGTTCAATCAAATATTTCTGAGCAGCAAATTTTCACTGCTTTATATTTATTCAGCACCCAACCACGTGCCATAAACATTATCAGTGAAGGAACAAATATTATCAATTGATTGAAAAGTGGAAGAAAATGTCCCTTTAAAAGTTCCTCTCATTTTCAGAGACCAAAAATTAAAGTTAAATGTGAGGAGATCATGTAAGGGATGCTTTGAGTTTAGAGAAAGTTCATTCAGAGCAGTAGTTTTTCTAAAGGTTTCTTACTAGACAAGTTCATTTTTCACTAAGGCCATGGAAATCCAGAGAGACTTTCATAGATTCACAAGACATTTCTGGATTTTTGAACCCATACAATTTTCAAAGCATGGTTCTTAGAGTTTTAAATGACTGCCCTTCCAAGGACTATTGACATTATTCATATATGCTGCAATTTAATAAACAAGGTTTGTACACAAACATAAAAAATAAGATTCATAAGGAAAAGCGCATAAGAAATCCCCAGCCAAACTAAGGAACTCTGGCAACTGATGACTGCTGGGAGGTGAGGGACAGTCTCTTTCAAGGATGAGATTCTTGGTAGTCAGGATCCAGTGAATGAATATACACAAAGGGACATTTTGGTCACACAAGTACATTAAATTAGGAAAGAGCAGTAAGGGGAAGTGGAGATGAGGAGGGAATATAAATACCTTTAAAATATACTGTATGAAAATAAAAAAAAAATTCAATAAAAATAAAGACAGTGTCAGCTCAAATTAATATAGCATTATAGCAATATGTGCCCTTATATATTGAAAATAGATTTTAGAATATTTACAGTATGAATAATTATGTACCATATTTTCTTAATCAACATGCATAGACATATAAAATTTAGTGTGTCAATAGTTTTTTTATATTATTTTTTACCTTAATTATATTTGACTTTTATTCAATTTCTCCTAATTCAAAATGGCTTTTTTCATAGTGGAAAAAAATGATTATGTAACAGTGACAGTATTTATTTATCATATAACCTGGCAATGTTATTTGTCTACATTGGCATGGAGTTGAAATCTTATAATGAATACCAGGATACTATACTTCCATATAATAATGGTTTAGAGGTAGAAATCGGTTCAGAAGGAAGAAAGAGGATGTAGGATAGGCTTGGGGCTTGTTATGATATATTTAGATGAAGTGATTTCTTCGATTATCATTTAAGAACTTATACTGAATATGCTTGGAGAGGATAAATCTCTTCTTCTCCCTACTGTTGTAATTCTTATTGGGATAACCAGGAATATGCCATCTGAACAATTGATGGGCTATTTTATGTAGTTTTAGTCTTGCTAAAATCCGTAGTATATTTTAAAATAGCAAATATTCCATGTGAGTGGCATCTGCTGAGCCACAGCTTCCTCTGGACTTCACTATTCCTTGGAAAGTAAGAGTCATGGGGCCCAAGAGATTGTTAAGCAGTTAAGAACATTTGTTACTCTTGCAGAAAAACCACAGTTCAGTTCCTGGCATCCACATCAGAGAGCTCACAAGCTCCTGTAAATCCAGCTCTTTTGGCCCCACAGGCAACTCATACTTATGCACACAAATATATACATAGACACATATACACATAAAAATAAAATAAATAAATCTTTAATAACTAAATAAATCTTTAAAAACAGTTATATTTGTTTAAATTGTGAAAAAACATCTCTGATCACTAGAATCCTAAAGGTTAAAAAACCTCTTTGCTTATTTTTTAAAGACAAATCTATATATTCTCCAAACATTTGATAAATGATATTTTGACCAAAGAAGACAGTCATAAAATATATCTGTTCAGCATATATATCTTCTGGGAAGTCAAAAAAATGATTACTTACTTATAAAGCTCCAGCTTAAATAACTAATGCCTTTAAAAAATATATACAAATAAGCCTGTGAATAATTCAGAGGAATTACTACAATGGGAAACCTAAAACAATACAGACAACTAGTGTGATAGATGAATGCAAGATCCATTGGAGCAAACCACACTGAACTGCTCTAATAATAAAAGAAAAGGGGGATCTTCTGTTTCCATTAAAGGAAAGTATGAGCAAAAATAATTCAAGAAGGAATGACTGAAGAAAGAAAGGAAAAAAGAGAAAAATAAGAGAAATTGTATCACTGGTGAAGAGGTCTTTAAATTACAGAAAATGTAGAGTAGCATTACAGGGAATTACAACAGATAATACTGAGGGTCTCAGAACATGCACTTTAAGATGTGAACAAAATCACATTTTAAAATTCAAGAATGTATAATATGATAAGATTTATGGGGATAGAATAACCAGTGTTGTAATAGCACATCTATAATGAGTACGGGCGCCTCCTTAGGATCTGGACCTTCCTTACCTTCATACATTCCCCTCATCCAAACAGCATGGCCTTCATTTCAAAATGACAAGCTGCTCTTTGACAATGTTTTTTTTTTTAATTTGAGGTCAGATGGACCACATTAAAACAGCAAAAACGATGGAAGTGGGTATGCTCTAAACCCAGAAACTATGCAACAACTAGCCATTCCTGACTCCCATATTAAGCCTCCAAGAAAGTAGTTTCACTATAAAATTAGCACCAGTGAGTCAGAATAGGATGAGGTAGGAGTTTCCCTACCAGCTGTTTTAAGGCCATCTCCCCAGTTGTGGTATGCATTTTCCCAAAGCTCACAAATGACAGTCATTAAGGATTTGATTGAGATGTCCTAATAGGTACTTTTTATTTTCAGAATCAAAGCAAATCTAGAATTACTGAAGATCCATGAGCTCAAAATGATTTATATTAACACTAGATTAGTACATAAAGAAATCCAGTCTTTGTACTCCTTCATAAAGACCATAGCATTTGCCTTTTCTTTCTCCCTCCTGGCTCAGATAGACACACGGAGCCAAGTTATTACCTGTCTCTGCTTCTCACATACTGCCATATATCCTCAAGATTCATGCTGCTGGAGAACTAAAAAATTGCAGAGTAATGCCCACAACAACATAGAAAATACTTTAGATCTCTAGATACATAAGTATCTCACCCACTCATGTGACTGGTAGAGTACAGCCCACTGCTGTTTTTTGGGCTTCACCAATGTTTAGAACTTCGATTATTCTGGTAACTAGATGGTCTAACAACCTGCAGAAACTCTGGAGAAAACTTTCTGTTAATACTTAACATTTTATGTTTGCCTGTTGCTTTGTTTTCTCTAAAGACTTTCCATAGGAAAATCCTCTCCTATTTTTGTGTCAATTACCTCCACAGAGTTCAGACAGATACTCTAATTTTCCTAATGGGATAAAACCAAATCAGATCTTGTGGGTTTTGCTTCTTTCTTTTGCATGTGAAAAGTAATACAACTTTCCAATATACTTTGTAAATTGGATAAGGTCAAAGTATCTATGAAACATGAATAGGACATATTTTTTATTAGTTTTGTCTCAGAAATATTCAGGAGCAATTTCAATCTGCCCTCTATCTTTTCACCGTGTGTGGCTACATGTGAGATCTGAACCAGCTGAGTACTACTACAGCAGAGGTCTAGATCCTGAATCCTGTTCAGACGAAATGAGTGTAGGACATACTCCTGACCTCGTTCAGATTTAAAGAAAATAAATAAATTCTTCAGATTAATGTGTCAGGCCAGAGATTTTAGATAGTTGCACTAACTGCCTGACTATCAGGAGTCGTGGCGATATTATAAACACTGTAGGAATATTGTAAATATCAAAGAGATGATTTATTCAAAATATAGACACCATTTTGTCTTCATTACTAGCCAAATGGTCCATTCTTCACCATGACTGTGAAGTCCACTTGTATAATCACAAGGACTGACCCACAGCTCCAATTCACACCCTTTTAGGTATCCTCTGATGTCTGTAATCATAACACCAGTGAAGGCATCCATTCTGTAGCTTTCTTCACTCTAGACATTTCACTTTCAGATAGCTGATCCATTAGAAACTATTACTTACAAAGTATTAAAATTAGCTTAGAAGGTAATCTTAGCCAGAAGGCATTTGCATTTTAATGAATGTAACTTAGTGATTGAGTGGCCTTTGAAACGAAGACAAAAAAAAAGGTTGAAGTTCTAATTTTGTAATTAGGAGCAAGAAACCTTTGGGTACAAGAGTAATTATAACAATTATGTGTTGAGCACTAAATATGCACCAGGTTCTGAACTAACCAATTCACATTTGTTATTTGATTTCAGGGTCACAGTAGTTCCAGGAGATTAGAACAACTCAATTTAACATTCTAAGTGAAGAAACTGAGGCCAAGTGTGGTTAGAAGGGAAATACAAGTCCATATGGCACAGTAGAGATTACAAACAAAGCTCTACTTAGGCTGACTCTCTAAAGTGCCTGTGCTTTTTATTATGCTACATCCTGATAAGTGATCAATGCAACAATCATATGTATAAAGGTAAAATTATTTAACATTTTCAGATATTCTTTCTGGACTCTTATCAGGCATAAGTGCTTGACAAATGAACTTTGGATAAACTGTTGTTGAATGTGTGGAGACATACACTCCTAAAAAGACAGGGGATGATGTTCTTACTATATCTCCTGATACAGAAATATCCCTATGAAGTTTACAGATACATAGGTTCGTCTATTTTGAATATACATTAAACCAGAAGATGATAGACAGTTAATAAATACACACACTAAAAAGACAGCATACAGCGTCCCCTTTTATAAAGTTAGGTGTCATTTACTTGTGTGAATGTGTGTGTGTGTGTGTGTGTGTGTGTGTGTGCGTGCATATGCGCATGTGTTTTGAAAACAATAACTATGCCTCAAATAAGAGAATTTCACCTTGCATTTACTTATTGCACATTGTTGATACTAACTCTACCTGCTAATTGGGGTGACTATCCATATTAATTAACTGGCTTACATAAAGGAAAAAAAAAGCTTCTCTTATCTTTATGCCATGAATTAATGTAGCTTGGAGTGGGAGCCTGTGGAAATTAGGCTTTAACAGAGGCACAGAGATACTGACACTATCTGCCTTCATTTCTGTATTTCAAAACCAAGTCCCTTAAGTCCTTGAGAAACACATTAGGGGCTAGAATCATAGCAAAAATCTTACCTATTAAAATCTTTTATGTACTTTTGGATGAAAAAGAAAAAGAACTTATACATTTTGTAGAGTGTATACTGTAAGGGAATGGGAAATCCTGCTAATTTTCAACAATAAGTAAGACTCATTTTAAATTTGCATTTGTCATTTCTCCATCTACCATCATGCATTGATTAATCTGAATTGGAATCAGGGGCTTAAAATCCTGCTGAAAATAGATGGGATCAGACTACAGAAACAAGCCCAGCACGCTGTTAGACTACTCCCCTCAAGTAGATGCGAACAGGCATATAAAGACTACTTCTTGATTAGAACTAGACTTGATCTGTAATAACAGAGCTCTTTGATTCAGTAAAGTAGCTAGGAGCCATTGGCACCACAACACCAGGTGATTTATTTGTTACCCTTTGAGGGAAGTGGTGATCTCATATATTCATCAAAACTTGTTTTGATGACTTTGAGAAGTGGAAATCCAGCACCAAGCCATAATTTGGAAATTATGGGAAAGGCTAAAATAAAAAGACATAGCTACATTGGAGGTGCAGGTCCAAGAAAACCCCGTATTTTCTGCCTCTCTTGTTTATTTTATTCTCTTTTACAGCAGGCTAGTGTGTCTGGTTCAGGTTATACATATAACTCTCAAACATACACAAAGCAAATCAAAGCCAAGGTCCAAGCTTGACAGATTCAACAGGTAAATCTATTAAAAGTCACTTTTAGATACACTTTATTGCCTATATGTTATTCAGACATTATATTACAATCAAGAAATAAATTGAAGATGTCAGTTCCCAAATGTTTTTGTTACGTCCACAAAAAGTATAATACTGAAACAAAATTGGGCAGCAGACTATACTATGGTTTCTGAGATAGTTGCTACCTCCATACTGCAGTTGAATGTTTCTGTCTTTCATTTCTAGGAAGGTAAGGAAGAAAGTCAGAGAGCTCACTAGCAGCGGGAGGATGGTGAGACTCTGTCTCCTGTCAGCCTCCCGAGGAAGATAGGGAGATATAAGACCCATCAGCTCCATCTGGGCCTCCCTTTCCTTTGTCCCAGCACTACTGCAAGACCTACTGCTAGGAAAAGCTGGAGCATAAGCATTTGCCTGTGAGGTCTGTGTAGGTATGTAATGGGTCATCAGGGGACTATGGTGTAGTGATTCCTTTATATTAGCAAATAAAACTTTTGCTTTCATAGATTCTAGAAACTAACTTGGGAATTTTATATTAATATAATATATGTGTGTGTGTTTATCTTACGTTTAAAAAAATGAAGAAATATTTAGCCATATTTGAAACTATCAAAAATTTTCACAATATCCAGTTATTTTCCAATGACTTTAAGGCATGTGTGTGTGTGTGTGTGTGTGTGTGTGTGTGTGTGTGTGTGTGTTTCCTAGAATTCTCTGAGTATGAGCACTCATGAAGAGGACTCTGATCATCAGCACAGTAGGAGATTCCTAGAGAGAAAATTTGACACTCCCAGATCACTCAGAAGTATAATGTATTAAATTTAACAATGTAAATTACTCTTGCCCCAGAGCTTCACTGAAATCCCAATCTGAAATAATTAGTAATCAGTAATTAAGGGGTAATGTTATAAAACATATCCCCCAAGACCATGCGAAGAGGTTTGCAAATCCGGTGTTGTGATTCCTAGCAAGTCTACCTTCAGTGTGTAGCAGAGTTTCTAAGAGAGGTATCAAATAGAAATGAAATCCTTAAAAGGGGTTTAATAATTTTAAAGAGAGCCATGCTCTCTCCCTCTTCTCCTGCTTCCCCAGTTTATAAATTGAGTCATAAGGACCCACAGAACCATCACAGATACAGCATTTAATAGTCACTAGCAGACTGTGATCTTCCTCTTTAGTTTCAAAATGACTGAGTCTTTGAAACTCATAGGCCCTTATAATGCTGGAATAGAGAGGAAAGGAACTCCTTCAAGAATGTAGCTTGAGTTCGCTGAATCTTGGGTCAAAAATGAGGCTTTTCTAGAGAAGCTTGAAGGTGGAAGGCTGAATAACTAGGGTTGCCGTGAAATCAGCCTACATTTTCACAACACTTTTCTCATTCTATTGGGAATGCACTGCTTATGAGGAAGAGAAGACAGTGGTACCAATAACGACAAGAATAAGAGTATTAAATGTGTCAGTAGAGGAGCACACTCTCCAGGGCACCACTAATAATGTACTAATATTAGTACTAATGTATTTCAGAAGATTCTAAACAGAACAAAACTTCTCAGGGAGGCAAAATCCATTATCTGTATTCAAATGACATAGGAGAATAATATTCAATGCAAATAAAACATTTTAGAGCATGACCTATAGTGTGAAATATATTTCATATGTAGGGGACTGGAGAAATGCTTCAGGAGTTTAGAGAACGGACTACTCTTGCAAAGAACCCAGGTTTGGTTCCCAGCATCCATATGGCAGCCAACAATCATCCTAACTCCAGTTCCAAAAGGTACAACGCCCTCTTTCCGAACTCCATGAGCACTGCATGACTTGGGTACACCTATAGACATTCAAGCAAAATACTCATACACATAAAATAAAAATAATAAATGAAACATTTTAAGAAATATTTCTCATATGCTGTACAGTACAAATATATTTCCTTTCTCTCTCTGTCTCCTTTCGTCCCCCTGTCTTTTTCTCCTGCCCTCAATAGAATGAGTAATTCACCAAACATTGTTAATCCTCCTTGCATGAAATATATTTAGAAATTTTCCAGTTCTGCTCGTAGTACACAATTTAACTAGTCTACTTCATATCAAAATTAGTCTTACTTTAAAGTCTGCATAGTGGAGAGGAGTTGGAGTACGAAGAGTGGTGAGTGTATCTGCACCAGCTATAGATATGCAGCATTTGGATTTATATTTTGAACTGGAAAACAGACTGACAATATGGATTTATATTTGACTGGAATTCTGTGATCATTCTGAGACCCCCACCTATATAGTTGGAAATGTATGACATCCATCTGACACATTACTTTAAGGAGGACAAGACACAATGATATAGTCTCTTGGAGTGCAGTATCATGAAAAGTAAAATAACAGAAGAAAAATTTCTTCTTTTCATCCTATAAAACGAACTACAAAGATCTCTTTATCCATGTGTTTTAAAAGCCATTATCTCATTTTTTAATGCACAGTAGATAGCTTTAATCCTTCTGTATCTAGGAATCTGGAGACATATTACTCATTCATTAGCATATATAGATATATATATATATATAAATTCTCAATTGTTATATTTGTTGGTTATAAGGTTCTCATAATCTCATATTTAAATAAAATTAGATAAATCTAAATCCATGTATACAAATATTTATTCATTTCTAAATATCAAATATTTATTATTACTCATTCATTAGCATATATAAATACTCGGTATATTTTAATTAATTATAGGGTTATTATAATCTCATATTTAGATAAATCTAAATCCATGTATAGAAATATTTATTGAATTTGTGTAAAACTCAATTCTAACTAATCCTGACCTATTTACCATCATTTACTTGAATCCTTGAAGTAATTAGACTGCTATTTTTATTACAAATACATTTGTATTTCCCTCTGGTTTAAGATCATTTTGGCTAATCTAACTTGAGTTTACTAACAAAGGACTATACAAGTATAGTATGCAAATCATCATTTAGAAATAATTTGTTTAGGAAATACACAATTTACATAAAATTTTGAAAGGAAACTTGGGAATCAGATTTGTTGTCTAGCATATGTTGTATGCTAAATATCCTGGGGACCAATCAATAATCTTAAGACACTTATGCATATTTCATACTGGAGTATTTCTTAAAGTCTGTGTGTAACACAAATACAATACTTATCTATGAAATTCTCAAAAAGTCCCAATTTGTGATAAGCTATTTTAAAAAG
Organism: Eospalax fontanierii; assembly: GCA_035773235.1. Lineage (NCBI taxonomy): Eukaryota > Metazoa > Chordata > Mammalia > Rodentia > Spalacidae > Eospalax > Eospalax fontanierii. The sequence goes on along the minus strand of CM069537.1, from coordinate 35,355,069 downwards.
AACTCATGAAATTTTCACATTTAAATTTTTTATAATTTTATTTTATGTGTATGAGTAAATTTGTCAGCAGGTATGTAAGTGTATCCATGTCATGTAATGCCAGCTAAGATGAAGAAGGCTTCAGATTCCCCTGGAAATGGAGTAACCTAAGGATGTTAGCTGCTGTGTGGGTGCTGGGAATCAAATTCAGTTCATATGCAAATGGAGGCAGTGCTCTAAACTTCTGAACCATCTCTCTAGTTCCTCACACTTACTTGGAACAATAAATTCCCTGTCTTTTAAGAAGGTCAAACATGGCAAGCAACAATTTATGAAATCATGTATTATGTGAACTGTTTAACTTGGTTCTTCCATATCAACTTGGAAAGATATTGATCTTCCATAATTTACCCAACAAAGATGCTAAAGTATGCTAGATTTCATTCTTTTCAAAGTTAATTATTATATAAACTTTTAGTGAGGTGGTTTTCTAAAGAATGGGGATACAGGATAACAAGGAAATGCTGAACTTTATGTATATTTTGCTAACAACATTTTGGAGGAGTTGATTAGGCCGGTTGATTTTCATTTCTTTGATGTTCAGTTTCTTTATTTGAAAAATGACACAATTCAATGAGCTAATTTCCCAAATTACTTTTACTATAATTTCTCTTACTGTTTTTCAAAGATCCGTATTTCTTCTTTGTACTTTGTATTTCACAGACATTCCTATTAAAAGCTTGATGAAAAACAATGACTGCTAATAAAGACAATGATAACAAGATCTCAAGACACTTCAAGATATAATGATCACAGTAGTAAAAAATAAAAAAAAAATTGAAACAAAACCAATTAAAATAGGCTACATAGAGTAATGGAAGAATAATGCAACTGTACCATTTGTGTTTTTGACATGAAATGTTTGAAGGCTGTCTATTGTCACAGTGGAACATTAGGTTGCTTTAGAATATTTTATTGGAAATAGGAAATCATTTTGAAATTAACATCTTCATATATTGTCTCTATTGTGGAAGGAGGAGGAGATACCTGTTAAAGAAATGCAGAGTAAAATCTGACCCTCTACAGTAGCCTAGAACCTGTGATGGGCTCCCTCCCTCACTCTCTCCCTCTCTTTCTCCCTCCCTCCCTCTCTCCCTTTCTTACTCCTTTCCTTCATTCCTTCCTTCCTACTCTTCCTTTCTTTCTCCCTCCCTCCTTTCCTTCCTTCCTCCATGTTTCTGCTCACTATTTTACAACCAGTTACTTTATTGAAGTTTTCAGACTCATTAATGTTCTAGTTTAGGGGCTGAACACACATATTGACATTAACTCAGGCTGTTACAACAAAAGCTAAATTGCTGTTACAGTTTAACTCAACCTCAAATAGCTGCAGTAACTTGTGAAGTGGCAGTCTTTTAAGGTGTCATCCTAACCCTGCCAGTATCAGCTTTTTCTACTAAAAATATACTTAGAAGACAAAGACACATGAAAGACTTTCCATGGCTTCTGAGTGGTTCTATTAGTTGTACCCATTTATTAGCTATTCATCACACCAATTCATTCTTTCTATTAAAATGTACAGAATATTCCAGATAATTTGCAAAGATTACTGCTGTTTCTCATTCTAACATCTTATTTTAATGGAATATAGCTACATATATAGAGGTATTTTTAATTTTTTTCTAAAAAAAAGTAAATCCAATTACCAAATGCATTAAATCTCTGTGTTAAGAACCTTATTTCTGAGTCGCAGTGACATGAACAATTTAAAATGGTACATGAGGGTGGCATACTTATGAGGAATGGGCTCTTGGCTACTAATCATTTCTTAAATACATCTGAGCAAACAGTGAGACTAACATTCTTATTACGAACAGGTTGTGTGTTACTATAGTTTGTGCTATCAAACTCTCTGGTAATTTCTGTGGAAGACTAAATATCCTAAAGATAGTTTTGTAGAACTCTTTAGGCTATTAAATGAACTTGTGCGATACAGTTTTAAGTAACATGGACAGCTAAACTTATGTTTCATGATTAGATAATTTAGGTTCCTTTTCTTCTGAGAAATTGGAATAGTTATCTCAATTTGTGTAATGACAATGTTGTCTGCAAATGTTGGCTTTTATTATTTTGCTGTTACTCTCTCTTGATACAAGAGAATTGGAGAGTAAGTTTCTAGTTTTCTCTTTTTGTCACAGGTGGAAGCAATCCTTTAAATGCACACGTTACTGTTAATTCTCACCCAGGCCATGGCTCCTCTTCAGGTCACTTTTTACTCTAATAAATATTTCTACTTTATCTGAAAATGCTGGCTTAATTTTATTCTTTGATGACAAATTCCAGAAATGAAGATATTTCATTATAACTGGAAACCAAGTAACCTGAACTTCAGAGTTTTTCTGGATTCAAATCCCATATCTTTCTCAGTTCAGTTTTTGAAGCATTTAGAGCATCTTCTTCATGCAACCAAAGGGTACCCATAGCATGTACATCCACTGCTAGTTTCTTGGACTCCATGAGGGAAATCACATGAAAGCATGATTGCCAGCACCAACTGTACCATTTATTTTTGCATTTACATGCAGGAGCTGATTATCAGCTATTTCCTCAGCAATCTTCCCTTGCTTATTAAAAAAAAAAAAAAAAAAAAAAAAAAAAAAAAAAAAAAAAAATGGTCTTCAAGTCATTTTTCCTAGAGCATTTGAATTCCCCTCTTTTCTTTTGTCCTAAATGTCTACAAAAAATTACTTCTCTACGCCGAAAATGGAAGTATTCAAGCTGCAACATAAAGTTTAGATTCTTTCTCTATTTGGGGTGTTTTTAAGACAGAATCTCCCCACAGCCCCAGCTGGCCCAGAACACACTGTGTAGAACACGTTGGCATTTGTCTCACAAAGATCTGTCTGCTTTTTTTTACTGAACTTTTTTTCCATCAGTAAAAGATGTATATGAATTGTGACATATATAATCAGATAAAAAGATCAAAATGTGGTTCTCAGTAAATAATCAAAATACTAATATATTAATTTTAAAAACATCCTGAAATTGAAAAAGCAAATATCTGTCTGAAAGTACTAGTTAAATCTTATTTAAATCTTTGAGACAAATCTTATTTAAATCTTTGAGACGAACCAGAGATTCATGATAGATTTTAGCTAACGTTTTTTGCTTTGTTTTTTCAGTAATAGGTATTGAATGTGTATCACTTCCTGCCTGTATCCAACAACTACTGAGCTGAAACCCAGCTTTACTTTAGTTTTTTTTGAAACAAGGACTCATTAAAATATGCAGGATGGGGCAATGGGATAGGGGATCTAAATACTACCAAATTACATTGTATGAAAATTGCAAAAATTCATTTAAAAAAGTCCTCCTAACTAGCTAGGGTTACAAGTCTCTGGCACTATATTAAGCAGGATTCTCTAGAAAAACTGAAGCAATAGGTGTGTGTGTGTGTGTGTGTGTGTGTGTGTGTGTGTGTGTGTGTAGCTAAAAGGGGTTTATTAGATCAGCTTACACAACAGAGGCTGAGTAGCCCAACTGTTAGGACAGTCTGTGCTCCAGCAAACCAAATCTGGCTACCTCTCCTCGATAAGCCAATTAAAATAACCAAGATAATAGTGACAAACAGAAAAGGGAGATTTGATCAATATGATAACATTAGAAAGAGGGACAAAGATCCAGTGACCTCCTAAGACTTTCTTCAGTGTCCTCACATCAGGGTAAGGTTTAAATAGAAGACAAGAAATGCACAGAGCTAAGGAGTCAATCCAAGGTTTGGTCCCCTGCCCAACTTTGCTTCAGCTCCAAGTCTCTACTGCAAGGTAAGTCTCTCCTGTAAGGTCATCTGACACTATAAATCTTTATCCAGGTGACAAATTTCTCTTCTTAGGACTTCAGCCTTTTATTATCCCAGTAGGAAATTTCTGGGGAAATTCTAAGTTCTTGGAATCCATTCATTCAATAGACTGAGAAAAAAAGAGGGGAGCACACAGGTGTCTCCTTAGAAGCTATCCATTCATATATTCATTCCTGCTAGACAGGCCGGTTACACAAGTTTAATGGCATGTCTGTCCAATTCAGATAATCCTCTCTAAAATACCATCAAAAACATGCCCAGAGGTGTATTTCTAAGGTGATTACAGTCAAGATTAAGCATCACAGTTACTTTATCCAGTTGTGGCTGTTCTTTTAAAAATATATTTTACCAATATTTTAAAATTTCATATGTGTATGCTATATATTTGTAGCATATTCAGCCCCCAGTCATTCCCAAAATTCGTCCAGCATCTACTCATTATATTCTAAACTCTCAAATTTTTCAGTTCCATTTTTTGAAAAATATTTGTATCTGTTATTTTTATATGAACAAGTGTACTGCCTGCATGTATGTAAGAGTACCCATGTTGTGCAATGTCCACGGAGGTCAGAAGGTGTCAAATCCCCTGGAACTGGAGTTAAAGACAGTTGTTAGCTGCCATGTGGGTGACTGAAACTGAACCAGTTCCTATGTAAGAGCAGCCATTGCTCTTAACCACTAAGACATCCCTCCACCCTTTATCCTTTTTTTTTTAAATAACCCACTCAGTCTCATTTGTGTTGTCCGTATATTCCTGAGTGTAGTGAAATCCACTGGTTCATGGACTCTATCAGAGCCTTGTCTTTCAAGAAAACTGAGTCTTCTGCCCCAAATGCCATCAACTGTCAGTAATTCCTCATCTGGAAGTACAGTGCTTCCCTCATCCATGCTAAAATGTTGATTGGCTTGATCTTGTGGAGGTTTGTGTGAGCAACTTCGGCTGCTGTGAGTTCATGAGTGTTGTGGTTCTGTCATGTCCAGATACACTGTTTCTCTCCACTTCTTTCTGATTCCCAGAAAATAAACCTTTCTGCTCCCTCTTCTATGATATTTCCTGAGTCTTGGGAGGAGGGTATGAAATAGCTATGGATATAGATGGTATAGATATAGATATATACATATCTGTATGTGTGTACCATTCATTACAATTCTTAATGGTGGTGATACAACAATGAAAAAATTCCTTATATACTGTTGGAAGGAGATAGATAAAATGTTGTAAGTTAGGTGACAGTGAGCACTAAGGAGAAAAAATGCTTAGTATAAAAAAGTGAGATTAATACTAGGAAAGGGTTTTATTTAGACAAAAATATTTACAGAAAATCTTTCTCATGATGTAGCATTTTGAAGAAGTGAGCCATTCAGATATGTGGAGAAAGACACCCCAGAGGAAAGAGTATATGCAAAGTTCCTGAAAGAACATAGATTTGGCCACTTGAAACCCCACTGAGAGGACAGCATTTTTTGAGCAGGGCAAAATAAAAGAGGGTTGTAAAGATGCAGTGAGGGGGAAAGTGCATCCTAGCAGATTACTCTAACAGTGTTGACAACATTCTTCATGCACTGGAAAGCATTAACAGTGTTCTGAGTAAGAAAACGACAGAAATGGAACTGATCTTTAAAGAGATTTGTTTTTGTGTGAAGCAGTAAAGTCAATCACAAATAGAATTAAGAGCTTGGGCAAGAGCTGATAGTGCTGATCTTCATGAATAACAATGGATGCCGTGAGAAGGGACAGAGCTATGAAATATCTTGAAAGTAAGCAAGTTTTGCTCTTGATGGTTTATATGATAATTGCCCAGTATTGGGGAGTTGTGTTAGGATGAAAGCTTCCTGGAAAATCAGTGAGAATAAGGTCAATGACAGGCTAAGGATGAAGTGAGAGCTTTGGTCTTGGAGGCAATAGGTCATGAAATAGCATGAATCAATTCAACACGGGAAATCATCTTTTGGTGTTACAATTGGAATCAGAGTGGTAATTAACATCGTGTTACCAGGTGATCAGGTAGGCTCATGCCAAACACACTTAACTCAGTTTATGTTGGAACCTACAGCTATATCGAAAATGATGACCCTAAATATCTTATGTTCAGGACAAGGAATTAGTCTAAAGTCAATCAAATTAGGGTTAAGGACAAGTCTAAGTTGAATTTTTTTTTTTTTTTTTGGCTTTTGCTCTTGCAGTATGTGTGATTGACCCAAGAACTAGGTAGGCCAGTCTTACATGGAACTGTGTAGGAAAGTGGAAGGGTATAAAAACATAATAAATGTGAAATAGAAAAATATTTGTTGGATCAAAGTGGTAAGGTTTAGAGAAAATTAATTCTAAAGGGTAACAGTTCAAAAAGGAGACATTCTCAATGGCATTTGCTGTTTCATCATACAAGACAAAAGTCCCAACAATCTGTATCTGCCAGAGCGACTTCTTTACCCTGACTCTACCCTGTGTCTCTTCTGCTTTGGTTATATGTTTGATTTTTACTGTGAAGAAGAGAAGTTAACATCTTAAAACATACTAAATAAATCTCAAATAATCTTCTCTCCAGGTTGGAGAGCTGGATCAGTGGTTAAGAGCACTGGCTGCTCTTACAGAGGACCTGGGTTTGGTTCCCATCACCGACTGTTCATAACTCCAGTTCCAGAGGATCCAGTGCCTTCTTCTGCTCTCTGTAGACACTGAACAACATGGGTGCACTAATACACACAATTATATATACATATGTACATGTGTGTGTGTGTCTGCTGGAAACACACTCATAAGACAAATACATAGTTTAAAAATATATATTTATTAAAAAGAAATATGTACTCTCATAGTAATTTAAAACATCTCCCTTTCTTAGAGAAGGTATTAGATTTCATTAGAACCGGACCCATCAAAAAGTGCAACTTAAATCAAATAATAGGGTATATTCATCGTATTCTAAGTAGCTCCTCTGTCTACAGGTAGCAATACTGAAGCTATTACCATTGCCTATCATTCCAGTACTCAGTTCAACCAAGTGATATTGCTACAGAAGACAGTTGTGTTTGCCTTAGGAACAAGATATAAAAGGCTGCCACATATTTCAGTAATGAAAATGAATGATATTAAATGCAACATTTTAAAAACATAAATAATTTAAAAATTATATATTGTAACTAGCAAATTTATAAACAAAATGTGTCAACTTTTAATCAAAGACAGTATCTAAATATTTCTTCTCTAATACAAACATAGTTAATATAAGAAGTGAATGTGCACTCAAAATATGTTGCATTTTCCAGCAATATAGACATAGGATATAACTTATGTCTACCTTTTATAGTAATACATTTGGCTTTCATTGAAACTACCAAGTAAGTTGCTAATTAAGTCACTGAATGTCTGATTTAAATTTCACTTGTTTCTCATCTGTAATTCTCTGTCACTTGTCACTCAACCAAACATATATTTACTGACTATTTATTTATTTGTCTTATTAAGATCGATTCTCTCTGTAGCTCCAGCTGGCTTGAAACTTGCTATGTAAACTGGTCTGGACTTAATCTCACAGAGTGCTACCTGCCTCTGTCTCTTGAGGGCTGGAATTAAAGGCATGTAACACCACGCCAGGCTCCATTTTGAAAACTTTTTAAAATTTTAATTTCATATTTTTAAATTTTAGTGTATTTCATATAGAACATCTCAATCGATCTTAATCACCTCTATACCACCATCCTCACTGGGACTCTCCCATAGCACAGTGCTCTCCAGAGCTATGAAAGCGAGCCTTTGGGGGAAGTGGCTTCCAGGTCAATTCCAGCTCCACTACTCCAAATCCTATCTCTAAAGTATATTCTGTCTTCGGGAATAGGTTCTTACTTTCAAATTCTGGGAGGCATTCAAGGGCTGCCACAATAGCCTGTGCAATTTTGGAAGTCTCTTGGACTATCCTGGCAAACTGGTGTCTGATTTATAAAGTCTTTTCATATACTTAAATCTTATAGGTTACTGCCAAATGATTTCTTCTTACAATTTCAGAGTTTGGGTTTTAACGTCGAGATCTTTGATTCATTTGGAGTTGAATTTTGTGTAAAGTGAAAGATAAAGGTGTAGTTTCATTCTTCTACAGATGGAGATCCAGTTTTGTCAGCATCCTTTGCTGAAGATGCTGTCTATCTTTCCTCCAGTGAGTGTTCTCAGACCTTTCCCAAATATTAGGTGGCTGAAATTGCCAAAAGACTCACATTTGAGTCTTCAGTTATATTCCATCTTTGCTTTGTTTTTAACTCTGGGATTACTCTTTTCATTTTTTTTCTTGCTTGCAGTGCATGATTAAGGACCCCTCTGACATTATTTAATATTGAAAGCAAATATAATTTTTAGTGATGTATCTACAAAAATTCAACTAAAATCTGCTGTACTGATATCTTAGAAATTTTGTACTAACGTTTCCATGCTGGAACTAAATTTCAAAATCTTCCTCTCAAATACCTGCTATTTGACTTTTTCTCCATCACCCAACTATCTAGTTAGTGGGTAGAATAATCTCTCAACCAAATACAGACTCTAATAGAGTTTTCAATAACAGTCCTGTTACAGTTAATAAAGCTGATTGGATCTCTTAATTAGCTCAATCATGTATGCAATATACCTCCTTTTTTCTTAATTGACACATACCAGTTTTCCAAGAAATTATGTCAAGCTTGGTTTAAACACAAATTTATAGGTGGTTACTTCATGAAGGAGTTTCTTTGTTCTGTTCTAATAAGCTCAGAAAATATTAGGCATGTGTGACTCTTCAGATAAAAACACTCATTATCCAACTGCATATTGTTTCAAGGGCTTTTCCACAGAATCCTTCTGACTATGAGTATGTTTTAGCAAGGAACAGCACTGCCCCCTAGAAGATCAGCCTGAGTTCTCAGGTCTGATTATCCAGGATTGTTGAGTAGTCAGTAGGAGGGTTAACATCAGTGCCAATTTTATGTGATAGACATCTAGATGCCCAGAGCATATCTCAGAACATTCTCCAGTATCCAAGTATCTAAATTTCTTAAGCAAGGAGTCTCTAATTCTACCCTGTATCAATCCTGAGTCTTCAGTCAGAGCTAGTTCTTATGAAACATTTTTTAATCACATTGTGTAAATTGAGTTCTCTTTTTTTTCTTCTTTGGGTCTACCCAAGTTTCATGAAGACATACTTCTTAACTACATTGTATTCCTTAGCTCCATACACAACTTTTCTTCCTTAATCTTAAGTTTACCTCCATGTAGATGCTGAGTGTTTTTCAATATGTCTGGCATCCAGGCAAATAATTTTACATGTAGATATAAACTGGTAGTTTTGAGAATTTATAGACTAGAGTATACTTAGAAATCTTAGACTGAAGCATTGTAAATTTTGAAGATAAGCAATACAAGAGGTTAGAGAGAAGGAAAGGAAAAAGGAAGGTGTAGTTCTTAAGAAGGGAAACAGGCAGGGCTTGGGATGTAGTGCATTAAGAAGAGTGCTTGCCTTTAATTCATGAAGCCCCGGGTTCCCTCACCAGCGCTGTGCAAAGCATGATGTGGTGGCACACGCCAAAATCTTAGCAATGCGAAGGTGTAAACAGGAAAATAATAGGTTCAAGATCATACTCTGCCATCCTGTGCTTCATGAACTGTTTCAAAGTAAAAAGAAGAAAACACCAGGAACATGTGAAAGTAGGGAATCAAACCTTTAGGTGAGAAAGCAATTATCAACTGTGCTACCATAACAGTAGAACCTTATTCTTAATAAGGTCAGTAATGCTAATTAACCTTTAATTTGACAATAAAGACCAGATGTCATCAATTATCTTAACTAAGCAATTGCTATGGTGAGCATCAAAGGCCAACTGAAATGAATTCAAGAGAAAATGAGAACAGAGTAGCCATAGGCAGTGACCACATTTAGTATGTTTTGTTGAGTTTTGCTACAAGGAGAGCTAAGATGAGACAAAAATAAGCAGAGCTTATAGGACCAACAAAGATTTTTTTTAACTGATAAAAATATCAGAGATTACATGTTCATGGGAAGAAATAAGAAGACACAGGGGTAAATTGAAAACTGTCATGAGATGATCTTGTAGAACGAAGAGGATACGGTTTTATGTACCAATGGAAAGGTGAACTTTCCCCGGAGCAGAGGAGGTACATTTGGAGTCATAAGACTAAAAGTCCAGTATGTGACATGAACCTAGATGTCTCTATGAGATTTGGGGGTGAATTCTGTCCATAATTCTCTTCTGATATGGCATAATTCTCTCTAAAATGGTTTAAAACTAATCACAAGCTGAGATTGTTAAGGTAGGAAGTTAGGGGTTTAAGAAGACAAACAAAGATTTTATATAATTATCAAGGTCAAAAAGTGGATTGATGTTCAAAGAATATACGTAATCTGATGTATAAGCAATATCAAAGGCTCACTTTAGTGTGAGTTAGTTAGTTGTGTACATTGACATTCAGTTTGCTTAATTGCATGATACAGGTGTAGAGTAAGCAGCAATTTTTATTTGATCAGGATTTCGCTTGCAAAAAAATAAATTTAAAAAAACTATCATGCAATACAGTGACCAAAATGATTGAAGAGGAAATTCAGTTAGACTAAAGAGGACAGAAGTAGGTAAGAGGAAGTATAAACATGTAGAATCAATAGATTGAAGGTCTGTCTGGATATTGTTTCTGGATTTGTAATACAAAACCGAATGAAGATGGTCACAAATATGTTCAGATTGTTAAACTGTGATAAGAGAGAAAGAAAGAGTAATACTTAAAATTGAGAATAACATAGGGATGGAGTCTTTTGTAATGACTAAGTCTAAATATTAAAAAAAGATAGAGAAGAGACAGAGAGTACAAGAAGAGGCTCCTGGAAGAAGTAATGCCCAACAAGTAAGTAACCGAACATCTACTGTGAAGCTGAGCTGCCAAGAATTCAGATAAGAGTCACAGGCAGATATATGCCAGGATTAAATTCCTTCAAGGAGTCAGAGAAAGTGCTTTAATCGTTTACAGCAAAAAGCAGTTTTCTTTGATGGTGTCAGCTGTTACTCTGGTATCCACACTTTCTTACAGAAATCACATATCACAAGGATGACTGATTGGTCTCAACCTCCAGATGAGGTCTCTTAAGGTTAGTCAGATTCTCTTCACCAGTCTCTGGTTAAAGGATGAGTTGTTATTTGGCTTGTGACGATGAAATTTCACAGAGTTTTCATTGCTTATCGTAAGTTTATTCTTATTTTTTTCTTTATCTTGATGGAGTTTGCAATGTGACAGTATTTTTATTATTTCAGTGGTTATTGTATATGAATATAAAGCTTGTGCCCCTTCCTATCATCCTGAAAATAGCACAAAAAAGGGGAGAGAAAAATTCAAATAACCAAAGGTTTATTGTGTTTACTATGAAGCCAGTCCCCTTGAGAATTTCCATTTATATGAATCAATAAATTTCCTTATTGTTTAAAGATAAGCCCTTTTGATGAAAGTTTTCTCTTATTTGGACAAAATCAGATATATAATACATATGCAAAGAAGATTACAATTGCTGATAAAATTGCATATGAGATAGAAAAACGTAAATGGAATCATTGAGCAATCTTCACTTCATGGAATGCCATGCTTTTCATGGGCACACTAAATTATTGATTATTTTAGTTCTCCAGAATACCTGCAGGTATTATATTATGTCTTACTTTAGGGAAGCTAAATGTCTCATTTTTATAAACTGAATTGTGAATATTTAATTTTCCAATACATAAGATTTGAATAGCCAGTAAAAGATATAATCTTTTTGAGTATCTGAGTAAAACTGGAAGTCAAGCTGGTGATAATATAAAACAAAATTGTCCCAATAGTAAGAAAAATAAAGAATATTTAAATGAATAAAACGTGTACCTTAAAAATAAATTATTCAAAAGACGAATTTTTTGACCATGTAGCTCTCACATTCTCAAGAAAAGCTGAGGACACAGTTCATAAGAATATGACAGCTGCTATCTTACCAGTGTCCTTAACCAAGGATGAAAATGAGGTGGAGAATGACAGCAGTAGAGAGGACACCGAGTATGCAACACTGTCACTGGAACATAGACATTCTATGGGACACAGGAGAAATAAATTGAAAGGAATAAAGCAAAATATTTTTAACTGCATCTAATGAAGCAGGAAGATTATTAGATTACCCTTCTCTGTAATTCCCTCCAACAACAGTAAGATTAACCATCCTGTCCATGGTCCAGTTTGTCCCTATCATGTCAGCATTAGAGCAATGCTTACTATGGAGTGTTAGCAATTACTGTAAGGTTTGGGTCTTTATTCAGATGTTGCTTTGTTATAAGTAAATGTATTTTCATAAAAACTGTATTGTGATTGTTGGATCCTAAAAAGAAAGAACATTCAAGATAAAGACAAAGTTATTGCACATAGCAAGGTTCTGTACCCACTCTACTTTCTGCCATCATGCAAAGAGATTTGGAGTTCTTTGCTATTGTAGCTTAGCCTTACAAACATTGGCCATCAGCACAGATCCCTAAAACATATACCTGGATATGCATATACACGTACACATGGTATCTAAATCAGATAGTTTAGCTAATTTCAAGAAAGCCCATGTGACGCTGGAAATAGGTACGTCTGTAGAAGAGCTGAGACTGCATATGTAATCACGGGCTGCAGTGTAGCGAGGGTAAATTAGATCCATGTAACATGCTAAGTAACATGTAAGTGCTAAGCACTCCAAAATGCTTTTTTTGAAGTTTTTCTTGAACTACTTGCACTTACCAATTGTTCCTACTGCATACATCTCTGCCACACATTTCTGGAAATACATCTGGAATCTTTAAAGGGCGAGGCAAGATTAGTTGTCTTGGTTTCCCTGAACAGCTACCAGTTTCCTGCTTTTTTGCTCATCTTGCTGCACAGATGTCTTCTATATCTGCCAACATAAGAAAGACTGCTTCCATAGTTAGTGAACATCAGGGGCACCATCACTGTGGCTCCTGGAGTCTGTGATGAGGAATCTGATGGCAGACATCCGGGGAGCTGAGGTCTACCAAAGCAGCATGGTCTGTGTCTCAGTAAAAGGGAAAATTGTTAACTAAGCTGAAATCACTGATACTGTTGATCTCTCACGGCATCAGGTACCTCAGAAATTTGGATAAAATAGCTCATTTGCTCTAATATTCTCTTTCTTTCTGTCTGATTGTCTCCTCCTTCATTCTGTTCCTCTCCTTCTTAATTCCCTCCCTTTCTTTTTCATTCTTTCTTCTTTTCAGCATAAGAAGCAGTTAATTCTATAATACTAGACCAAGTGACTTTGAAAATAACTAACACTATTCTATATTCAAAGTGATTCCCTCACTTCTTTGGTAGCCTTAGTCCCTTTGAACCTAGCATCGGATACCTTACCAAATTATTTCCAAAATGGATCCACAGGTTTTATTACCTATCTCTTGCCTCGCCAATGAAACATGCACAGCAATTCAACAAGTGTATGCTGAAGTTTCACTCCTTACTGGGCATTATGTTGAGTAATAAAGACAGAGTGATAAATAAGAAATGATGGGCATTCAAGAATCTTGCATTCTATAGGCCTACCAGAAAAAAATGCAGTTCTTTGCAATTTGACAATTTCTTATACACTGTAGTAGCATAATTATAGGAATGATTTTTAAAATATGTGCAGATAACTTTTACCAAACCTTGTAACATAATGTAAACAAGCTCACTGAGTCATGTCCTCCTCTTGTGACTTGGACATATGAGCTTCATGCACTGATTATTCCTTTCCCTTTATTCCAAATACATATGAATGTGTGTATGGATGTGTTACATACAAAAGTTCTACCAATAGCAGTTACCTTATTGCAAACAATGAGAGAAATTGTAGATGTGTGTGCGTGTGTTATTTTTGGCTTTTACTTCCCCATTTCATGATGAATATACTGGTTCAATAAAAGAACGAGGGAAGCTTTTACTTGTGAGCACCATTCTGAGAAAATTCTGAAAGAACTGGTTCTCAGCAGTGGAAGTCTAAACTTTTCCTTCAAATGGATGCTAAGAGCCAGGCTGTTTTTTATTAAGGCATAACTATAATGTGGCAGAAACACCACACATAATGATAGAGAACATCGATGTAGCTTAAGCAATAAATATCCAGAGAAAGAGACAGCATAAGAAGAGACAGCAGCAATTTCAAAATATTAAAACTAATGGAGAAAGTAAGTATGGAGAACTGGAAGTCAAGGTGGCATAGATGGCTCCAAGAAGGGCACACAACCTCTCAAGGCAAAACAAGTGATCTCACATGATATGCCTAAGATTGACCTAATACACAGTAATTATTTAGCAAGAAACAATGAATGAATAGACAAGGAACTGCGTATCACAGGTACAAGATTGTCCTATCACACAGTAATTACTCAAAATGAATGAATGAACAGGGTCACTGGATACTACATACCTAAGACTGACCCAATACACAGGTAAGGAAGAATGAATAAGTGATTCAAACTGTAAAAGTCTTGAACTCACAAGAATAATGGTTGCAAGACCATGAATGTCGTAGTAAGTAAAGTAATTCAAGCATTTTGAATACAGCAGCAATTGATTCCATTTTAGACTTTTAAAGAGAATTTAGGAAGGCATAATTAAATTTGCATTCTGCTGCAGTTAGAATGGTTTTGATTAATGACCAACAGTGAAGAAGGAAAAGGAATAACACTTAAGAGTTCACTGTAGCCATCAGCTAATATAAGTTACAACTAATGATTATTTTACACTTACTATGAGTTTATTATTCAAAATGATTTACATTCATTACCTTATTTGATCTTTTGACAAAACTCACCGATGTAGACATAACTTACATCTTTTTTTGAATCACAAAATTAAGAAATCTGCTCTAGTTCATAGAGCAAATATATATATATATATATATATATATAGTAACTACCAAGATTCAAAGCCAGATAGCCCTGTTCAAGATTAATTATTCTTAACTTCTTCCTTATATTCCACATCACCAGAAAAACTATAACTAATTATTTTAAGTATAGAATTAATAACAGAAAATGTCTAAGAAAGTTGTTAAGTAAGAAAAAACTTAAATAAATTTGGAACTGGATTAAGTGAGTATGTAGAATATGACTAAGAGAGAATGAATAATGAAATTTGTTACTTACTTGAGATAGTGATGAAGCATCAAAGGATGCTGACTATGGGGAGAAACTAGAAAGATGGGACGTTTTAAATGTGTGCTCAGTATCAAGCTACATTGGATAGATACTTAAGCTACTGATGTTGATGAAAATCTGAAATGGAGATTAGATATAAGCCATCAGCTTCAGCTGGTCATTAAAGTAAATGAGCATACATTCCTTTGAAGAATATATAGTGAGTGGAGTGGAGAAGGAATGAATTTTGTTCTACATAAAAATCAAAAGGTCCTAAAGAAGAAACAGCCAAGTCAACTCAGGAGAGTATGATGTCATAGAAACAGGAAACAAGTGTTTGAAGGAAGAAGCAGCCAGAAACGTTTTCATATACTGTAGGAATGCTTACTAAAATAAACCGGAAGTATCTAATGGATGTAACAGAAAGGAGGTAACTTAGGTCCATGAAAAAAACTGAATAGAATGTTACTGAAAATAAGAGAGTTTCAGCTTATGTTCACAAATCAATTTAATTTTGCTTAAAAATGAAAGGAAGGAGCTGAAGAAATGATTCAGCAGGTAAAAGTCCTCACTGCTCTTGCAAAGACCTTGAGGTCGTTTTCCAGCACCCATATGGTGGCTAACAACCATCTGCAACTCCAGTTCTATGGGAATTTGATGCCTTCTTCTGACTTCCATGAACACTTCACATGGGTGACTTACATACATGCAGGCAATACACTCATATACATAAAATAAAATATAATTATTTTTTAAATACAAGGATGAGATAAGAAAAATCTAATAGAGGACAAAGTAGGGAATATGCTTTGACTTATAGGCACAAGAAAGGACATTCTGAACAGGACCCAAAGAGCTCAGGCATTAAGATTAGCAATGGAAAAATGAGATGTCATGCAACTAAAAATCTTCTCTACAGGAAAGGACACTATTATTCAAGTGATGAGAAAACATACGGAATGGGGAAAAAAAGCACTTTAGCAGCTATGCATTTGAAAGAGGAATTCTACCTAGAATATACTAGAATATACAAAGAATTAAAAAACCCAAAGTACCCAATGAATAGATAATGAAAATCTGGTACATATATAAAATGGAAAATTATTCTGCTCTAAAGAAAAACGAAATCTTCAGGGAGGAAGCTTCCAGATCAGCTCTGTCTTACTTTTCCTTCAATTGCTCTGAGAAAACTCTCTGACCAATAACAACTTGGGGAAGAAAGGGTTTATCTCTTACATCTCACGTGTCACAGGGTTCATTAGGGAGCCCAAGGAAGGAACTCAGGGCAGGAACCTAGAGGCAGGAGCTGAAGCACAGGCCATAGAGGAATGCTGTTTATTGGCTTGCTCCCCTGGCCAGGCTCAGCCTGCTCTTTTATTAATAGAAAACAACCTGCCCAGGGGTGGCACCACCCACAGTGGGCTAGGCCCACTTGCAGCACTCAACAATGAAGAAAATGCCCCACAGACATGATCACAGGCCAGTCCAATGGAGGAAATTCTCCAAATGAGGCTCCCTCAACCCAGGTGTATCAAGTTGACACCAAATCTCCAACTCCATTGCTTCAATTTCTGTGAAGCTCTCATTGTTCTGGAGGATAATACGCAAGCTCCTAAGGGAGAAAATCAATCAATGGTTCAACCTCAGATTTAAAGTCTGGTAACAACAAAGACGAGCACAACCAACAACTGGTAGTACAGTAGTGGCACTTTTATCTTGGGGTAATCAACAGCTACCTAATTGCACATAAAACCCTCTCAATGAGCAAGCACTTCAAACATAGTCAAATACACATGGATGGAGAGTGTCTAGAAAAAACCCTACCAATGTCATAACCCTAGACAAATGTAATTTCTTATTGTATGTGAAATATGAATCCTTATATTTACAGACAAGTATATTGTCTACCACTTACCAAAGCTTCTTTTTGCAACTGATGGAGACTATTACGGAGTTCCACAAATGGAGAGTAAACTGTCTGAGTGATGCCAAGCCCTAAGTGACACATCTACAATGGAAGTGCTACACCTAAGTAAGCCTCATGGGACATAACAGAACTTACAGCAATGGTGACAGCATGCACAAGATCCATGCAGACTCAATCAGACAAAAACCCAGGACAGAACTGGAGAAAAGGGCAGCAGGCTCTAATCTTAGCCAAAAACCTATTGGTAACTGAATCCTGCCCGGTGAGGGAGAGTTGATCTTCTTTAAGGTAGTAACTTTAAATAGGCTGACTGAACCCCAGTGGAAAAACTTGCACTGAGGGACATCTGGATACACAAACTTGTCTCAACAAGCCTTAACATATTGGACAAAATGCGTGAACTCTATTGGGGATTGGGAGACTAAAGGGGAGTGAAAATGGGAGAGGGCATGTAAATATGATTAGGATGTTTTGTAACAGTTGCACAAAACTTCTATAAAAAGTATACACCGAGAAAAAAGTGAACTAAGAAGAGTTTCAGGAAAATGGATGGATATAGATGGGAGAATATTAAGCAAGGCCACCAAATCTTAGAAAATGAAAAGACCGCATGTTCTCATTCATATGCGGATCCTGGCCTACAATGTCTACATGTACTTATATAAATAAATACATATGTGTGTGTATGCTATAATATTTAGAAAGGGCCAATTTTTTAGAAGGCATACAAGCGAGTTCATATACTCAGTACACTTCATGTAAGTTCTTTGAATTCTATCTCCAGATATAAAACCAATTTTTGACAAAATAAGTCCTTATATGAGTAGAATATGATTCCATGAACGACTATTACTTTACAGGGAAATTTGAATCTTAAAACAAGAGTTGTTTTTTTTTTGTTTTCTTTTTTTTTTTCTACTTCTCTATGCCTGTATGCTGTAAATTTTTGGAAATACTGATAAATTTTTAAAAACTATTTAGTTATTGTGCATTTTCTATAATAGATCTTCATCAGATTTAGACACCCCTCCCCCATTTGTGTGCCCATAGCACCCCTGGATTTCCTGCATTCTGTCATGTATGTTAAATCCTATCTGATCAAGCATTTACACCCAGGCTTCCTTCAGTACAAATTATTCCACTGAAATCTAGTCAGCCCTCTCTGAAAGAAGGTCGACGCCCCTTCTCCCAACAGTAACCAATTGTCAAAATTTTTTATTGGAGCCTGCTGCCGTTTTCCGTTTCTATGCTGGGTTCCAGTCTGAGTGAGTTGGTACGGTCTTGTGAATGCTGTCATCATTGTTGCAAGTTCATATGAGCAAGTTCTCTGTGGCCTGAAAGCACCCGTTTCCTTACTTTCATGTACCGACCCTAGCTCTTACAGTCTTTCTGCCCCCTCTTCCGTAATGGTCCCTGAGTCATGAGTGAGTGAGTTTTAATATAAGAGTCCTATCTAGAGACCCGCACTCTACAGTCTCTTTTTCTTTAAACGTTAGCCAGTCATGGCCGTCAGTGGGCATTGAATTTTGTTGCATGAGGAAGCTATGCTGGTGAGACTCTGGAAATGTATTACTATATTCCCACCTGTGTGCAGGCTGGATTTAGTGACTCTCTTCTGATAAACAAAATATTAAAAAGTAGTAGAATGTAATTTCCAGTGCTAGGTTTCAAAATTATTCTAATATTCTGATATCTCTTTCCTCTCTTTTCTCTCTCGGTCTGTCTTTTTTCTCTCTTCTCTCCCTGTTTCTGCATCTTTTTCTTCCTTCCTCCCTTCTTCCTTCTTTCACATTCTTTACTCAGGGAAAATCCAGTTACTGGGTAACAAGTAGCTATAAGTTTAGAGGATAAATAGAAAATTCTCTTTGATGTAGCTAATCTACAGATTGCAGATAAGAGAAAATTTATCCAAAAAGCTATACTTAGAAAGTATATTTCACAGTCTTTCCTTTCACCTGAGTCAGATTGATATAGGAAACTTCTGAGCTTCGAACTGATGTTGGAAAAGAATGAGACTTTGGGAGAGCTGAGGATGCTGAAGGCTTTTTGAAAATGGTAGGTTTTAATAGCAGCCATTTAAAATTGCACTTAATTCTAGCCTCCTTCTGGTATTCATGTAGTTGCTAATCTTATTCATAAATAGAAGTTCCCCTAATCGCTATTTTCTAAGAAGTAAAAATATTCTAGTGAGTAAAATATTTCAAAGGTGATTAAATATACATTCCAAGTTAAGGTCACCCAAAAATAAATAAACAAAACCTTTTTGTTCTGTGCTCATGAAAGTCCTGTCTTGTGGGATGGAAGAGTCATAAAGAAAGTAAGTTTCCTAAGGAAAAGTCCATAAAACAAGAAAGTGAAATCTCAGATTAACAGAAGACTAAAGACTGTATGTAAGAGCTTGCAATTACTACAAGCCAGTTTCTTAGTGCAGCTTAGAAAGATGCTGGAAGACACACAAGTTATGTCTTATTTGGATTCTGAATCCACAAAAATGATGGAATATACTTGAAACTATTTTCTTAAATTATCGTGTCAGAGTGATTTGTGATAACTACAAAAACAAGTGAGAGCAATGGGGTCTAATTTTAAACACTACTTCTGCATTCTCAGCTCCTTTGTTCTCTTCCTCTCTGTGAGTTTCTGTCTCTGTCTCTGTCTCTCTTTCTGAACATTGTGGTAGAAATACAGATACCTTGGGGTCTCAAATTCTTGGGGAACTCCACACCAATCAATTACCTGCATTAGTGATATCTTTTATGGTTATTGGGCCAGAGTCTCAGTGTTCACCTGCCACACACCTACTGCTGCTAATACAGAAGAAGAAGACCCTCTAAATAAGATCCTGAAACACCAGACACATATAGCATGAGCATAGATTTTTTTAAAAAAATATTTATTTGGGTTATATTTTATTTGAGGTAGGGGAATACATGCCATGGCATGTATGTTGGTTAAAGGAAAACTTGCAGATTTAGGTTCTCTCCTCTCACCATGTGGGTTTTGAGATGGAATGTAGGTCGTCACACTTAATGGCAAACACCTTAATCTTCTGAACCAATCTCGCAACTCATTGTGAGTGCAGATTTTTAAAGGAGGTTGTAGCAGGAATTTCTCAAAGTTTTGTTTGTATAAATGACCAACATTTCCAAATATGAGCAGAGGTTGAAATTTCCCAAATATAACAACTTCCATTGTGAAATTTAAGCCGTGTTAGATCACTCAACTATGTGGTTTTTTTAATTGCTTTTTTCATGCCTCGGGAAACTCTTTAAGCCAGAAATTATTGTCATTTTCTAAAATACAAAGGTATATTAATCACTGGTGATCTGAGTTTGAAAGCCAAAATTACTTCCTAGGTATATTATGTAGAAGTAATAATAAAATTAATCAGGAAGTAGGGCTTTTTTTATCCAATAGGCAAGAGATTGGAAAACTCCATTTTGAATACTTGACAGCAACAACTGAGGTATTATTATTTATCTTGAATCATTTAAATAAAATAGAAGCACACTGAAAATGTTGTTACAGAAGAAAAGCAACATATACATATATTTAAAATGATACAGTGTGTCAAATGGGCTAATTTTAAAATTGGTCCTGATAAAGTATTAAGGAATAGAGAAAACTGAATTATAACCACATAAAATATCAATAGAAGCAGAATAGGGAATATTTGATTGAAATGTAACCTTCCTGCTTCGCAAATAATTTGCGATGGAGAGAACAATAGTCTTCAGAGCAATAAAAATAAAAATAAGAGATTAAAAGAAAAACGTAGAATAAAGGAACTTTAGAAAACAGATGGAACAAGAATGATAAAAAAACTAAAAATGCTGTTTATAACTTTAAATTGAATTTTTATTCTTTTTGATGATATGTACATGCTCATTTATTTATTAGGTTGAGTTAAAGCCTCCTTTCTGTCAGTCTTTCAGTTAAATTATGAACAAGAAGGATGCTATACCTGCCCTATTGGGGTAATATGAAATTTTTTCCCTTAAAATAAATATCTAGATTCTGAAAATTTGCCAGCCTCAAGCAAAGAAGGAAAATGGAATTGCAGGCAATACATTTTGTAAATGTCGAAACAAGTCTGGGAGTGGAGTATTTTTCTCTTGCTATATCGTTGATGGCAAGATTTCTAGCACCCAGAAGACTAGAGAATACAAAATGTGACTATATTGAGGTATTCTTAGGAATTAAGCATTCCAGAAATGGTGCAGTGTATAGATCCCTTAGGGAGGCTCCCAGTGTTTGATAATTTAATTGCACTAAGTCCTATTTACAGAAATCAGACAAAATAAAACGTGCAATCTCACATTCACAGGCTGATAAAATCCAATTTTTACTCAAAAATTGATTTTAAAAAAGTATTAATTCTTTGGGAATTTCGTGCAATGTACTGTGATCATATTCGCAGCCTCAGTTCTTCCCAGACCCCACTTTTCTACGCATTCGGTGTTACGTCCTCATTTTTCTATAAACTCATGAGACCCATACACTCTTGGGTATTTGGCCATCCACTGGAATGTAGCCACCCTCTCTCAGACCACACTCATGAGGAAAATTAGCTGTTCCTCTTCCGGCAGCTACCAGTTGTCAATAGTTCCTCAGCTAAGCGTTGTACTCGATCTCTACCTCTCCCATCCATGCTGGAATTTTGTCTAGCTTGAGCTTGAACAGGTCTTATGCATGCTATCACAATTGTTGTGAGTTCTGTTTCTTGGCAGTCATCCATCAGCTCTGGCATTTACCATCATTTCCAACCCATCTTCTGAGATGATACCTGAGTCAAGGTTTAAGATGTGATTTAGATGTTCTGTTTGGGGCTAAGCACACATAGTCTCTTCTTACTGTAGTCTCTGCATATTGACCACTTGTGGCATCCGGTAGGGGCTTTATTCCCCAGTTATAGAATAATTCCATGTAAATTATTTTTTCTCAATGTGTATTTTTTATGAATCTTTGTGGATTTTATACTACATGTCTCAGTTATGTTTGGGACCTCTCCCCCATCTATACCCCTTCATTCTTTTTCATGTATATTTTTATTGATTTTGTGCATTTCATACAAAACATCTCATTTATCTTTATATCCCCTAACCCCTCCACACACACCCATAGTCTCCCATAATGTATTTCATGCATTTTTATCATATATGTTAAGGCCTATCTAGTCAAATTACTATGCCCAGATGTCCCCCAGTACAAGTTCATCCTCTGGGGTGTATTCAGCCTTTATAGTCTCTCCCTTAAAGAAGACAAACTCTCACTCACCCATAATAATCAACTGCCCATAGTTCTTAGGCTTAGCTTGAGACTTGCTGCCCATTTCCCCAGTTCTTTGCTGGGTTTTTGTCTGATTAAGTCTGCATGGGTCTTGTGCATGTTGACACCATTGCTCCAAGTTCATATGAACAAGTTAGCAGAGGCCAGAAAACCTCTGTTTACTTATATTCATGCAACAGCTCTGGCTCTTACTCTTTCAATCCTCTCTTTCAATCCTCAGTGGTGCCTGAGCAATGGGTGGGTGGGGCTTAATATAAGAGTCCTATCTACCTCTACACCTAAGGCTTATGAACATAACAGAACAGGGGATAGAGAGACCATTAATACATCCCTAGCTCTCACAAACAAAGCTTCCTCGTACAGCAGAGTGTAATATACGCAGAAGACCACAACAAGCCAAGGTGTAGGAAATAAGGGACTGCAGAGTACATGTCCCTCATTCTTTTAATATGTATTTTGGCAAGCTTCTGCAGTATTATGTTTCCACATGACTTTTCCGAAAGGCCTTTAGTGTCCTACCCATAAGCCCTCGTCTCTCCTGCCTTCAAATCCCTACTCTGTTTTACCTCTTCTGTACTATTCTACCTCTCTTTCCTTTATGTCACTGCATACTATCTCCCTATCTCGAAGGCTTTCCCCTTTCACCTCCAATGGGCCATTACTAGTGTCCTGAATGATCTAGACTTTCAAACAGAAACATACACATCGAAATATTCAAAGATAATATTCTCTTATGAAAGAACACATGCCAAGTTTGTCTTTCTGGGTTTGGGGTACCTGACACCGGATAGTTATTGCCAACCCCATCTGTTTATTTCCAAATGTCATAATTTCATTTTTCATAAAAGCTAAATAGTGGTCCACTGTGTACATGTGCCATATTTTCATGATCCATTTATTAACTGATGAACATGGTTATTTTCTGACTATTGGGAATACAACAACAATGAACATCAGGTATCTCTGGGGTAGGATATTGTTTTTAGCATATCAGAAGGCCTTTTTAAAATAGATACATACATATACAAAGAAATTAGACATGATGTGGGCAGCAGCGGTTGACTTTCTTTTTGGTAAATTATGCTATGTTGTTTTCCTCACATTTGGGAGTCCATATTTCAGGATTTTCAAAACCAAATAAGAAAAGAGAAGACATGGACTCCCCAAATATGTGCTAAGCAAATCTTTGGAAAGAAAAAAACAAAAAAAGAAAAGGCATGAATAGGCACATATGAATTGCCCAAATAAATTCAGAAGTTATTAGTCTTAAATACTGGTGTCATTCACTCATTCACTTATTTCATTTATTCTTTCAGCTGTTATTGGCAATATGTCAGACACTAAAATTATGGAGATTTGGAGCTCTTTAGTGATGACTAAGGCAAAGATCCTCTTCTACTGTAATTCACACTTGGATGGAAGGACTAGATATGGATACTCAAGCATGCACACACTATTATAGTCCAGTTAGTGTAAATGTTCTGAAGACAAAACTCAAGTAAATCAGTAGTAATGATGAAGAATATGAGAAATATATGTGTAGCTGAACACCTCTTTGAGAGGAAATGCTCTTTGAAGAAAATATACAAGTAAGCCTGGGGAAAAGAACATTCTAGAAAGAAAATGAAGTCTTTTATAAACTAACAAAAAGAGAAAATTGCCAGAAAGTCAGAATCATGAAGAGATGGAGACAGTAGGACAGATGAGGAACATATGACTCAACACACATATATAACAGTTCACGTATGATTTCTCAGGCCATTTAGAAGGGCTTTTGAATTAATCACTAGCACAGTGAAAAGTCATTGGTCATGTCATGGTTATCTCCACTATCACCCTGTGGCAAAATTGCTATTCAGCTTTCTCTAAACCTAACTCTTTTACTAATCTCACCCCACTAAGTTTCTATATCTCAAAATCCCCCTATGAGGCATGAAAAATCATTATTCTATCTTAATGCACATAAATATTTTGTTCACTATTGACTGCTTCTTGTTCTTTACTTCTACACAGAAAGTGAAAATAGATCTTGTCCAGGTCTTGTGCTGGCAACCATAGCTACTGTGAGTTTATGAGGGCCACAGACTTGTCACATCCAGAAGACGTTATTCCACAGCTATCTTCCCAGAACTCTGGCTCCAAAAATCCTTTTTACTTCCTGAGCCTTGAAGTGAATAAGGTGTGATATAGAATCCCCATGCAGGGCTGAACATGTTTCAGTCACTTATTCTGTGCACTCTGACCTATTCTGAGTGTCTATATTAACTGCCAAATGTCATCCACATTTTATTCATGTAAAATATATAAATAAATAAATTTACAACTAAACTACAAATAAACGTTCCTGAATTTTTCTGTAAACTTCATTTTAACTCACATGAGATAAGGACCATAATATCTCTGATTCTCTGTTCTCAGCTTTAAAATAAAAACAATAAATTAGTAATATTCAGAGGATTATATTCATGGGTGCTTATTTTATGTGATGTTTCTCACAAATAATCCATTTTCAAATGAGGAAACTGAGGGAGAGTTAGGTAATTTGTCTTAAATGCAATGTCAGGAAGAGGTGGATTAAAAATTTGAAGGCATTATACAGTGGTGTATGCATTTAAAAAGCATACAATCTTTGCTTTAAAATGAATGTGTGTACAAGAGAATGCTTCAAATATATTTTTTCATCAATTCATTATTTGACTTATTTTATGTCTTCCCCGGGCATTTTCTCTAGCTTTCATTGTGACTCAATCAATGGATAAAGATATCCACATTAGCCCTGAAGTAATGTCAAACACATATTTTCAAACTCTTGCAAGACACTCATTTCAGTGAGAAACTGGATGGGCATTGGAAATTGTGTATGTTCACTAGCTTGCAAGTGGCTGTGAAGGACAACACTACGCTATAACTCACATATGAGCTGACCACCACATTTTCACAGTCATCACCCTGTGCCCATCTTTGTCCTTTTAAGGAACACAAAAGCTGGATGAGGGTTCAGTGCTATGGTGTTGTATGACTTTTCCTAGAGAGACAGGAAAGAATGTCCATTCACCCCAGATAGGACCGCAACAACAGAACAAAGAAACAAATTCCACCTAAGTGTAGCTTGATGAACCAGTAAGTTTACTGCGGTTGTTTCAGGAATATGGATAGGGGTTACTTACAAGCATATAGGTGACTCAAACACAGCTGGATTGCTGAAAAATCCATCCCAGCATGGGTGAAAACTCACCAAAGCTGCCTAAGAGCTCCTCAAACAGTTTGCAGGCAGCTTGCCTTATTATAGTCTCCTCTCCCCAGCAATTTTTGCTGCTTTTATAACTCTGAGGAGAGACCTTGTGAATCTAACTTTCAGGATCTTCATGGCCCTTATAAGTTTCCTTTACTTGCATGACCTTGTAGGTTGTCTTTATTTTATGAGTCTTAGTGCACTCCCATGTCTCTCCAGAAGGAAATGCCTTAATTTGAAGGAAGTAACTCCATAACACATAGACCGAAGAACTTTTGGGTGTCATAGAGGAATTCAGAGTTACAGAAACTTTGGAAAAAATGAATAGAATAGATGAATAAGTTTGGGTAGGGGAAAGTTGACTGTTCTTCCAAAACTAACATCTAAAACTTAATCCCAAATCGAAGACATTTGGAGGTGGAGCCATGTAGGAAGCAGTCATACAGCAAGAGTGAATCTCTCATGAGTGGAGTTAGTGCACTTTTAGAAAGAGAAAGAATCAAGTTTTCTCCTTTGTGTTTCTGCATGAATATATGAGAAATGACTTCACCAGAGCAGAACCAGAGAGAGAAGCCTCATCAACTAACAGAACCAATTCTGCCAGTCTGGTTTTAGGATCTTTAGTCTCCAGAGCACTGAGAAATATAAGCTTGTTTTTAAAGGCACCCAGCCTTTATTATTTCTCTATAGCAAGCTGCAAGATGAAGATGCTTAGAAATCAATGACAGGCACTGGTGTCTGCTTGCAGGAAGCACATGGCATGTCCTCGGTGTCTGTGCTGTCCTTGGTCCTGTTTTTAGTTCTATGAATTTTCTCTCTGTTCTGATTGTTTCTTGAGCCTAATCATTTTCTTTATTCACTGTTTGTGATATTGACTCAGCAGTTTCCTATACCTAATGCATTTTAAATACCATCAGATTTTATTGTCCTTTTAACTATTTTCCTTGTTTCTTCACTCAGCATTTTATCTACGCTTTAATTTCCTTTTTCACATGGACAATGTGAGCCACTTGATAGCTACGTTAAGTGTCCCCTTTAAAACGCTCCCCGATTCACCTTTACCCTGCTTCGCTTTTCTTATTTATACTTAGCTTTGTCAATCTACTCCATTCTTACGTATTGTCCAATCCCTATTCAAACACCCCAGGACTTTTCTCTGCTTTTGTTCAATGATCTCATCCTTGTCACTGGTTAATATTTCTAACAAATGGAATCATACGTATATAATAATTTAAATGAAACCAACAAATGTAATTTAAGAAAACGTCCGGAGGTAGATGTTCTAAAATGAACTGTATTCCTTCTGCAGATGATGTTGCTGTTCTTTCTTGTGTTGGAATGCATTTTTTATTCAACTGCAGTGAACTTGCCTTTGTCTTTCTCCAAAAGTGAGTACATTTTTCCCACCCTCCGCTGACTCTGATTAGAGTAGGTATGCTTTACTTGCTTCAGTGTCCGGTTCTATCTAGGCATTACTCAGCTCTTGCACTTTAACCTGGAGTTGGAGGACTGGCTCTAGAGATTTTACTGGTTCAACAACTAAAAATATACAGGAAGGAAACCAAGACCACTGGCAGCCACAGGATGGAATTTTATATCTGCATGTATCATCTCTAAACTTGTCAATTCTCCTTAAACATGCCATTTTACTTACTAAGTGAGGATAATATCCTATCCAATTAAACTACTTTATAAATAATTTTTCCTGATTTGGAATAAACCGGTCATTTCAGTGAAGAGATTTGTGTGATGCAAATCAGACACGGGCAACTTTCTCTTTTTCAATGTTTAATTATCCAAAATGGCTTATTATATTCTTATTCATGTTCCTCCTTTGTGTTCTCATAGTAGGATGAAGGACAACTCCCCCAAAGATGCAAAAATATGTTGAGAATCCTGTGACTATAACCTTATCTGAAAAGATGTGGAGGTCTTTGAAAATGTAATTTAACTGAGACTCTTGAGATGAGATCGCTAAGGATTGTCTGGGTGGACCTGAATCCAGGTGGACCTGGCAAATATCTTAAGAAGAGACACTGAGAGAGGAGGCAAAGAGTTTATGAAGGACACTAGACTGTAGCTGGACAGAAGCAGTCCAAAGAACATAGACAGTCGATGGAGCTGGGAGAAACAACAAAACTCCCTGAGAGCATTTGGAGGAACTGCAGCCCTGCAGATCCCTTAACTGCAGACTTGTAGCCTCAAAAGTGAAACTGAGTACACTTTTGTTTTTTAAGCCACCTACTTGTAATTAACTATGACAGGAACCCAAATAATTAGAAAGCCCCTTTATGATAGATCCTTACCTTCCAGGTAAGAAAAAAATTCTTTTTCCTTTACTTGAAAGATCCTGCAATATCTAGAAACTGAAGGCCAGGAACATAAATTAAAAAGAAGGAAAATTACAGTCATATGTGTCCTCTTGAAATCCTTCCATTGGAACATCAGCATGGCATTAATATGCCCACGGGAAAGAAACTTGCACACAGAGTGTTCTCTTCTTTCCCTTGCCTTCTCAATCCACGCACCCACTTAACCTTTCTTTAACTGAAGCATTAAAGCGTGCTTTGAAGAGTATTTTATGTGGAGTCTCTGTGAGAAATCATATGTGAAAAATGCTAGAATATTAATTGGATTCTGCCTGTATTTACTGGAAGTTAAAGTATATTTAACCAGTAGCCCAAGCAATATAAATGCAAGGAGAAATTAATTATGCCCAAACTCAGGGATTATAGATTTTTCACAGTTAAAAATTTCAATTTTATGTATTAGTAAAGGAACTATTTTTGTGTGAATTTAAAAATCCAATGTTTTTAGTCATCACATCTTTTCTAAGGTAATTGTTGAAAAAAATGTGTAATCTCCTTTATTGTCACCTTTGGTGAATATTTATATGTCATGCTTAGGTGTGTCATTGAACAAAATATAAGTACCAAAAATATAAAGTCTTACTTCTATAGAACACCTGTGTAGACAACATAAGTAGTTGATATTATTAACTTTAATGGTTCACTGCTGATTAGCTATGGTTGTGATCTGTTTCTTCAAGCCTCCCACACTCCACTGTGACTGTCTCAGACCATCCTATGTTCCGTGCATCTAGTGTTTTTATATAAGGTTGGACGTCACACCACTGACTGAGTACTTTACACACCATACAGGCCACGGCAATGAGTAATCCCAGAATACATAGTTACAGAACCACAGATGGCAATTCCTACAAGAGGAGCAGTTTCTGAAAAGTACAATATTACTAAAAATACATGATCTTCTCAGTATGAGGGAAGTATTTTTTTAATATCTCAAATGTTGTCTTGAGATGTTAACACGTTCATTGGCATGCAGTATGAACTCCTGAAGACCATTCAAATGCTAGAAACGCTTTGGAGAGGGTGGTCCTCCTGTCCATCCACGGAGAAGGTGGTCCTCCTTTCTCCCAGACTCCAGATAAAACCAGATCTGTTCTGGTTTGACCTCCTCATTAATGACCTGGAAAAGGATGGGAGCCAACAGAATGTTAATTAAATTCACAGCACATATCAGATAGCACATATCAGCAAAGATGTAGATTCCAAGGTCAAGGTTAAAATGGTAATATACAACTACATACCCAAGTAGGAGAATAGTCTACAATATCAAAATTCTGGGTTGAAATACTTGAGATGCCGTTCACAGATCAATGACTCTTGAATTGAAGGTGATGCACAATGATAATACTGGGATCAATTTTAAGTAGTCGGGGATCTAGCTGAAGAGGAGGAATTCACAGAAGGACACTAAATTTTCAGAGATGCCAATGACTCTGTAAATAATGTGTTTATCTTTAGTTAGTATAAAAACAGTAGAGTTTTTATTGCATAGTTTTCAAGTATAGCAAAAAATATGACTGAGAGCACTAACAATTATAAAATTAAGAATTCCTGTATGGTTCTAAAATTAATTTGAACTTACAAGAAAACATAATCATGAAGCTGGAGAGATGGCTCAGTGGTTATAAGTACTGACTGCTCTTGCACAGGACTCGGGTTCTATTCTTTTGCACCTACATGACAGCTATCAACTGTCTGTAACTCCAGTTCAAGCAATCCAACACTCTCTTCTGACCTCTGTGAGCATTTCATGATAAAGGTGCACCTACCTACATGCAGGCAATACACTCATACAAAGAAAAAATAAATAACATACAAATAATAAATAAAATATTAAAAGAGAAGATATGATCAGATTACATGATCTTAAGGAATGCTGCAATTTACTGGTAAGTAACATGAACTAGGAAAACTTAAAGAAATATATCGGGGTCTGAGAGCAAATGTTTGACAGGATCCAGTCTGGAGTTCAAATTCTACTTAAACATGAGCATGATGAATGTGAAAATATCCTTATTTGTTAAAAAAAAATAAAATTTATGCTTTTGTGTGTGATTTGTACATTGTATATATATGAATGCATGTGTGTTTGTGTGCAAATGTGCATGTGTACATGTGCACACATATGCTTTTGTATGTTAAAGGTTGAGATTTGGTGTCTTCCTCAGTTGCTCTTCATCTTAGCTTTTGAGACAAGGTCTCTCACTGAACCTGGAGCTCACTAAGATTAGTAAACGCTTGGGATCCACCTGCCCAGACATACATGTGTACGTGAGTGCACACACACACACACACACACACACACACACAAACCTGTGTGTGCACCCAGATCTGGAGTTACATATGCATACTGCCATGCCCAGCTTTTTGCATGAGTGCTAGGGATTGAACTAGGACCCTCATGCTTGCATACCACACACGTTTCTAGCTGAGCCATCTCCCAAGTCCAATCCTCATTTTTAATATATGTGATTGTGAATTTAGAGGCCTTACTAGAGTTTTAAATTCCCATACCATGCTCCTGAAGAAGTGATGGAAACAGAGAAGCCTTTTCCACAGTGGTGAACACTGAGAACAGGTCCTTTAGCAATATTTCCAATCTCACTTGTGAGAAACTATTAGAACGCCATAATAAGAGTCAAATGAGATGGGATGAAGCTCAGTGACAGAGCACTTGCCCAACCTGCATAAAATCCTGAGTTTAATCCATACAACATTAGGAAAAAAAGGAAGAATGAAAAAAGTCAGATGGATTGGGTTTGAAACCTTGAACAATTATTTCAATATTGTGATTTTCAACTTCTAAAGTTGCAATGAAAGCCAACAAATGTGTTAATCTCTTGATAAGGTAGCATATCAAACTTGTAAAAAATTTATGGGAGGAATTTTGTGAAAGTGAAAGCCCATGTAAATCAAGATACAACCTTGCCAGAAACGGCTTATTGGGATGCTTTAAATTCCCAAGCAGAAGTCACTCAGTCGAGGTCATGCAATTGCAAAAAACCTATCCAGCAAAGGGGCAAAGATACAAGGAGAGACACTGCATTTGTCTTCCAGTGAAGGGCAGGGGTTGGGGCCCTGAGGTAACCAGGAAGAAGGAGCTTGGTATTCTATACAAAATCAGGAAACAAGTGAATGTCTTTTAAATTCATTAACTAATAAGATTACTCAGAAGATATCAGACCAAACTTGATGTTTAGAGTGCTGCAAAATACTAAGGAAATGGCACAGACTTTTGAGTCAGAACATTCTGGTTTTGTATTGTAGATTCAGTCCATGGTAAGTGAGAACTGGGACTGTCATCACACCTGAGCTGTTTAATACGATTATAGAAATTTATGTAAATATAATTTTATATTAATATAAAAATGTAAGGATTAGAGGATCCCATGTAAATTACCCAATACAATCCTGAACCTATGTCTATAAGATATTCATAGTTTTCAATGCAATGGGGAGAATTTCTTATTATCAAGAGACATATTTACAGATTGCATGAATGTTACCATCTAAAATATTGATTTAAAGACTCAAAATGTAAATTCAGCTACCAGCATTCAAGTAAATGAAGATAAAGGCTAGTGATTATATAATCATGCCATCACCAGATGATACTATTTTAGATTATTTCATAAGTCCCTATAATTTCTCATTTCTTTAGCTGTGATTTTTTTCTGCCAAAGAGATAATTCAAACCTGTGTTGAAACAGTGAGAGAGATTGCTCAGGTAACCTTTTGCTGTACTCTTGGCTCCATGAAAACTAAGTTATTAAATACAAGCAGGTTAGGTCCAGGCAACAATGAAAATTAGAAATAGTGTGTCAGATCTTTAGACAGTCTGAACCACGAAATAATCAGAGCCATGATTTTCCCAGAGGTAACCATTCATTTGCACCCTCACACTTATGAATCATTATGTTATTGTTTTCCTCTTAATGTCTGATATGCATCAGTGGTCATAATGGATAGGGATTGATGGGGAATTGAGACTTAGCAGCAACTTAGCAATTAAAATGCTCAACTGGTCTTTGTTCTAGTGTTCCCTCGTGAATATGGACCTGTTCATTAATCTGCATGTTGATTACAGCCACTGTGTGCTATTGATCAGTATTTCCAGCCCGGTGATTGTAAGAGTATTAAGTGGCCAGAGCCATCTATAACAACTCAGACCTATGAATTTAAGGCTGCTGAAAATTACTCAATGGGAAAATTATAATAACCTTTTGTTCTGATTTGAAGATAACCATGGAAAGTTTTACAATCTGGCAATTTCAATTCATTTAATTTTTTATTTTATGTGTGAGTATTTTTGCCTACATGTATGTAAGTATACTCTTGTGTACACTACCTGTAGAAGCCCAAAAAGGGTACTGGATCTTTTGGAACTGGAGTTACAGATGGGTGTAATAGTCATCATGTCAGTTCTGGACACTAAATCCTTTTGTTCGACAAGAGCATCCAGTGCTCATAGCTGTTGAGTCACCTCTCCATCCACCAATCTTAAATTATTTTCATAAGAGAAATTGAAAGTTTATTTTGCTTCATATCATAGACATGGGTTTAAAATTTTCCAGGTTATAACCTATTTCTTCATTAATGTATTTTTTATAAATGTTAGGTAAACTTTGTCTTATATTCAATTATCAGTTAATTCACTACATTATTTTGAATTTCTCTCCTCTGTTCCCAACCATCTCTTTTCTGTAAGTAGTTACCGGATGTGAACCAACACTCGGATGTGCTGAGAGATTTTGTTATTACAAACAATATGATCAATAGATCTTTATATGAAACAACTTTGTAAAATGAGAACAATTACCTGTAAATGTAAAGTTTTCATTAATTTTAAAAGCAGAATATACTTCAAAATAACTAGGATAGGGAGAATGGAATTATTTTGATGAACACAAAAGAAACCCTGTTTAGATCACAACAACTGAGAGGAATGATTTTGTAGGACATATTTAATAAACCTCAGTTAACATCACAGATGTTAAACAGGAATAGCTGAGGCATTGTTAAGCTAATCAGCAGAAACTATAAATACTTCCACTGAGATGTTTGCTTTAACCACTAGTGCATTTAACAATGTTCTATACTTCTTGAGTCCCGCTTGAAAACTAGTAAGTATATCTTCTCGCTCATAAGCACTAAAATTTCTTGGCGCTATAAACTGGCCTTTATATATGAACTTATGTTAAACACAGTTAGAGGGTATTTGATCAGCTGTCCAAAGAAACAAAAAAAAATTATTTGAAATCAGAACAGTGCACCCATTTAACATGAACTATATATGTATGCAAACAACTACCCTGAAAATTTTGCTCTTTCACCTCCTTAACTTAACTTACAGTCAAGCTACACTATCTGGTCTACTTGTACAGAAATGAATGTAAATTACGAGTTAGCACATTTTAAACATTGAAGATATAGAGACCAGAAAAGAGAATCCATACCTACTCTAGAAATAACATTCTGTATATTAACTGTGAACTGCTGTTATTGCCACAGTTTATCCCATGGCTCACAAAAGCCATTCTTAGTGTCCCCAAAATTAAGATGAAGGATGTTTGAGGATGACATTTGTCATCAGCTGCTGGCCCCCACAAACATATACCATACATGCACCATGTCCACATGTTCACCCACACAAACGCATACACCTCACATACCATATCACACATATACACAAAAGGAAGAAACATAGGTTCCATTAGTATAGTAAGGAATGATAGCTTTATATACATTTATAAAACTTACAAAACAATGCTATATGCTGTTTAAGAATGTACACTCAAGTTGCATGAAAATATACATCTGTGTATATGTATAAATGCATTATACATGTCTATTATATGAGCATATATAATGCATAAAACATAATATATATATGCATGTCTCATGAGATTAATGGAAAAAATAATCAAGTCTAAGGTGTTAGTGTCTTGGGCCACACAGGACACTTTCAAACTCATACTTCAACCTTAACTGCATTAATGACATCTCACTTGTGAACTGTGGTTCCTCTTGTGATCACTGTATTATTCTTTATGGATTCTGTGTGTCTTAAGTGTGTTGTAATAAATTAAAAATGTTAAACTAAAAAGAAAGGCATTCTGTCAGAAACCATGTCCTAAATCAAACTGTTCTGTTGAATCTAAGGTCACTTTATAAAGCTAAGGCTGCACAAGCTATATTTCAAAATATTAGATATTACTTTAAGTTTGGAAAAGACCACTAGATTATTCTAAATCATCCTGTTCAGTTACTGCACAGGTTTCTAAAATACCATCTGAATCCTTTGTCTCTGAAGTTGTTATTTTGTTCTGAAGTTCAATCTTAGTATATTCTAAAATTTTAAACTCATTTTCCTTTTTATTATTCAAATGTATTTATTTGAACTACTTTATTGTTGCCAGATTATATGACTTCTCAAAGTTATAGGAACATAATGATCTTGAGAACTATGTTGAAGAGCTTGACAAATAACACTTAGCAACAGGAATATCAAGGGCAGCAGTGCAGGAGCAGAGAGTGAAAGGTTTGGCTTGAACATGGTTCAAGTATAACAAACAGATCAACTCTACCAGAAAGAGGAATTGGTTGTTACTAAAACTGTTTCCCCAGTGGCTGTCATGGTGAGCTAGTCTTGCTAATCAAAACTAAAGATCCTTTAACTACTACAATTTTCGAAGGTGTGAAAATCATGGTATAGGAAAGGAATAAATCTACTAAATTTTACTCTTATTATTATTGCTGTTGTTGTTGTTGTAAAGAAATGAAACACTTCAATTTCTTTTAAAATATAACTAAAGTTGTTGTAATGGGCTTTTTATAAACATACATTACCTGAATTCTAGTGACTTTACTATATAGAGTTCTGAGGCAAGCTCATGTGGACTTATTTGGAAGCAATACTGATCAGGCTGAATTGAATTTATTGGTTCAATAAAGTACAATTTCTGAAACATGTTAAGGTTTATTTTTCAACAAGAAGAACCTCCACTTATTTTTATGTCTGAAACCCTCCTTCTCTATTAGCAAACTTGTTTGTATATGTGAAGAAAATTTCTCATTAATGATCCTTGTATCCACTCGCAGCATCCTTTTTACTTTCATGTCACATGTGTATTGATACTCCACAAACACTCTGTCACCACCGTTTGTCCCCCTCTCGTTGTCTCTAATTAGTTTCAGAACCTATACCCACTCTTACGTCCACTTTTATACATACATATAAATATCAAAACTGAGTGTCCTTCTATGAGAGAGAATGCGTAATATTAGTCTCAGTTTGAGTCACTTCATTAGGGTTATCCATTTTTCTGTACATTTCATAATTTCATTTTTCTTTCATGCTAAATAGAATTCCATGGAGGAAGGAGTAGGTGGAGATGGAGGAAGCACAATCAATAAGCCTGTTTGAAAAACGCCACAATGAAAACTAATACTTTGTATGCTTATAAAAATAAAATACATGTCACCGAAAAATTGAGATCATATGATTGTTAAAAAGAAAGAGAGAGAAAGGATAGGGAATGTAGAGCTAGCTCAGCCGTTAAGAGCACTTGCTTCTTTGGCAGAGGACCTGAACTTGGTTCCCAGAGCCCACATGACTATTTATAATTCAAATTCCAAATAATTCAGTGCCTTCTGATATATACATGCACTAAAGCACTCATTCACATAAAATGATAAAATGAAATGATCTTTTAAAAAGGAAAAAGTAAGAAGATCTTAGAAATGAGTGGTCGTGTGCCTTTTGTCAAATACCAGGTGACTGAAATTGTATGTATTCATGTTTAAGTCCTCAGTTACATTCCATTGGTGCACAAGTCTATTTTTGTGGTAGTGTCATGCTGTTTTTATGGCTATTGCTCCATAATACAGTTTGAAATCTGGTATTGTAATCCCTCCTGAATTGCTCCTTGTGTCCAGGGTTGCTTTGGCTATCCAGGGTCCTTTGTATTTCCATATGAATTTTAGGGTTCTTTTTCTAATTCTGTGAAGAATGGCATGGGGAGTTTGATTGGGATTCTGATGAATCTGTATATTGCATTTGATATGATGATCACTTTCTCAATATTAATTATTCCCATGAGCATGGGAGATCCTTTGGTCTTCTGGTGTTCCCATCAATCTTTTTCTATAAAATTTTCATTGTATAGATCTTTAATATCTTTGCTCGTGTTTATTCAGAGATTTTTTTAGGGTATTGTGAATGGGAAGGTTTCCTTGTACTCTTTCTCCAATTGCTTGTTGAACATATATAGAAAGGCTACTGATTTTTTTAGATTAAATTTGTAACCTGTCACTTTACTGAAAGTGTTCATCATTTCTAGGATTTTTTGGGATGGAGTTTTTGGCTCCTCTTAAGTCTGATATCATATCATCTACATTTACTGATAATTTGACCTATTCTTTTTCAATCAACTTCCTCCTTGAATTCCATCTCTTTTATTATTGCTCTATCAAGAGTTTCAAGCACTACATTAAAAAGGAGTGGAGATAGTAGACATCTTGTCTGGTTCCTGATTTGAATGGGAATGCTTCCAATTTTTCTCCATTTAGAATGATTTTGGCTGTGAGGTTTCTGTGGTGGGGGGTGCGTGTGTGTGTGTGTGTGAGTGTGTGTGTTGTGTGTATTTGTTTTCTTTTTTCTTTTGTTAACTTTAATTATGTTGAGATATGTTCCCTACAGTCCAATTCCCTCTAGGGCTTTTAACAATAAATGCATGTTGGATTTTGTGAAGTAACTTTTCTGCATCTATTGAGTTGACCATGTGATTTTTGTTTTAGAGCTCATTTATATACTTTATGACATTTATTGACTTAAATATATTGAACCATCCCTGCATCTCTGGAATAAAGCTGACTTGATCACGGTATGTGATTTTTTTGATGTCTGTATGCATCAGTTTGCAAGCATTTTGTTGATTATTTTTGTATCTGTATTCATTAAGGATATAGGTATATAATTTTCTTTTTCAGTTGTACCTTTACCTGATTTTGGTATCAGAGTGATAGAATGAATTTGGATGTTCTCCCTCTGTTTCTTTTTTTTTAATAATTTAAGCAGTACTGGATATAGATCTTCTTTGAATGTCTGGTAGAATTCTGCTGTGAATTTGACTGGGCCTGGGCTTTTTTTATTAGTCTGGAAGTTTTGTATTACTGTTTCAGTTTCCTTATACATTGTGGATCTGTTTAAGGTGTTGATCTCTTCTTGGGTTAGCTTTTGTGATTCCCATGATTTTAGATAAACACCCATTTCAAGTTTAATACTATATCAGTTTTTAAAATATTCCCTCATAATGTTCTTCATCTTTTTGTTGTCTGTTATGATGCTTTCCCTTTCATCTCTGATTTTGTCGATTTGGAGTTTCTTTTAGGGGGGAGGCGGGGTTACCTGGGGTAAATGTCTGTCTTGTTTATCTTTTCAAAGAACCAGCTCTTGGATTCATTGATTCTTTGTATTGCTTTCTTTGTATTTTATTAATTTATGCTCTGATTTTTCTTATTTCTTCTTGTCTGCTCTGTTTGGGTTTAATTTGTTGTTGCATTTCAAGATTCTTGAGTTACAATGTTAAGTCATTTAACTGTGTTCCTTCTAATTTTTTTTTAATGTATACACGTAAAGCTATAAAGCTCCCTCTTAGAACAGCTTTTAAAGTGTCCCAGAGGATTTGTTGTATTGTGTTGTCCTTTTGTCTAATTCCAGGAGTATTTTTATTTCTTTCTTAATATCTCCTTTAACTCATTCATCATTCAAGAGTGTGTTGCTTAGTCCCTATGAGCTCATGAAGTTACGAGGGCTTCTTCTAGTTTTCATATTAAGCATTATTGCATTGGAATTTGATAGAATGCATGGAATTACTGCAAAGTTTGTGTGTTTATTGAGTTTGTTTTGTGCCCCAGTATGTGGCCAGTTTTGGAGAAATGTCCAAGCGATGCTGAATAGAAGGCATATTCTTCGGTGTTTGGTTGGAATATTTGTATATGTCTGTTATGTCCATTTGATGTGTGTTATTCTTTAATTCAGATGTCTTTCTGTTTATTGTTTGTCTGGTTCATATTCCTCATGAGAAAGTAGGGTTTTGAAGTCGCCTGCTACTAATGAGTTGGAATTAATCTTTGTCTAAAGTTGTATAGTATGCTTTTATGCAGTTTGGTACACCAGAGTGTGATGCATTTATGTTCATGACTGTTATAAATTCTTAGCTAATTGTTCCTTTTAGGAGAACAAAGTGACCTTCTTTATCTCTTCTGATTAGTTTTAGCTTGAAGTCATTTTTGTCAGATATTAGAATGGCAACTCCTGTTTGTTTCTTAGTGCCTTTGCTTGGATTTGTTTTTCCATTCTTTCATCTTAAGGTTGTGCCTGTCCTTGAAGGCAAGATGGGTTTCTTGCAGACAACAAAAAGATGGATTGTGTTTCTTGATGCATGCAGCTAGCCTGTGTCTTTTTACTGGGGAGTCTAGTCTATTGGTACATAAAGTCATTATTGAAAGATGCGTATTGGTTTCTGTCATTTTAATTTCTCTTTGCATTCTTGGTCTAACTTTGTGTTTCCCCAGTTATTACTTCATTTAGTTGCCTTTGGTCGCCCTTTTGGCGACCAAAGAAGTTCCTTTGTAATACCTGAAGTATTCTCTGAAGGGCTGGTTTTCTGGACATGAATTCTTTCAGCCTATTCATGTCATGGAAGTTTTTTCTTTCCCCTTCAACTATAATAGGCATTTTTGCTGGGTAAATAATTCTAGGTTGGCATTTATAGTCATTTAGAACTGGGAATACTTTGGTCCAGCCTCTTCTGGCTTTCAGGGTTTGCATTCAAAGTCAACTATAATTCTGACACGCTTTTCTTTATATGTGACTTGTTGCTTTTCTTTTGCTGCTTCCAGTATTCTCTTTGTTCCACACAACAGGTGTTTTTATCAAGATATGCTCTGCGGGCTTTCTTTTCTGGTCATGTTTATTTGGTGTTCTGTGTGCTTCTTGTATTTGGATGGGCATGTCTTTCCTTAATTTGGGGAAATTTTCTTCTACAATCTGGTTGAAGATCTGGCCAATACCATTGTCCTGAGATTCTCCTTCCTCTGTGCCTATGAGGCATAGATTTGGTGTTTTTCCTGATGTCCCACATTTTCTTGAATATCTCATTCCTGTGTTTTTCTTAAAATTTTTCATAATCTTTGCTTGAGCAGTCCAATTCTTCAACTT
This sequence comes from Eospalax fontanierii, assembly GCA_035773235.1. Classification (NCBI taxonomy): domain Eukaryota; kingdom Metazoa; phylum Chordata; class Mammalia; order Rodentia; family Spalacidae; genus Eospalax; species Eospalax fontanierii. The sequence goes on along the minus strand of CM069537.1, from coordinate 35,316,030 downwards.
ATCATCTATTATTGATATTCTGTTTTTCACTTCATTCATTCTGTTGGTGAGGCTTTCTCCTGTTGTTTCCAATTGACTTACTGAGTTTTTCACTTCCTTCTTAATTTCAGTCTCAGTTTTTTTCAATATTTCAAAATTGTTTGTGAATTCAGTAGCAAATTAATCCCTATTTCTTTTATTTCTCTAATTTCTTTGTGTGTTCTTCAAATTCATTGAATTATTTGATCATGTTTATGATTGGTCTTTTAAACTCTGTGTCCTGGATTGTCTCTATGGAGTTTTCATAACTCTTCTATAGGACTGGTGATGTTTGGTGACGATATATTATTTGAGTTTTTCATGTTATTTTTTCTTTGTGATTTTGACATGTGGATTTCTTTTGTTGTTTGTGATTCTGATCTGAGAGTCAAGCCTTCCTCTGTTGAGTTGAAATCTGGTTCTGTTTTCTATACTTGGTGTGACTTGGTTGCTTTCTTACTGGGTAAGAAAAGCTGGTTGGTCAAGGCTTCAGGTTCTCTCTTTTGATTTTATATTTGAGGGACCAGATGACTATAGTTCACTTACTCATGAGTTCCCTAGGAGTCATAGGTCAGGTGAGATCTCTTGAAGTCTGAGCCCCTCTGGTTAGCAGGCACAACACAATTTGGGAATATTGCTAGGCAGAGGCTAAATTCGCTTTCTCTCGGGCATTCTACTAAGGTCTGGGTCCCTACTATGTGCACAGAAGCCTGGCTCTGCAGCAGTGGGAGGAGCAGCAGATGATAAGAATGTAAGTGGGTGGTAGGGTGCAATTTGGAAAGCTCCCAGCCAGGGATAAGATAAGATAAGAGATAAGATAAGAGATAAGAAGGCATTCCAGAGATCTGGGGTGTAAAAAGTGAAAGTGTGCTGTGTCCAAGGACTGAAGGAGAACAGGATGCAGGGTGGCGGAGTTTTGAGTTGCTGCAGTGGTTGGGGAGTGGAGATGCAGTGGGCAGGGACAGATGTATCAGGGAATAAGTCTGATCTCCAGATTCAAAGGCAATTGGGGATTGGAATTGCCAGGGTAGAATGCTGGCAAATGTAGAGTGCAAAAGTAACTTGGGGGTGAAGACTCTAAGGAATTAGAAAATCTGAGCTGGTCTGAGTACAGAGGATCAGGATGCAGTGGGTGGGTTTAAACTAAGAGGGTAGTTCAGAGATCTGGGATGCTAAGAGCAAAAGCAGCCCTGTGCCCAAGGATAGAAGAGCTGGATGTGGGGCCACTCCTATCCTAGTTAAAGAAGTCCATGGAGCAGTCATGCACCTCCCTTATCTATCTTCCAGAGCACAGATGAAAAGCCAGTCAGTAAGATCTTTGCTGAAATTCCCATAAGGTAAAAAGAATTACAGCCTCTGCTAATCATTTTTCATCCAAAATCCCCACAGTATCCTCTATCATAATGTCCTAGTAATCAGGAGCAAGAGTTATCTTTCCTTTAGCCTCTGGGACCCAAAACTCACATGCACAATTCTACACTAACAGTTATTCACAGGATTTCCTGGATAACATGAGCCACTGTAATTTTCCATAGAATCTGTTTTTCTCAGCATTTTCCCATAAGCCCCCACGAATTCTGTAGTATCCAAGCAATCTGCTTGAGTGTCTAATCTCCTAGTACAGCACTGCATGAAGAATAGCTGATTATACATCCTCATTTATCTGGATGCTATAAAGATAATAGTTTGTAAGTTTCCAGTGGTTTGGTGAGTTGCATAGCATTAATGTTACCTCCAGTAAGGGGAAAGGATGAACAATGTTTCATAGGGAATGCCAACATGGATATTATGCCTACACGTTTTTCTTTTACTTTATATTGTATATTATCAATGCTACATGATTCTTTAATTTTTACAAACCTTACTTTTCATGGAAAAGTTGTAGCTGTGTAATGTGGCTTTTCTTCTCAGTGATTGAGTGTAAGCCTTAAAGCAGATTCACGAAATGGATGGGCCAATAGATTCTGAGTTATGTCGCTGAAAGCAAGTACTCAGATAATACAATTCATTCAAAATTCACAAGAAGACTAACACAGGGAAAAGATAAAATCAGATCCCCAGTATCCTCTATAAGAAATAATTTCATTGAATAAATTTTTAAATGAATATTAGCTGTTCTGTTTTCTTAGCAGACAAATTCATAGAAAATGGAATAATGTAAATGGGAAAGGTAAAATAGACATATGATAGTACTTGGCATGACACTGGAAAAAAAAGTCATATAACAGATCTATGTGAAATTGAGGCCATTTTGATTTATAGCAAGTCCCAAGCCTGCAGGAGTTACAGGAGTTACCCTGTCTCAAAAAGGAAAAAAAAAAAAAAAAGAAAGAAAGAAAAGAAGAGCGAAAAGAAACAAGATGTGAAGCACTCAACAAAAGAAATATAGGCACATAATTAAATACATTATAATTCTAGCAAAATGTTACAAGGAGAGGAAACCAACAATAAGCTTTGTAGCAGAAAAGAGAGTGATGTGCAAAGAGGCAACTCCTATTTTTCACAAAGAATTTATGTTAACATTGAACAAATGATTTTAATAACAATATGATATAAACACAAGCAGATGATAATATCGTCCTCCAAATAATGTTTTGCACTGATTAAAAAAGGATAGGAATTCTGAGCTAGAAGCATTGGAGAGAGGGCTCAGTGGTTAAGCGCACTGACTACTCCTGCAAAGACCCTGTTTCTGTTTCTGTTCCCCAAACTACACATGTCAGCTCACAAACATCTGTAGATTGGGGCATCTTATGACCTCTTCTGGCCTCTGTGTGCTCTGCAAACACATAGTACATGCAGGTAAAACACTAACACATAATAAAAACAAATAAATATTTTTTAAAATGATTTAGGATAAAAAAATTTGTCAAAATATTATTAGTACACAGAAGTTAAATAACAGAATTAAGTATGGGTCATCTACTATGAAATGAGACAGTTTTGGGCACCAATATGAATGTGAGGTACTGCCTTTTAGAAGTTTATAATTGGGGCTGGAGAGATGACTCAGAGGTTAAGAGCACTCGCTGTTCTTGCAGAGGACCCGGGTTCAATTCCCAGCACCCACATGGTGGCTATCACCTGTAACTCCACTTTCAGGAGAATCTGATGCCTTTTTCAAACTCCACGGGCATTAAACAACATTGGGGCACTTACACACATGCATAAAAAACACATAAAATAAAAATAATAAATAAAAGTAAGTTTATAGTCAAGCCAGAGGGATAAGACACTACGTAATGCATTCTGTACATGATAGGGAAGCCTCCACAGTATGGTAGTCTAAGAAGATCTGCATATAATGACAAAACCAATTGACACACCAAGGTTGATGGGGGCAATTTCACGAGGTCCACCTCAAGTTGAAGAGCTACTAGCAAGTCAAGGATGCTGTAGAGTGGATTGATTCTCTGAGGGAAAAGCCTGATGAGCTGTGGACAAACACCCCTCCCAGAATGGTATCACCCAGGATCGCCTTGAGCAGAAAGACCGAGGAGCTGGGAAAGTCCTATGCCCCACGCACCCTGTCTGTTGGCCTTGGATGTGAGAAGAGGAGGGGCTAAAAGTATTTAAACTGGGGGCGCCAGGCGGCTGGTCTTTTTCCCCCTCGCCCATGGGCCACTTGGATCTGTTCACCTGGAGGTCGCAAGATTTCAAGCCTCCTGGATTTACTAATGTAACTTAGGGAGGGTGTGCTCCCACGTTCTGTAAGTAACCCTTTATGCACTGCTCGGATAGTACGCCCAAGTAAACAAGCTAGAATTTGCCTGACTGTGAGTGGAGACATTTGTGTGTTTGTTGCAAGGCTTGAGGAGATTTCTGGGTTGCAAGAACAGGGGAGAGAGGCAGGTTAAGTTGGTCTGCCTCTCCCAAAGACAAATTTTAGTAACAAATGCTGAGGGAAGGAGAGTCTTCAGGGATTAGCTCCCCAAAAGTTATCTAATTCTAGGTGGGCAGCCTGAAACACAGTTATGCCAAAGCACCACTAAACAGAATCAGTGTATTATATCTTTATGTGTGTGCCTGTATTTATAAATGTATATTTGTGTGTGGAACAATAATAAAGAGGACAGGGAATTGAGATTGAGTAGGCGAGAGGGATATGGGAGGAGCTGAATGAGGACTGGGAGGGACGAAAATAATGTGAAGACAGTACACATGTATGATATTCACAAAAATAAAAAAAATTAAAATTAAAAAGTGTACTGTCACTGAAATAGATAGGGTCATCTGTGAGCTATTCCTCTGTAAAAACTAAAGCAAACTGTTTACCAAACAGTAAGTACAAAAACAAAACTTTTGTGTCACTCAAAAATGTATTTTTGCAACACAGGAAACTATTTATATTCATATAGGTCAATATCAGCTGATTCATTCCTACACATAGTTACATTCACTTGCCTTGTCATCTCTCTGGATCTGGGGCACCTCCACATACCTTTTCAACTCTGATCCTTGTGTTAGCTTACCCTCCATCGGAGTAGGACAAGTTTATATACGCAGGATCTGAGAGAAGTAGTTGCCGCCCACAAGGCTTCTGGAAGTCTAAATGTAGAATTGACAAATCTATCACTTCTCTGACTAAGCAAGTCACAAGTCTATGCTGCATTTAAGGACAGAAGAAATAGATTTTATCTCTATATGTGAGTGGCTGCAGACTCATGATGAAAGGGGAAAGAACAGTGTTAAATCAAAGATGACTGAAAGAGTATGACATTTAGAGATAGAGATTTCAATTACAGTGACTGAAGAGTAGACTAGACAGAAAAAAATACTATGATAAGAAGGAGTACTTATATCTTATAAGAAAAGTGGAATCTGTAAGAAGAGAGGACCAGGAAAATATTTGAGGAGTAGAAACAACTTGAAATTCCAGTGTTCTCTAAAGTCCCATGCATTAAAGAGCTGTTCACCAGGCAAGAGATTTTGGGAGATGGTGGAACCTTTACAACGTGATACAAGACAAAGGTCTTCAGGTCACTGAAGATGTTGCCTTGAAGGAGAGATTGGGACAATGGCCTATGGTGAATGATTTGGTTCTTCCATGTATTTCTGCCAAGATATGCTAACTTGCGACAGGCCCAGACAACAGGACCAAGTAAGCATGTACTAGGACCTCTAAAATTCAGAGCCAAAATAAGCCTTTTCTCTTTATAAGATGAACATTTCAGACATGAAGTATAATTAGAAAATTGTGACTGACAGAAAATGGTGAGGGACTGAAGGAAACTGCTAAAACAGATGAATCAGAGAAGACAAGAGAATCTAAATTAGATTTGAGAGCTATTCAGCAATAAGGATTTGGCAGATGTTTGAATTCATGGGTGAAGGCCCAGGTGTGAGGAGGAGGTGAGGACAGACCCAAGGTTTCAAGCTTAAATCGTACAGACCTCACCTTGCTTGCTAAGGACCGGTGAGCAAGTACTTGGCACTTTTTTCCTCCTTGATTTTGTTTTTTCACTGAATAAGTGGGGTTACTGAAAAATTAGAGTTGTGGAATATTAAGTACTTCCTACCTTTCATAATGATACATCTCAGAGAGATTTTGAGGTTTAAGTGCAAGAGAAGAATTAAACAATAAAATACCATACATAAGTAACTCATTTACAAAAGTTCTCTGAAAGAAATGGAAGTTGTAGGCTTCACAGGAAGAATATGAAAAATTGGAGTAATTTTTTTTTTTATTTTTAGTGTTTCTTTGCTTTTGTTTTTAGGATGAAATGGTGTTGGCATTTTAAAGGTTGAAAGAGACAGAGAAATTAAATATATACGTGTCGAGTGGGTTTGGGATAAGATTCGCTTTTGCAAATAGAAGGCAAAATAATTTTCAAAGACTGCACAAGATGCTTTATGTGACAAGATAGGTAGCTGAAAGTTAAATGTCTGACATGCTCTGTTCCCTGCTCAGATGGTATTGGTAGCAGGATAGATTTAGGAACATGAATAAGATATCAAATAGTTCCCTTGGGAAATTTGGAGAGGGTGAGAAAAAGCAAGTTGAAGGCATGAAAAAATTGAGAAGGAAGGTTGAAAGCACTTCTATAGGAAGGAGCTATTTCTGTGTTTCTAGGAGGAAAGCTAGGCCTTTTCAGAGATATGACTTTTACTAACCCCTCCTAAGGCATGGAATCCCATTCTACACATACAGAAATGAAATCTCTTAGAGGATGGATCACATAATCACCATAACACAAACGGTAAGGACCAAGTATTTGAACTGAGGTCTATTTAACTTCAAAGCGGATTTCTCCAGCCTACAGTGTACATCTCTCAAAATGTCAACTTTCTGTCAACTCAATATGTATTTTCCCACAATTGCTAATTCCTCAAACTCTGTCCCTTACTAGGAAGAGTTTCTTACTATATCACAGATATAAACCAAAGGTTTGGTTCTTTTTGGAGAACTGCTTAAAGAGAGGAGATTGCTGCAAAGACGAGTGGCTGCTGTTTCACTATTTGCTCTCTCCATTTCTCAGGAGTAACAGGGATTATTTAGGATGCAATATAAAACCATGCTGGGCTGGTATGTACACTATTCTTTGTCGTGGTGGTTCTACAGTGCTTACTTTAGTTAACAGATACTTTTGAAAAATACCTGAGTTTTTACTATGTTTCTAGTTCGTACCCAAGAAAACTGCTTTTTCTGCACAAATATGCCAGTAACAGAAGAGTAAAGAGAGGGCAGTGCCTGCATAGTAGGCACCAAAGTACTTCATATTCTGGGGACTGTGTAGCAGAGACCTACTCAGGACTTCAGTAGGAATGAGAGACCCTGTGAAGCAAGAGGACCTGGGCATCCTACTGTGGGGATCTGGGTATTGAGCAAGGCAAGCAACTCCGGATACCCTAAAGGGATGGCAGGTGTCTGACCTGCTCTGCCTGATGTGATAAACCTGGCCCCAGGAAGCTACTGTAGATATGACTCTTCCTTTCCCCCACCCCAGACCAGAACCAGGTTTTTGGATTTCATTTCCTCGTTCCTGAACTTCCACAGCCTTCCCACCCTTTACCCCCAAACCCCACCTCTAACTTTCCCACCTTCTGTAAGGGCCAAAATGCCTTCTTATATAAACCCCTGCACTGGCTCTAATAACCGAACTACCCACCCCGGGAGCTCCTCCTCCCGCCGCACTCTGAACCACCTGAGGTCCTGTTGGATTGTCCTCAATTCTCTGGCATAGCTGGAGCACAACAGCTGTGCTAGAGATGGAGACCCACCCACATCCTACAACAGATAGCACTAGGAAAGGATGGCAACACTCTAGAACAAAGAGAGGGGAACCATAAAATTGATTTGAAATTAGCTTTTTCAGAACTTTGTCAAGCAGAACTAAGAGACTTTCATAAGAAATAATAAATTCATATTAACTACAGTAATTAGAGAAAAAAGCCATTATTTCCCTTTGGTATGTTGTATGTTCATGTATGTCATGTTTGTGTGTATGCACACATACCTACATGCTCATGCATGCAGAGCTTTGGATGTTGTTCCTCAGGAGTTGTATGCCTTTGTTTCTCAGTTCAGGTCTATCATTGACCTCAAATTCACATATCAGTCTAGGTTGTTTGCCAGCAAACACCGGAGGTTCTCTTGTCTGTTTCCGCTATGCTTGGATTGAAGTTTATGCCACCAAATTCAGCTTTTGTTTATAGATTCTTGGGATTGACCTCAGATCCTGATGCTTCTGAAGCAGTAGTATATGGACTAAACTATTTTCCCAACCAATACTTCTTTATTAACAAATTATATGTAATCAAAAACTTAAGTTAAGAGGACTCTGGAGGTGTAATACTTGACATGGTTTGGTAACCAGTCTCAGAGTGATAGGCAAAACAGCAGAGTTACATACCTAGAGATGGAATATACAACATGCCAAGCAGAGACTCCAGGGAACATCAGTCAATGGGCCTTTTGTCTGTTGATTATTTGAATAGATGGATAACTATCATCCCCATTCACAGAAACAATGGCTGCTGGTTATTTGATTCTGCTGTTCTCAGACTTTGATCTTCATAGCAGGTGCAGTTCCTATCTCTTTCTCCTTTCAAAAGTAAATCTTTTCCATTTCATTGATAACTTCAGGGTTTCTTTCATTTAAAATGAATAAAGCTAATTATCCATCCTCTACTTGAAATAAGCTCTTTCCTCTGATTTTTATTTTCTGGTGTTAAGTGGCCTCAGTTGAGAGGATTAGACGAACTGAAGAGCCCTTCAGTAAACCTGAGAACAACCAGACACAGGCTCTGAGACATTTCTTTTTTTTAAATATGTGATTCTGAGTTCTGCTCATCTAGACTCGTTTTAAAATACAAGTGGCCCATAATTAATACTCCTTTTATAATTAAATCAATATGTTTTAACTGAATGTCTGAAGATTTTAATGATTGTAGTTCACACACACAATCTAGAGTCCTTTTATTATAGCCAATGATATCTAAAACTAAAACTCATTTCCTTTCTAAAGAGTTTAGAAACATGGTATTTTTTCTTTTCTTTTTTGACAGCGACTCTATGTAGCCCCACCTGAAACCGGCTATATAGACCGGGCTGGCCTGGATCTCTCAGAGATCTGCCTGCTTCTGCCTCCTTGTGTGCTGGGATTAAAGACATGAACCACCACACCTTACATAAAAATGAGAATACTTTTTCAATGAAAGTACTGGTACTTCCAAAAAGATGATGAAATATTCATATGTTGTCAAGGAAAGCCAATAATATTTGTTAGGAGATAGAATATAATGACTTAAAGGCAAATAAGATTTAAAAAGTTAAAGTATCTTACATTTAATAAGTGTTCACTCTCATCCCTTAGTGTTTGTAAAGCACATTTGGTTAAATTTATACCTAACATATGTGAAGGATGATTAACATGCTTATAAAAAATTGTAACATATGAATTCTACTTGCTAGTGGAATATATCTGCTTTATGTTTTTAACCAGGGTAAGGATGGGGCAGACTGGGTAAATCCTTCAAACTTGATCATTAAAACATAAATTAAATACATATTTTCATTCTAAGTTCAACACTTTCTCTCATTTTTGGATATTGAGATATTTCTTTATCTCTTCATCTAAACAGATCTGTAATAATATTTGCTATACATATCAACATAGTCAATTAATTATCCCTTCTATCCATTTGTATTTGAATTTTTTTCTTATCTCCAGTTTTTTATAGAACTAAATGCTCTATGGCTGTGTCTTTCGTATGAAGTAAGTTTGAAATTTCAAAACAGAAAGAAGTAAAAGGAAGAAGAAAATACCCTGAATACCAAGTGCTCATTGTGTATCCAACAAGTGATAAGTTATTTGAAATATTTTATTTAGAATCAAAACAGTGTCATCATAAGGTAGGTTTGATGTTGATATATTTTACACATGGTCACTAAATCAGAGAGAAATTAAGCACCTATATAGGTACATGAGATGAAGTAGATTTTAAACTCAAACACAGGCAGGCTGTTACTGGATCCTACTGTATTATTTTACTAAATCACTATTCTATCTTATCTGTATTCACCTTCAGTTCACATCATATAACAACCATTAGGTGACAATTTATAGGAAATTCCATGTCTGCAAAGACAGAAAAAATATTAAAGGATAACACATAACACAAAAAAAATCAGTTGCATGATTTGTATTAATCTGTTGCTGGGACAATATCAAATGACTGCACACTTAGTATCCTATGAAGATATAAACCGTCTTCTTATATATACAGAGTCTGCACATTTGCCAAGTGTTGGAAGACCTTGACTTCTTCTGGAGGCTTTAGAGAAGAATGCATCGCCTTATATAGCTTTCATTCCCAACTCATTTGTGGGGAATGGAAGTGCAGGGTAGAAGAGAGAGTGTGGGGAGGGATGACTAACACTAAAGGCCTTTTGAAAAAGCCATAGGGGTGTATTTTGTAACTGTGTGGTTGTATGAAGAGAGCTTCCCTTTCTCCCAGTACTGGAATAAATTCATTATTGTCTTTAGTCTTTTCTCTGCACAACAGATGTCAAGAAGAGAGACACAACAAGGCATGGTGGCTCACATCTGTAATCTTAGTAAAGCACTTGGGAGACTCAGGGAGAAGTTTGAAGCCATCCTGGTATACACAGTTCCAGATCAGCCTAGGCTACAAATTAAGAGTGAAACCCTATAAAAATATGTATAAACAGATTAAAAAGTGTTACTTTATATAACAGAGGGATATTGTCCCTTGTCCTTAACAGACATCATAGGCTAGCAAAGCAAAAGCCCAATGCTAGGGATGGACTCCCTCTTTTTAAGCTGTTGACCTATTGCTAAAGACTTGACATACATGAACTGTGGAATAAACAAGGAGAAATCAAACTGCTATTAACTTCATTGTTTGGGGATAGCTTTCATAGTGATGGAAGGCATTATGCACACTACTAGAAAAAAAAACACTAATCTTACAAAACTATGAATTCAACAACAACTGGCCAGGCAAGTTACAACCTCTGGTACAATGATGGCATGAATATTATGGGAGTAACCAATCACTTTCTAATTAGATGTGCTTCATAGATGGACATTGATATCAGGCCTAGGAACATATGACTAGCAGGCCACATGCTATATGGATGAGCCTAATTCTATTATTCTGCTAACTACATACAATATTAAACTGACTTCAGATGGTTTACTGTTATGCTCATAGGTTAATGTATCTCTTTAATTTTCATTAGCTAAGCTTCTTAATGCAGCAGGTGGTGATTAACACAGAAAAGCACAACTGGCCAATGCACAGAGAATATGAGGTTGCAAGGTGATTATATCTAAATTGGGCATGTGTATCAAACTTCTGTCACCAAATGGTCAGGGATCATTGCAGAAGAGAGGGTGGAAAGATTAAAGAGTCAAAGGAGGTGGATGGCCAATAACAACAACAAAAAATTCAAACTGGGAAGTTACTGATATGAACTCATAGCAATAGTGACAGAATGTACAAGTCCCATGCGAGCTCAAGCAAAGCAAAACCCCAGCATAGATGGAGACGTGGGTAAGAAACCACAGCACTACCTGAGGAACTATTGGAAATCGATGACAACTGAGAAGGGGTGAGTGTCTTTTGAGTGTAAGAATCTTGGTAAGTTAACCAGGTTCCAGTGAATGGACCCACACTTAAGGAAATTTGGGGACACAAATTTGACTCTATAGGCCTTAAGATATATATTAATGGGGTACATGAAATTGGCTGGGGGTAGTAAGAGGGATAAAAATAGGGGATGGGATATAAATAGGATCAAAATATATTAAATTCACAAAAATTCAATACAAAGGAAAAATTACTAAATTTATTGTGTGTGTGTGTGTGTGTGTGTGTGTGTGTATGATCATCAGAATTTGCAGAAGTTGGTTCTTTTTTCTGTGTTTCTGTGGGTGTGTGCATGTTTGTATGTATGTTTATGTGGGCATGTAGATATCAGATGGCAACTTGCATAAGTTGATCCTTTCCGTGTGTGTGTGTGTGTTTATATGAGTATATAGTTATCAGACACAATTTGTAGAAGTTAGTCCTTTCCATGTCTGTGTGTTTGCACATGTATGTTGACATCAGATGGCAATTTGTAGAAGTTGGTTCTTTCCTTCCACTATATGAGTCCTGCAGATCGAGCTCAAGTCATCTGGCTTAGTGGCGAAGCACCTTTACCACGTAGCAATTGTGCAATCTTTCTGGCCCTTTCTAGTCTACTTCTAAAGATAGAGTCTCACTAGGTTTCCTAGACAAAGCTTGAAACTGTGATTCCCGCTGCCTCAGCCTCCTGAGTGGCTGGAATTATAGACTTGCCCCAGGAGACTCAGCTTCTGCAAAGCTTGTAACCTCTTCATTTCCCTTCAGAGTCAGTAATCCAGCATCTGCTTTGGCTGCCCTGAATGCACTGCGGGCAGAGTACAGATGTGCTGGCGTCATCTAAGCACACTGTCATAGAGACAACAGAAAAATACATTTTACAGGGCTTTTTAATGACCTTCCCACAAAGAAAGAGGAACAAATTACTAGAAATGAAGGAAAAGTGCCCTGATTCCCTGGTAACAGAAAAACTAACACAATTATTTGCTTCAATATGTAAAAATCAGATAGTAAAATAAATGAATTTGGACATTTAGCTGAAAAGTTTTCAAAGTGAAAAGTTACAATCTAGTATGTTTGCTTATTTTTGTTTGTTTGTTATTTTAAAATGGCAAATAGATTTGAAGAAAGAACTTGAAAGAAAAAGAACAAGGATTTGGAAAATCTTTCAACCTACCCATACTGAAAAATAACTTAAAGTAGGAAATTAGGACCACGTGCAGAGGTACCCACCTTTAATTGTAGAATGCAAACGCAGGTGGATCTCTAAGAGTTTGAGGTCAGTCTTTCCTGCATAATGAGTTCAGAGCATCCAGAACTACACAGAGAGATTATATATATATATATTCAATAAAAAACACACTTTGAAGTGAACCAAGAATGGCATTATGTACCCTTTTCTTAATCCTTAGAAATTTGAAAAACTAAGGTTATCCAAAAACACAGAAGGCTCCTTCAAGAATCAAATTTAGGCAAAGGATTAGACTGTTTGGTCCTTCTTAACCTTCTCAGGAAGCCAAAATAGAAAAAACAATTAATAATCCAGCAGATGCATGGAGAAGTCTCTTGTCTAACAGAGTAAATTCCTGTGATAATATACTTGAGAACCCACAATTTTATAGGCATATTATACCAGCAAAAATACTGACAAGTTGATCTGAAAGAGGCGTAGAGAGTAAAATTAAAAAAAAAAAAAAAAAAAAGGCTGACAGACCTCCAAAATTATACAGGCAGAAAACAGGCTGCTAAAACAACTCATCTGCAAATCTTACTACTGTTTAGAGAAAGGGAACATGACCCCAGGGGATTAGCAGGGGACTTGGAAAACAGAGGCAAAAAGTCACACAGAATTATTCTCAGTCTGTAACACCTAAGAGAGTCTTTCTGCTAGATTTTCTAAATCACTTGTGTTTGCCTGTTTTTACTTGTTGCTTGATTTTATGTTTTTTTCTGCATTCATCTTTTATAATAAGAATGTAAATATCTCTTATCTTATGTTTTTCTTTTTCTTACCATTGTGCTTTAAAAACATATATCATGCTTTCAAGTTCAATGAGTCTGAAGATAGAAAATTTGCCTGAGAATGGATTACATTCAGAATTTCATGCAATCTGATTTAGATAAGAACAAGGAGGACTTCTGACTTCTTAGATGAAACTTTGGACTTCAGTTGATACAGAATGACTTGAGACTTCTGGGAGTCTTGGAGTGAAGTAACTGTCTTTCTGTGCTGGACGGATATGCATCTGGCATATGCCAGAGATATCCTTTTTTGCTTCTTGTGTTTTGAGGTTCTTATTACCAGCTTTCACATTTATAACTGGTCTTGTATTCTGAAGGAATTCAATCAAGGGTTGAAATAAAAGTATCATAAAAATAATAATACAGAAATAGGATTTAATTGAGAGGGGTAGTTTTTTCTAAAAAAGAATGTTTAAAAATAAATATGTAGTTCAATAGTCTGCCCAGTCATCCAGACAGAAATGTGCTTTTCTTGTCATGATGTAATGCATTTTGCAAATTAATTTCCACAAAGTTGTGAATGAGAGAGGAAGAAGTAGTGGATTTTATCAAGAGGTTTTTGTTCAGAGTTCCTTCCAGGCTGTGCTATGATTCATTCAGATATTTTCTATACACTCTGACTGTGCCATACAGAACCCTGGGTCTATCTTGGGGAGGATGGATTGAAATAGTTTTGCTTAGAGAAAAACAGTAGATAAATTGTTTATTCAAGTCAGAGAAACTAAAAATCACACAAGGAGAGAAAGGATGAATAAACACTGTGGAACCTGTGCCATCTTACAAACTTTACAAAGATCTCTGTTCTCTGTTTTCATCATATATAGATCCCCACTTGACATACATTCAGTCTTTTATTTATTGTTTGAAAAGCCTCAAGGCAACCTGGGCAATTATATTCCCAGGAGTTTGGTTCTCCATCTGTTCAAGCAATAAAACTTCATAACACTGGTAAATATCAATATCAGATGTGTCTACACCACACCAAATAGAAGAGTCATCCTGTTCTAAATATCTCTAGCTCTCAAATAGAAGATTCTGCCTTGGAGTATGCGTTATTTAGTTGTCACTGAACTGAAAATATATGTTGTTAGCATCTTTGACAATTATTTTACTTCTTTGGGGATTGGAATATTTTCTGAATTTATTTTGTTAATTGATTATAAACCTAGCAATTGGATATTAATGGAAGTAGATAGATAATGACACAATATGACAACAGCAACTTTATAAGAATGCTTGTCCTGAATAGTTTGTGCAAATAGAATGATCTCATTCTTATGTTCATTCATCCAAAAATACTCACCTGCACATTCATAGTGGTTGACTATTAACGAAAGTAGATACATAATGATGCAATATGAGAAGAGTAGATTTTTAAGAGACTTTAGCCTAAATAAATTTGTGCGGACAGGATGATCTCAGACAAAATTCTGGAGTTCAAAATAGTAAAATAATGTTCCTTCTTTTACATTCTAACGCAGGCGTGACAAATGATGGTCAGGCTAAGGAGACAAAATGATAGAAAAATACTCTTGATTTGTTTGTGTGGCGCATGTGCACGTGTATGTACATGCACACATGCTCTAGCTTGCTTTCTGTTGCTGTCATAAACACCATGACCAATAGAAACTTGGGGAAGAAAGGGTTTATGTGGCTTTCAGGCTATACAGTCAGTCATCATTGGAAGCCAAGATAGGAACTCAAGGCAAAAGTTTGAAACAGGAACAATGGAATAACTCTTTTGACTGGCTTGGTCCTTCCAGCTTACTCAGCTACCTTTCTTGTGTAGACCAGATCTACATGCCTAGGGTTGGCACAGTCTACAGTGGTTTGGGCCCTTTCACATCAATCAGCAATTAATAAGTGTCTTATAGACATGGTCACAGGTCAACTCATCTGAGAAATGTATCAGTTGAGGTTCCCTATGCCTTAATGACTAGCTTTGTATCAAGTTGACAGCTGAAGTTAACTATGGCACTGCCTCTGTGTGTGCATGAGTGTGTGTGTGTGTGTGCGTGTGTGTGATGTATGTTTGTGTTTGTGCATATGGAATGTGCTTCCTATGGGACGGAGGCCAGAGATCGTTGCTGGGCATGTTAGTCTATTGCCCTGTTCCAGTTAATTTTTTGACACAGTGTCTTATAGCTCCCCATTTCAGCCAGAATGTCTGGCAACTCATCCATCTGGATTCACCTGTCTCTGTCCCACATCACCGGCGCTGGAGTTATAGACACATGCCACCATGCTCAACTTTCAATCAGGGGCTGGAAACCAGAACTCCGGTACTCATACGTGTATAGCAAGCACTTTACCCACTGAGCCATCCCATCTCCCCATCTCTAAGAAATGCTTTTGAAAGTGGTTGGGAAAAGTTTTTAGTATGTAATATTTTAATAAAAATATGAATGAAGTGAGAGAGTGGGCCTTGCAGGTACCTAAAGAAAAATCATGCTAAGAACAGCTGGTGCAAAAGTCCTGAGGCAGGATCACAGAGAGAAAGTATATGATTATGCAGAGGAGCAAGGGGTACTCATGAGAGAAAAACTCCATATCTCCAGGATTGTGGGAAAGTCAGAGTACCTATTGTATATGAATTTCAAGTTTGATGGGAGTTATAAGGGAATTAGAGGAATGAGTTCACTGATGTAGAATTTTCAAATATCTCTTGATTCAAGACATGGAAAAGAAAACACACTCTTGGAGCATGAACGCAAAATTGGGAGCAACAGCATGTAAGAACAGGAAGGTAGGGTGGAGGGCTGTGAAACACTGTCCCCTGGACATGACAGAGCCAGTAGAGCAGCTATTACTGCCTGCAATGGGCCTACACAAGACTGGGACTTTCAACAGTGGATCATGGATTGAGGAGGGGCTTATGAACCCCTAATCACCTAGTAGTGCTGAACTATTGACTGATGATATATTGTCCAGGAGGAGCAAGCATTGCCTTCTTTTGTGTACCCACTGAAGAGTTCACTAAGCTCCAATGGATAATTCCAAACTCAAGGTCCCACAGATGACCCTGTTATATTCAGTGAATGTCAAAAGCATAGGTTTGAATGTAGAAAAGGGACTTTGAGGGAAGGAGGAACAATAGATGTGGGATGGAGACTGGAGAAGGTGGGGGTTTACAATCATCAGAATGCACTTGGTACATATATGGAATTGTCAAAGGACAACTGTTGCTGAAATTCCTTCTGGGATGCTCGGTTGGCATCCAGCCCCACTCTTCTCTATGTCCCTAAGGACAAAGCAACGTATAATTTTGCCAAACTACAGTTTGGGAAATCAGATTTTATTTGGGCTCGCTTGCAGAACAATGGATGAGGGATTATTCACAGAAGTGTAGGGAAGGGGGTCCCCTGCTAAGACCATACAGCAAATTTTACATCCTAGCCGCCTTACATGGCAAAAGTGCTAGTCTCTCTCCAGCTCAGGCTCATACCCTTAGTCACGCCCCAATATATAACTCAGGCCACTGCTTGGTTGGAAGGGATGACTGACTCTCTCTGCTCCGCCCTTCCTGTGGAGTGCCAACAGTCAAGTTTGTTGGTAATGATCCGAGCACAGGATTGCAACCAAACTTGGGAAAAGGCATCTGTCCAGTAGAGCTTGCCAGTCCAGCTTGCCAGGCAGATAACCAATCTATGCAACAACAACACATAAAAGGACGAGGCAGGAAAAGTACTACCTAGAAAAGCACTGTCACAAAGTATTGAAATGTACTGTGTTGGCAAAGTGAATGATAAATGTAGAGTCTGGGCTTTTTAAAAGTGCATTTGATAATAGGTTGGATGTGAGAGAAAGACGAGCCCTGTACCTGTGGGATGACTAGGCAAACAGAGTGAATGTCAGGGCCAGTAATGGAATCCAGAAACGCAGAGAGAAGGAGAGAAGACTGTGGGGAGCAGGTAACAGGTATCAAAAAACAGACAAAGAATAAAGAAAGATCCAATTTTGGATACATCAAGTGACAGGTGCTTATTATACATCTAAATGAGGTGATGATTAAACAATTTGTAGAACTTCAGAATATGTTTCACAAGAAACATCACGTTTATTTTTATAAGATCACTGGAGCTCAGAAGAGTAGCATACATGCAAATACTTATTTCCTTCCGCTGCTATATTTAGCAGCAGAGTGAAAGATACATTTTTCCCTCCCTTGCAGATTTCTGATATGTGGGCTACCAATATATTTAGAACTGAATTATTCAAGAAGAAACTAATATACCTGTATAAGTCATCACTCAAAATCATTTATTTCTGATTGGCTACTTAAAAATACAGTAAACTTCTACCTTTCATTAAAATTTTGAATATTACTCTGACATGAAAATTAGTCCATGGCTGAAATTGTATAGTATCCTCAGTCTAGACATCGAGCACAGGCAATATTGTATTTGTGTTATTTTTTTCTCCATTTGAAAAAGTATATTCCTGCTGATAAACACCCTGTCTATCTAGCCCCAGAGAAGCCAGTCTGTGCAAGTTAATTGCTTAGACTTGACAGTGCAGAGAACAGCATTAATAAATGGGGTGTACTGGGTTGTAGAAAGAACAGATGTGAGTTTTCTGCTCCACTGTACGATGAATTAATTCTCTATATCTCCATTTATATTCTGTGGTCACCATAGAAAACCTGTGTTTAAAGATTCTATGGTACCAGGTTTTCACATAGTCTCCACTATTTCAAAAGCCTGCAATGGCATTTAAAATCCCTCCCTTAAGATGTAGTCCTTTTCTACAGTCTTAAGAAGAGGTGGGGGGTGCATTTACTTGAAATGTCACTGAGATATAACTTTTGTTTCTGGTTGCTCTAAACATGTTCTTACAGACCTACTGCCCGGAGTAACTAGAAATGTACAATTACCTATAACTTTGTCCCAATGGAAAATACAGTTGAAATATATTTTGCAGTTTTGCCATTTTATTTTTTCCATCTGACTCAAAAGATGCATGTCTCTGAGCTCCTTGGGATATAGTTTTTATTAAGAGTTCAGAAGATTGATTGACCCGTGAACAAAATGTACATATTTAAATATCACATGCAAGTAAAAGCAAGTTTTGCCACTGATTTCATTATTTGGTATTAAATGTCACCCAAACCATATGGGTATTTACTGTTTCTCTAGGTATAGACCAAATATTTATGGGTAAAAAAAGTTAAGAAACAAAGACTATTGAAAGGTTTTCCAATTTCTAATGTGTTCTAAACATTGGTGTAGGTATGCATGTTATTATAATGCTCATCACAATAGCTAGTGTAATGATAAGAACCTTGGCTTGTGGAGCAGTGTCTTCTGGATTAAAACTCACTGTCCTCATCTGTAAAGACAGAGGTCAATTGTGCATAGTCCATCAAGATGCAGAGACTTCTGCCTCTAAATTACTTGTCCACATACTTGCATGGATAGCTCTTCAGTTACATACACACTGAGAAACTTGGCAATAGAAGAAGTAATCTGTCCCAGATTCATAATGACAAAAGAAGTAGCTAGAATTTATAGCCAAGGATATCCCTGGGCATCTAGAATTCTCCAAAGTACTGATTTTTTACTGTACACTAATTAGGAATTTATATGCTATTTTCTTTAAGTTAAAAAGCAATGAGAAATGTAATGTTTCCACAATCGAGGTGAAGAAAGTGTAGGTCAATGGTGAATATACCTAAAACTGCTGAAGTCATTGACAAGATAATTCAACCAAATCAACTACACTGCAGACCCATTCTGACCTCGAGAATTTAGTATCAAGTTTTATGATTAATCACAACTGTTCACTTAAATGGTTGTGAATAAGCTGACATATCAAGATGAGAAGCTCCTTATGTGCCTTCACCCCACCACATTCCAGGAATATCTTTATTAAAACTCATTCTTCACAAATTCATACCAGTAACCAACTGTCCAATACAAGGTAAACTTTCCAATACTGCAACCTATCCTGAAAGGATTCAAAATGAACCCTACAATAGAATGATGCATGTTATAAAATAGCTCCTTTGGAGAAAGGCAAAAGTCATTTTAGCAGGATCAGGAGGACAATACTGTGTGGTTGCCTGAACTTCTCACCATTCTACAGAAAGGCAAACAGAGTGGAGTATCTCCTGACAGAAATGGACAGAGCTGATCCAATGGCATCAGCTAGACTAGATTTAAAGTATCATCTACTTTTATAAATATTTTTTAAGTTACTGTTAATTATCTGGAGATTCTGTAACTTACTGTGGTCTCCTTTATCAGAAGAGCGAAATACCCATAATGCACAAGTTATATCTCAGCGTGGCATCAGTCGCGAACGTGTGTGTGTGTGTGTGTGTGTGTGTGTATGTGTGTATTTAGTGTCCCCGGGTATGTGTTCACTTGACTGCAGATGTTAATGTCAAATGACTTTTACTATCACTTTCCATCTTACCTTTTGAGAAAGGGTCTCTCACTGAACTCAGAGCTCACTGATTGGTTAGAATGGTTGGCCAGTGATCTCTGAAGCACCATCCATCTGTGCTCCTCTCTCCAAGGGTTGGGGTTACAGATATGCATGACCATGCCCAACATTTTTAT
Source organism: Eospalax fontanierii (assembly GCA_035773235.1). Taxonomy (NCBI): domain Eukaryota; kingdom Metazoa; phylum Chordata; class Mammalia; order Rodentia; family Spalacidae; genus Eospalax; species Eospalax fontanierii. The sequence continues at coordinate 35,296,333 of CM069537.1, read as the reverse complement.
GTTGGTACAAGAGACTAAATTAAGGTCCTCACTTATACTAAGAAGATTAACCATTAGAATAACGGAAAATTAATAACCAGCTATTTGGCTATCATTTTAACATTCCCTATCTTTGTGAAATTTGGGAAAACAGCAGCCTTGTAATTTTCTCCAGCACTCTGCCACAGCTACCATTCCAGTTTTCTAAGTGCCTCTGAGCTGATATGCAAGAAGAGAATGGGAAAGATGAAAACAGAAACTCAGCTGTGGATGTGGACATGTTGAAACTGCCACTTATTTTGCAGCTTTTCTGATCTGATACTTCAGGACATGGTATCTTGTAGATATTTGTAGCCCAAAAGTAGACAGATGCAATATGAAGACAAAAATGTTTAACCTTTTCATATTATTTAAGTTACTCGAGCAGACTTCTGTAGGCCCAAGCAAAGACAGTGTTTTCAACAAAATCAGCCTTGAAGTCCCTGCGAAACAACGTAGTGAACAGTAATCATAACCCACACAGGAGAGATGTCATCTACTGCAACGACAGTAGGTGACTATCAATGTATTGCCCAGCTCTGTGGCCAACGAATCTTTAGCTTTTAACCATGCATCTGAAGCTAGAGGGCGCATTTCATTTACTCATCAGTACCAGCGTAACTACCCTTAATGTATTCCCGGATTAGTTCCTCCACTAAGTTTATTGCCCGGGTCACTTATACCTGGCATCTCTCTAGGTACAGACTTCTCCCAGCATGGAAATTGGGTTGCTAATGACATGGACCAATAGCAATGATGTGCCTGTCTTAATGCTAGAGTAGAACTGTCAAAATATCACTCTGTTAAATTGTCATAGGATCAGCTCCGATTCAGTAAGGGAAATGGACCAACTCTTAATGTAAACAGTGGGAAAAAAAAGTTACAGTTCTCTTATGCACCACTCAGGAAGTCGGAAAAACTGGTATAAAAACAATAGTTATCATGAGCAAACCAGGGGATTGAATTCCCTGTTTCTGTCAGGTGAAACCAAAGAACCAGGGACAGGGTAAAGTGGGGGAGAAACATGAAACAGATTTAGTTCAAGAACTGACTTACACAATTATGGGAGCTTGTTAGTCAAGCCAGAAATCCATAAAGTACACCAGCTTTTCTTTACAGAACATGGTAATTTATTTTGGTCACCAGCCCCACCTGGCTTCAAATCCCCTTTAGTTAAAGTTTAAGATAGATTTCTTCTTCACTGCAGGCCCCCGGATATCCTTTTTATTAAAGCACTTACTTTAGGTAGCTAACAATTTTAAATTCTTTCTACATCTCTTTGAAATATGAATCTTTTACAATTCTAGGACTGTCTTGCTCTAGAAGAGGGAAACTATTAAATCAAGAATGTGGGATCCAAGGCCAGCACGGGTGCTATGGATCAGTGGGTAAAACGACATGTTCTATGAAGCTGAGGAACAGAGTTCAGTTCCCAGAACTCATGTGTAGGTGGAAGGAGAAAAATGACATCAGCTTCTACCCACATACCTTGGCATATATGCCTACACACACACACACACACACACACACACACACACACACACATGCACGTGCACGCGTGCACACACACGTACACACATGCTGATAGTAATAATAAATATTTTTCAACCTCCTGTGAGCTCTGGGCATTCTTTGGCTTACAGCATCCTGGAATTCATTCTTATATTATGACAAATATCCACATATAACATATACTGCTTTTGCTAAAACATACCCACTTCTCTCTCTTGGAACTATAAGATAAGGAGAACAATAAAAGTCCAATATCTTTGCCTTAATTTTATGTTTATTTCCTGTATTTCAGTCAGATAACCTGCTTAATTCTGTCCATAGATATGTTACTCATTCAAGGGATATCTGAAATATGGTGAGACCTGACTTATCTCCTTTTAAAACTGAAAGAACAAAGGTAAGAGCAACTGAATCATCTTAACAATAGATTTTTACAAGGCCTTCTCCGGAAGCCGGAAAAAGTACCTGAAAGAGTGCAGTCATTGTTCTAAATGTGCAGTAACCTTGGATTCCCGCAAGAGCTGTTCTTTACAGAAGGTCAGCATGTGATGATATCATCCCAACCTCCCCTAGCAGGGGAGGATCCCTTAGGATCTGTATCATCTCCTTCATCATTAAGAACTTCCCCAGGGCCATCTTGCAGAAGCAGAACTGAGATGATGATCAATCAGACCACACAACAACCAAAATCATTAATTATGCATACACCTCTCCTCCTTTGTCACAATAATTCCTCTAGTTAAAGTACATATCAGAACCTTATATATGAACTGAAATGCTTGATTTCTATCTTCCCCAAGTAGCGATTTTAATTGCAATTCTCCTTGCCTTTTCACTATTGCTTCTGTTTCTTCCTTTGCAAATAGAGGACCTGGTATGTTGGAACCTCCAGACTTGGGCTTGTGGCCCAGGGGTTCCAGTTATTGTGTATGTATGTATAGACCAAAAAGCCAGGTCAAAGAGTTATGGGGATTCCAATATAAATTCCTAGAGTTCTTTATTCATGGAGCTCCCATCTACAGTATACTGCCATGTAAAATTTATCTGAACTTGTCTTCTTGAATTTCTGATCTTTCAACAAAACAAACCTCTATCTGGGTCTCCTCTCTTCTCTCTGTCAGTGTATTCTTGTTTAGAGATCAACTCCAGGCAGAAAGCCACACTTTAGTAGAACTAGCTTCATTTGTTCACCTTTTCTCAGGGACCACCTTTTTCTCCTAGTTAATGACTAACTGAAGGATATTACTTCAAATTTATTTTCACCCTACTGTTTTTATTTTTACAGTGATTGATCAAATACTATATTATTTAATGGGAGACAAAAGCAGCTGTCTTAAAATATTACACCCTTAGAATGGCAGTTTTATCACAAACAGAAAGTACTCTGCCAAAAAAGAACTCATTAGAATTCCCAATATCCTTATGTGCTTATGTAAAGAGTCCTCTTGTTTTCATTGAAAAGCATAAGTTTCCCACATCAGTGCCTAAATACACAGCTGGTCAATTGCTTGAAGAAACTTAACATCAGACTAAATGGTACACAAATATTTTTTAAATTTATTCAAAAAGACATGGTATGTACATTAGGACCACTAGTGTATAAAAATCTTTTCACGATATTTTTCTGTTCAGACATAATTTTTAATTAGCTTTCAAATTCTAATATTAAGTAAATAAATAAAATATAGGAATGCTAATTGAATGACCATAAAATTATCACAAATAAGCCATTAATACTTGCATGTACATCATAAGAAGCCTTTTGACTTCTATTACACTTACTTTTCTGGACCTCCAAGCTATTCTCATTGTCTCTTTAGGTGCCATATTCTGTAGTTCAGAGAGAAAAATAGCATGTTTGCAGTTTATATCTAAAAAGAGAAAGGAAAAGGAGAATTATTGAGCGAAGTGGCTCTTAGATCGGTTCTTTCTGGCAATGTTATTGTGGTTACCAATAACTTTGGAGATAGTGGTTCCCCAAATCCCTACCTTCTGGTGAGTAAGAATATGGTCAGAATTTTCTTCTTCCTTTCAGTATGGGTTGGAATTGTGAATATGGCTGATGTCAGCCCTGAGGTTAGCATATGTTTTAGACTAATATGCAGTGGTGAAGGAGTCTTGCAGATTTATTTATATTACTAATCAATTTGATTTTGAGTTAATGAAAGGAGAAATTGCCTTACCTCAGATGGGCCAGACTTAATCAGGCAAGCCTTTAACTAATTTAATTAATTTTTGTTCTCAATAAATGGTTTATTCATTGAAAATGTCATTTGTATGCCATATATCTTATTCATATCCATCCCCTACTGAACTCTCCAGACTCTCTCCCATCAACACATCTCCCTTTCAACTTCACGTCCTCTTCTTTTTTTCATTAAATCAGTGAATACAGTCAGTGATACCCATATTCTCAGGGCTGTGAGATTATCCACTGGAGCATGGGAAATATACCAGCAGCTACAACTGACAAAAAAAAACAATGATTCTCACTCCCCAGTGGCTATAAACAGGCTGATGCTACTCAGCATGGCATTGGTTTAGTGTGGCTCTCCCTGTCCACTCTGGAATTCTGACTGGCAGTGTCTTGTGTAGTTCTTATGCACGAAGCCACAGGTGCTGATAGTTTATGAGTGCAACAGTGATGCATGTCCAGAAGAGGGCATTTCATAGCACTCTTCCCCATCCTCTGGCTCTTACATTCTTTATGCCCCCTCTTCTGCAATGTTCCCTAAGCCTTCAGGATAATCTTATTATAAAGGTCCCATTTAAAGATGAAAAACTGCAGACATTTATTCTCACCTTTTGGATCAGTTATGAGTCTCTGAAGTAACTACTCTCTCGTGCAAACAGAAATTCTCTACCGAAGTATAGAACAGCATAATCTATAAGTATAAACAAGTATTTAGAAGGCAGTTTAACCACATGACTGTTTAAGTCAACAGAAGGTTTTCTACTAGGGCTGAGGAACAGACTTTGGACCAGGCTTATCATACTGGGCATGAATTCCCAGATGGTGTCTCCCATAACAGTAATGTGGCAGTGGCCACTTCTTGCCTGGCAAGTAGGTATAGTATCACACAATTTCCAGTTCTAAGTAAGATCATTAATTCCCTTCCTCTCCCAGTACCTTCCATAGCATCTTCTAGTACAACCAAGGAGAAACATTACTAGCCAGTTCTAGATTGATTTCTCTATGTCCTACAAGCAAATAATTTGATGTATTCAACAACATGGTTTTACCATTTAGCTGTAGTGGGCACAGATAAGCCCTTTAAAAGAGACTTTAAAACTTCTCTGAAATTAGATGTTCCTCTTATCCTAGAAGAACTCAGCAACTATAAGGTTCCTATAAGCAACTTGTGAAGTTCACACCTTACAGATTTGTGAGATGCAGCTGGTAGTTGAGGTTGGCACCTGATGAGAGTTATTAAGTTTAGATGAACATCAGTTCTCCTAACTACATAAAACTGATTCTGTCAATACCTGTTTGAGGCTGTAACTGGAACTTACACTACAGAACAGAATGCAGTCTGTCCCAATCCTTTAATTTTAGCCTTGCAAGCCTGTCACATATACGGATATGTGACCCTGAATCCACAAGATAACAAATACAGTCCTTTAGAGCAGTGTTAGGTTTTTTAATGTGAAAGGTCTCCCCCAGGCCCATGTGTTGGAAAATTTGGTCCCAACGTAGGGCAATCCTTGAGGTGGGGTCTTGATGGAAGAAGTGGGTCACTGTGTATAGGGTTTTCTTAGGGTTGATTTCATTAGAGGGTTTTCTTGGACCAGTCTCACTTCCTGTCTGTTCTCTTCTTCTTGACCACAGATGATGACAGTCTTCCGCATGTTCCTCGTGCTTTGGCTGCCCCACTGTGATGGACTGTATGGTCTCAAGCTGTAACCCAAAATGAAACCTTCCTTTAAGTTGCTTCATGTCAGGTATTTAGTTAGAGCAACAAGAAAAGTAACTAATGAAAACAACAAAATTATTAGTAACTTACCATGTAGCAACTTATAATAAATATGCTGCATTTTTACTAAAACATGAAAAAACCCTACCGTTTTCTAAGTGACTCAGCCCTGAGATGCTGAGTACCCCTCCACCACAACTCAGCCTCAGGCTCTCACTGTTCTTGGGTATCACATATCTATGGGCATTCCACAATGCAGCAACTAAAGGGTTAATATTTGAATCCACAAGGTTTCCACAATCTTACTTTATTAAAATAATAGTTTTCTCTTCTGACTGGACTGTGATGAGTCATATTCATCATGAAATATCATTCACATTATTAGCTAATACTGCGCTATTTTACAGCTAAAATGAACTTCAAAGAATTTTAAAAATGGTAAAAGCCATCACTAAAGTGTACCTCCCTTTAGGCTTAATAATGAACTAGGATAGAGATAAAAAATAGAACATGAAGTTAAATATGATTTTTGATTGTAATTAATATGAATAATTTGGTATACAGAGTCTGCCTAACAGAAACAGCTTCATGCCTGAAGTTTGACAACTCATTTCCTTAAAAGCCCCTTGATGATACAACTGGAATTTGGGGACTTTTTTTCTCATTTGACGATGATAATGATGCTAAAGGTTATGATGATGGCCTGACAACACGTTAGAGTAAACATACAGTGTGTTTCCCATTGCCATGTGTGAGGAATTGCTTAACGCACATATTATCTCATGTATGTTATCCATTCAACATCTCTGACATGAGTTCTTTTTGAAGTGCAGTTTTGATATTCAGAGTATTAGTATATGAAATAAAATATACAGCCTATTAATTGTGATACTGAAAATATTAAAAACAACTATGGCACCCTTACTGGACAAGCAAACTGTTGGGGAATAATTGATGGGAACAGGATATGTGAAAATATTGGATTAGAGCTGAGATGTGAATATTTACGTGGAAACAGCAATGGCACAAGGGTTTTCATTTGAGGAGCAGCTTTAGCTAGATGGTACGGATGAGAGTTCATGGGTACTAAGCGCACTCTTCTTGATTCATTGTTAACCTGCAACAGGACTTATAAAGAGATCCCTTGCTTCCCCCATGCAACCTGAAGTCAGCCCACAGAAAACGCTGCTTTTATTTTTATTTATTAAATCCTTGTGTATTTCACACGGAACATCTCAATCAATCTTAAGCGTCTTTGTAACCCCTTTCCCATCAGCACCCTTCCCCAGCCCCACAACTGGAATCTATGAATTCTGTCATTTGTGTTAAAGTCTATCATGTCAAGATAGTATCCCCAGATGATTCTCAGTGCAAGTTTATCCACTGAGATCCAGTCAACCTATCTAGAGCTCCTCTTTTTAAGAAAGATCAGCTCTTCCTCCGCCAGCAGGAATCAGTTGTCAATATTTCTTCATCTAAGATTGGGGCCTGTTGTCCATTTTCCCAGTTCTATGATGGAGTTTTGTCTGCTTGAGTTTGCACAGGCTCCACTCATGATGCCACCTCTGCCGTAGGGTCATATGAGCAGGGCTCCAGGAGCTTGTAGGAACCTATTTCCATATGTCATTCACCTCCTCACTGGCTCTTACAGTCTTTGCGTCGCCTCTTTCACAATGATCCCTGAACCTTGGGTAGAGAAAGTTTAATACAGGGGTTGTGTCCAAGGATCAGCATTCTGCAGACTTTTAATCTCTATGCTTTGGCAGTGAATGAGCGTTCCTCTTTCCCCACATCCTCTTCATATTTGTTACCATTTGTTCTCTTGATCTTAGCCAGTCTGACTGGGGAAAGATGAAATCTTAAAGTGATCTTAATCTGCATTTCTCTGATTACTAATGATGTTGAGCACTTTTTAAAGCTGTTTCTTAGTCATTTTTATTTCTTGTTTTGGAAAGTCTCTGTTCAGATCCTTAGCCCATCTTTTAATTGGGTCACTTAATTCCTTAAGTTTTGTTTTCTGAGTTCTTTATGTATACTGGATTTTAAACCTCTGTCAGATGTGTCGCTGATGAAGATTCTCTTCCACTCTGTGGGTTTTCTCTTAACTTCCTTGGTTGTTTCTTTTGCAGTACAGAAACTTTCTAGTTTAATGAGGTCCCACTTGTTGATTGTTGATCTCAGTTCCTGATGTTCAGTTTAGAGAGTCTTTTCCTACACCTATGTCCTAAGTTGTAGCCAATGTTATTTTTCTAACAGTTTCAGAGAGAAACAGCTGCTTTATGTCCAGTGTTCAACAACTTAATTTTGTGAAGTATATGTTTCCTGTTTTTGTCCCTGATGCATTTCATCCTTCATACACTTTCTGCTTCCTGGCCTCCTTTCTCAGTGCATGATGATAATCATGATGCTTATAATTTTAATTCATTAATAACTAATGCAACTTTGCATTCTGTGTTTTCTGTGTCAGACATCATACTAATTGCTTAACTCATGCTACATAATATGTCAGGTAATAAAAAATGGAGCATAATTTCAGCCTGTTTTTCAGTGGAGAAAACCAAGGAGTAAAAGCTTGAAGATCATACAGCTCATAAATGTAAACTCCATACTTAGAATGGATTCAAGCCTAAGGTACATTTATCCAACCTGAGGACTTTTGAGTTTTTTCATTGTGACTGATGTAATGGTCTAACTGTTTAAGCTGTAACTGGTGGTTTAACTTGATATATACTCCCATGTGTGATAACTTTTTAGGTCTGTGTTGCCTTGGAAAAGTCTTCCTAGAGAGTCACATAGGCAGGTCTGTGATTTTTGTCTTTATGACATAAACAAAATGCCTCTTATCATGTTTTCTGACTGGAATCAACTTAGACGGTGATAGATCAAATGGATACTACATTATGAAAAAATTAAGATATGTACAAACTGAATTATTTTTAAATATTTTGTTGGAGCTGAAGAACCTTTATAGGGACCAAGAAGTATATTTTTCCAGAAAGGATTTTAAAGCTGTTATAAACGTAATTTCAACTCAGTTTAAGGCCCATAAGGTAGTCTTAGAAATAGTTACAAAAAATAATTGAAACAAAGTTTATACTATTAAGTAATATTATTTTTAAATTTATTTGATCAGAAGGAAATAATAGTTGTATTTCAAGAAAAGAGATAGCTAGTGTTGAATTTCTATTTTTACCTAATCAAAATATTGACTTGCTAGGTAAACTAGAGTTTTTATCATAGAGTTTCTGGATTTGAATAGCATTTCTACTTAATTGTAGTAAAACGTTTCACTTATAAACTATAGCAAAGAGAATAGTCACGTTTTACAGATGACTTGAATTTACTTTTATGTTACATTTTCTTTTAATCTGCTTTTTAAAATCGGCCTTCTTTTTTGTTTCTTTATCTCTATTTGTCTTTGAATAGAATGCATCCAGTAGCAAAGCAATTTTTTTCTTCTTACACAGCACGAAGGATTTATTTTCTGGATAAGCTTCAAATGGATACAGAGTTGAATGTAACAAGACAGAAATATTTTTAAAGTATAGGTATTCAGATGTCTTCCATCCAATCGCTGTCCTCAGTGCCCCAGCTGAACCAGACTACCATGTCTCACCAATGCATATAAGAGAGCAGACTGAGCAGTCACAGAGTGGGCTCAACTGTTTAGCTTTAGTTGCATAAACAAGGACATGACATCTAAGTGACTTTTCCTGAATAATACTGATTCAGAGAAATACAGCTAATATGGTCACAGGCATGCTTACTTTGTCACTTTATATGTACATATGCAGGTAAAATCTAATGCATTTTTTATTAAGGGACATAATACTGACATCTTCTCATAATTATCTAAGGAAGTTTTTATTAAAAATGTGTTAAATATTCGGTGGAATATCTGCCTTTTAGGATGATTCTGTAAAAAAATAAGAAGTCTAGTTATACAAATCCAAAGCTAAAATTAAAGGAAATATTGTATCTATTTTCAGTTCTTTTGAGGACCATTTTCTTCCCCTGGAGTGCAAAATTTATTTTTTATCAGTTTTTACTCACTTTTTTCTAATTTCCACTGAGGTCCCAAATACTATTAGTTGCTATAGTTGCTTCAAGTTGTTCAATTATTCCTTTTAGTAAAGTAAAAAATTAATGAATTTTTAGTGATCTATTGGAAAGTTTAATTATTGATATAGGATACAGACTCCATACAGGTCTGCTTGAAGATGGCCAAAGTTGTTTCTGGAGATAGGAGAATGTATCACTTTTCTCCTTGCAGTCAAGAATGCATATAAATAAATTAGGTTAAAATGCCTATTATCAGAAATATAAATTATAATAAAATTGCCAAATTGTAGTGGGAAGACTTGGAGATCTAGATAGAAGGCCAGTAGTATCTGTTTTTACTTAAAACACTGAATTAAAACATAAGCTCTAGACTCAAAATTATCTGAGCTGAAAATGTTCCACTGCTTACTAAGCAAGGAGTTTATGTCTCTGAACATAATCAGTAAGTAAAGATAATATTACCCGCCATTCATACATACTATGGACTATTATAGGCACCAAAATCATAGAATAACAAATTTAATGTCTGATAATAGAATTCACACGGGAGATGACAATAAATAAAGAGGACATAATCTGTTAGGGAAATATATAAAAGAAAAGATAATATAAAATAATAAATAAGATAATAGAGGGTCAGGATTTAGGAAAACATTCATAGTTTAGAAGAGATGCTAAAGGAAAATCTTACAAGAAGATGGGACTGAGGTAGTAAAATGGGAATTCAGAAGTAATGGCAAACAGAATACAGAAAACATAGGCCAAAAACAGAAGCAGGTATAACTTTCAAATTCAGTAATTCAGTTCTGCCAGTAAGACTTCATCATGTGACTATTCCACAAACTTCCCAAATGATGGCACCAGCAGAGAAAATGTATTTGAACCTGGAACAAGTGGGAAACATTCCTGACTCAAACTATAGCAAGCTGTCTGTGAACCTAAAAGCTCATGACCCTTTCATAAGGCAAAGTTCATTCAGTCCAACTTCAAGAGCACCTCTGTGCTTAAGAAACTCAACACTGTTCAAAAGTCCTAAGTCCAAAGTATTTTCTGAGCCTATGGGCAAGCTCTTTAAACCCCGAAACATAGAAATTAATAAAATAACAAGTTGTATACTTCCAATTTATAATGGCATGCAGTTTCCTATTCCAAAATAAAGAGATGAATGTATAACAAAGAATTCTTGAACAAAAGAAATATCAAAACCCAGGAGGGAAACCATTAAACCCTGAAGCTTCATGTCTAGCATCACAAGCAGAGACTCCTGACAACAATTTTCTAGTTACTTACCTAATCCCCTCATCATAGTGACAATATACCTAAGAGAATAGCTTACAGGAAGAAAAATTTGATTTGGCCCGTGTTTTCAGAGGAATTTTAGTCCACCATCAGGGAAGTCCTGGAGACAAGAGCAGCTTCATTTACGGCTATGGGAAGGCGTGGTTGCAGGGCTTCACATAGCGGCAGATAGGACACACAGACAGCATTTTATATATATCATGTATATGATATATAATACATATATACTAAACCTATGTAGTATATATGAGAGAAAATATGATATTTTTGTTCAGAGTCTGGCTTGTTTTGCTTAACATTATGTTCTAAAGTATCATTCATGTAAATTCCTGTAAATGACACACTTTATTCATATTTTATGGTTGCATATATTAAATATGTACTACATTTTCTTAATCCACTGATCTGTTGATAGACATCCAAGGCTGATTCTGTAACAAATTTAATAAATTCTGTTGTAAATGTTATCACAATGAACATGGATAAGCAAATATCTCTGTGCTACATTTACTTAGATTCCCTTGGTTATATACCAGCTAGTGGCATAGGTAGACTGCATGGCAGTTCTAATTTTAATATTTGCTAAGGTCTCCCAATCTGATTTTTATACTGTCTGTACTAATTTGCATTCCTATCAGTAGTGTTCAAATAAACATTTTTCCTGCATTCTTGCCAAGATTTTCTTTGTTTTCTTTGGGGGATGTTTTGTTTTCAACATGTTTATTTTCTACCCAAATAAAGGCACAAGAAGGCATATATTCAACAAAAGCAATAGCAAAGAGACTAGATTGGAAGCAGATTCCCAAGAGCCCTCATGTTACCAATTACACTTAAACACAAGATAGTGGTTATGATCATTTGAATAATGAGCATAAGAAGAAGCTTACCTATATCACCAACATATAAAGACCAGAATAAGGAGGAAGATCCATCACTAGATTCTGGGAAGGAGTGAAGAAGGAAGAGAAATAAAGCTGTTTCTTGTCTTAAAAGCAAAGTGAAGAACAATTTCAACAAGGAAACAGTGACCATGTATTACAAATGGCAATGAGGAGGTTCTTGTGTGTGATAGCAGTATGTGACGAGAAATGAATGCATTACTATTGAATAGGACTAAATGAAGATAGGGGAGAAGATATAAATAGGATCAAATATAGTTCACAAAATTTGTGAAAATTCAATTAAAAAGGAAAAATATTATATAGTACCCTATAAATTTGTATGATTCAATATTTTTAAAATATGAAAAGTATTCAATCCCCACAAAAAAGTCACAGATTTTAAGAAACACATTTTTAAACAGTTGTTCTTATGTTTCTATTTAATCTTATTTGTTTCCATTAAGACAAAAAGCATTTGATTTTTCATTAAACTTATGTTTACCATTCTGACTTGTATGAGATGCAATCTCAAAGCAGCTTCAAACTTCATCTCCCAAAAGCTAAGGATGCTGAATGATTTTAAATATTTATTGGTATTTGTCCTTCTTTTGAAAACTGCCTGTTATATTTGCTTCCTGTTTATTAATTGACTTATTATTTTATTTACATTATTTTTGATTCTTTATACAGTCTATAAATGAATACATATTCCTAGCATACATAGTTGTTAGTCTTTTCTCCCATTCTGTAGGCTATATGTCTGCTCTGTGTCCTAGATTACTATCTGTTGCTGTGATAAAGTGCTATGGCCAAAAACAACTTGGAGATCTCAAGATCATGGGATAGCCACCATGGACGGGGAAAGAGTCAGTGTGTAGCCTGCCTCATCATGTGACACAGGCTGCGAACTGCAAATGGCAGAGCCAGAAACATGAAGCCACCCAATTTGGAGGACAGAGGACTGAGGATGAATTCCAGATGTCAGACATTGTGCTCCACTGCTGGATTTGGAGTTTTGCCTAAGTTCTTTCCATGGCCAGTTCTTCCCATTTGAAATAAGAAGCAAGACAGGAAAAGCAAGTCAATAAGCAGCGTTCCTTCATGGTCTCTACTTCAGTTCCCACCACCAGGTTCCTGCCCTGAGTTCCTGCCCTGAGTTCCATCAGTGATGGATTATGACCTGAGAGTTGTAAATTGAAATACACCCTCTTCTCCCCAAGTTGCTATTGGTCACAATGTTTATCATAACAACAGAAAAGCAAAGTAGATTCCTTGTTTTCTTTGCTGTCCAAAAGCACTGAAATTTTATCCAGTCACACTCATCGATTCTTAGTATTATTTTCTGAGCAATTGGTATCATATTCAGATGTTCCTTGCCTGTGTACACATATTGACATGTTTTCCTAACATTTCCTCTAATGTTTTCAGAGGTTCAGTCTCATATTAAGGTTTTCCATAATTTGGAGTTAATTTTAAATGTGGTAGACATAGGGATATAGTTTCATTCTTCTGAGTGTTAATATTCAGTTTTCTAGCATCATTTGTTGAAAGGCTGTCTTTTCTCCAATCTATAATATTAGCACTTTTTTTTTCAAATCAAGTGGATGTGCCTGTAAGGATTCATTTGCTGGTACTTAGTTCCATTCCAGAGGTTTATGAGTCTATTTTGCTACCAATGCCACCATGGAGCTGAGCTATAATGTGGAATCAGGTACTGTTCTAACTCAAGTGTTGCTCTTTCTGCTCAGGATTGCTATGTCTATTCAGATTGTTTTATGATTTTTTATGAATTTTAGAACTTTTTTATTTTCTATGAGAATTTTGATGGGGAATACACTGAATATGTAAATCACTTCAGTAATATAGCCATCTTCACAATATTAATTCTGCCAGTTTTTCACCAGGGGAGATCTTTCCATTTTCTAGTGTCTTCTACTTCTTTCTTTGGTGTTTTAAAGTTGTCATTATAGACGAGTTTTGTTTTCTTCAATGAATGTATTCCTATTATTGTTTATACATTTTTAACATTTATGTTTCTGTGTGTGTATGTGTGCATGTCATTTTGCATTTGTGGAGGTCAGAGTAAATTTGCAGGTATCAGTTCTCTCCTTCTACAGTGTGGGCTCCAGGGATTCAACTCAGGTAATCAGGCTTCATGGCAAGGACCTTTTACTGGCTGAACCATTTGTCTGGTTATAGTTGCTCATTTTTTTAAACTACTGTGAATGTGAACGATTTGTCAAAAATTTTAAGCATTTAATAGAGGGTATATAGAAAACTAGTCCTTAAAAAGATTTGGTATCTTTTTAATTTTCTCAAAGTGTTTATCAAGTCCACGCATTTTCTGATGGCACTCATTTTCTGATGGAATATATATATATTCCATATATATATATATATATATATATATATATGATGGTTTTAAATGTCAAACCATGTCATCGTAAATAGAGATAATTTGACTTCTTTTCCTATTAATAGCATTTTAATTTCATTCAATTGCTTATTACTCTGGCTAAGAATTCAATAATTGTAGTGAATAAAAATAGAAAAGTGATCATCATGTCTCATTTATGATTTTGTAGAAGGTTCAATTTTTTGCCCATTTACTAGAATATTGGACATATTTCCTTTGTTATGTTCAACAATGTGTTTTTAATTTGTGTTTTCTTGGGATTTTGTTTGTAGGCATTGTGAAGCCTCTGGGCCTCTTCTGAATCTACTGAGATGATTTGATACTTCTTCTTTGGAGTCTATTCATGTGATGTATTACATTAACTGATTTTATGTGATAAGCCATCCTTACATCTCTGTGATAAAATTTACTTGAACATCTTGTGTGTGATCTTTCAAAAGTATTGTTTAATTCAGTTTGCCAGTGTGTTATTTTGTCTATATGGTCAGTAATTTCTTCTCTTTATTTTTACAGTACTGAGTTTGGTTATCAACATAATACTAACTTCATGGAATAAGTTTGAGGCTATGTTTACTTCTTATGTTTTATGGAATAGTTTTGGGGTTTGTTTTGTTTCTCTGACTTGTATTATTATTTGGAAATTTCATACATGTATACGATAAAATAGAGTCATATACACTCTTATTCCCCAGAACAATAATGTTACTTCTTCCTTAATGACTTGAGAAAATTCAGTAGTAGGTCTTTCTAGTCCCAAGTTGTGTTTGTTGCAGGAAAATTGTTTCAAACTTGTTGCTCATTATAGATATATCTGTGACACTATTCCTGGGGAGATGGGAACAAATGTCCGCACAGCCCAGAGCTGGGATTTGCAGACCAAATAAAGGACACCAACAAAGCCTTACTTGGTGAACTGGATCCAGAGGAATACAGGGATCCTTTCTTGAATGATCTTTCTCTCATTAATA
Source organism: Eospalax fontanierii (assembly GCA_035773235.1). NCBI lineage: Eukaryota > Metazoa > Chordata > Mammalia > Rodentia > Spalacidae > Eospalax > Eospalax fontanierii. Next base: position 35,281,263 of record CM069537.1, on the reverse strand, counting down.
AAAAAAATTAAGAATGTAATCAAACAAGCTTTAGGATAACTTTATCTGACTTTAAAGAAAAATTCCTAAGGCAGGCAAGCTATAAATCTCAGCAGCTGTCTTGAAGAGGAGAATGAAGGGCAGAAAGACAAAAAGCCATAAAGTCATGCCTGTTTAGAACTGGCATGGAGGTGAAGCACGCTTAGATAAAGAGAAGGAAAGCAGAATTCTTCACAAAAGCTGATAGATTTGCAGAGTTCATGTCTGTGACTTGTCCACAAGCATTGAGCTAATGGATAAGGATTCCTGGGAGGAACACCTGATCCTCTTATTAAAGCACAAGGTACCACATCTAACTCTCTAGTATAACTTACAGGAACAGGAATGACTCAAGAGCAGTGGCATCATCAAAATACACCCCAGCATTGGTGACAGCTCAGGAAAGTTGGAGGCCTGCAATGTGCTGTGCAGCTGGCAGGCAGCCCCAGAGGTTGGAGAGTCTTCTTTTCAGGTACCTCAGCTGGTGTGAGCCTCTTCAGGGAAGCTCAGCTGGTCTCTGCCTCTTCTAGGTGGTTTGGCTGCTCGAAGCCTCTTCTAGGAAGCTAAGTATGTTTAAGAGTGTCTCTCAGTTGGCCTTAGGGAAGGGACCTAGTGAATCATGTTAGTTTCAGAGAATTTCCAAATTTCCAATTTCTATTTATTTACTTCCTGAGCTAAAGGAACTTGTCTACAGAAACGAATGTTTCATCTCTCCTGAAAACATACTGTTGTTTACTTTTCTTTAGCATCCAGTTGAATAACTTCCTCTAGAAAATTCTGTTTGTCTACCTTTAGACCCCATTATTAAGACCTTCCCTCTAGGAAGGAAGGTTTTATCTTAGAGGAAATTGTGACAAAAGATCTCTTTAAGTTGTTTGTTTCTACATCCTAATGATTTCGTTTTAGAATCTGTATGTGTCTAGAAATTAAACTAGCTCGCTAGATTTTCAAGGTTGTTTTCAGAATTTCTTACATGAGTGTAGTATGTCCATAACTTCCACCCTCCCCTTCCCCTTTCAGTCCTCCTGTGCATCTCTAATCCCTCACAAATTCATGACCTTTCATTTAATTATTACTGTTATATATACATACATATCATATGTATAAACAGACTGAGTCCATTTAGTGTTTCTTATGTGCACATGTGTTTAGGACTAACAACTTGGGATTGGATAGCTATCAGGTGAGTTGTCCCTGGAGAAAACTGAATTCCTCTCCTTCAACAGCCATTAATTGCCTGTAGCTCTTCATCTAAGGATGGGGCCTTGTGAAATTTCTCATATCCATGTCAGCATCTTGACTGGTGGTGTCATTATTCAAGTATATTTTAGGCAACTATATTGTTGAGATTTCACAGATGCAACTTCACTATCATGTCTGGAAGATACTATCCTTCAGCACACATCCTAATCCTCTTGTTCTTGCAATCTTTTTGCTATGATGTTCTTTGAGCTGTAGGTGTATGTGTTGCATTGTAGATTGTCTTTTAGGTGAGTACTCTTTGGTCACTTATTTTCTGAAGTATGACCCACTGTGGATCTCTCTAACAGACTCCATCTGCTGTAAAAAGAAGCTTCTTTAATGAGCAATGAGAGTTGCACTTATCTGTGGGTTTAAAGATAAGTATTTAAAATATGGTTAGAAATTGTATTTCTATTTCCATTTGGGAAAATGACAGTGTTAGGTCCTCCTCTGGAGTGTATGATATCTCAGTCACAGGTAGTTGATTAGATATATAATACTGAGCACTGGGCATCAATTCCCTCCTACTGAATTGACCTGAAGCTGCCCAATTAGACAGCTGTTGGTAATCCCTAGATAAAAGTGCCCTATTAGACCACTGGGGATATCTCACCCAGCCAGCCTGTGTTGCAGTTTATAGATTTTGTCACTGGATATGATGATTAATTTTTCCCTGGGAAGCTTGGATAGCATCTTTGATATCATGAGATTTGTTCTTCAGGAAGGAGTTTCTATGTCAGTTTCAGCTCTGTGCCTCTATGTCCCGTATCAAAAGTGTGTGGTATCTTCAACAATAGGGTATTACTCTCAAGTTCTAGGAGGCAACAATGGCAATAACAGTATTCTATATTGTTTGGGGAATCTCTTGAATTGCCTTAACCACTGAGCATTCTCTTCAGCCCTAATGTTATTTCTCTATCGATATGTGAATGTAATATTTCTTCTTCAACTTTGTCTTCAATATGAATATTTTTTCTTCTACTCAATCTACTCTATAGATGTTTTCTGATTTTTTTTAATTTACTGTATTTTCATTTCTAACATTCCAGTTCATTTGTTTTCTAATCTCAGTTTCCTTTTTCTACTATTCATGATACTTTCTTGTATAAGTTCTGAATTAACTTCTTAAGTTTATTCATTTACTTGCTTGTTAAAATAGAAAATACTTTGCAATTTTACATATCATCTTTGCAGGGGTCATGTTAATCTTCCTTATATCATTTTAATTTTTAAAACATTTTCCACTAAAGTAAGCATGGTTGATATAAGATTAACCCGTGTTTCTTTCATGAAAGTCTTGACTCTGGGGAAGAGGAAACTGAATATTTTCTGACTCTTACTATGAATCTTTTATTTTATTTTCAATAATAGCTGGTCAGTTCAGTTTTTAGCCACTTTCTTAAGGTTTCTATTTGATTATATGTTACTGAGTGTATGTGACACCACTTTGAATCTGTCTGGTCTGTTGCCATAGTGAAGGAAGAAGCTTTATTCAAAACAATGTTTTCCCATAATTAATGTTAACTGACTCTAGAACCCAAATGTGACAGAGATAGTTGTGCTTAAAATAGGGAACCCTTCTTCCCTATTAGGCAACTAGATAAGAAGTACAGTCATCAAGAAACAGAAGACAGTTTCAGAATAAATGTTAAGAGGCGGACCATTTTTTAAAAAATATCCTTTGTCCTAGAGTGTAAATCAGCATCTTGTTGAACAGAAGTGTGCCTTACTCTCTGTGGGGAAAAGTTTCTGATATATGAATTAGGAAAGAACATGACAGATGAAAAAATATTATAGCAATACTGTAACTTCAAGGGATTATATTAAGAAATTTACATGAATACTGTATTACTTACCTTGCTAGTTGCTGTGATAAAATACCTGACAGAAACAACGTGTGAAAGGAAGAATTTATTTTTGCTTCCAGTTACAGGGGATACAACCCATCGCAGCAGGGAAGGCATGGGAGCAGGAGAGGGAGGTGGCTGGTCACAGCTCATCCACAGCCGTGAAGGACAGTATAGTGAATGCTGGAACTCATTTTGCTTTCACCGTTTTTTTCAGTCCAGGACCTTAACATATTGAATGTGTCGGCCCACTTCAAATAGCCTAATCTAGATCATTCCTCACAGACATGCCCTGTGGTTGTTTCCTTGGTGATTCTAAATACCCTCAAGTTGACAATCAATCAAAACACTGCCCCTTCTCAAGCAATGATAAAACTTCCATTTCATGATTTCATTGGTTCATGACAATCTCATAACACAATATACATTCAGTCCATATAGCCTGCAAAGTCTTTGAAAAGTCCCCAGAGCCCTAACACTTCCACAAAGGTTTTTTTAAAGTCCAAGTCTTTTCTGAGATTTAAGAAAATCTCCTAAATCCTATAAAACAAAATGCAATTTACATACTTCCAGTACATAATGGCACAGAATAAACATTCCCGTTCTAGCAAGAAGAATCAGTGGCATGCAAGAAAACATAAGATCAAAGCAAGAGTAAAACCCAGTGGGCCAAGTCCTCCATGTCTGTCATCTGGAGATTTTGGTATAAGTATCTGGATTCCAAATGACTTAGATAGCCCCAGTCCTCTAGCTCTGCCACTTGGAGCACGCATCCTTCCTCTTGGGCTGACCCTAGTCTTTACATTCTGTTTTCTTCAGTGGATTATATCCATGATTCTGAAATCTCCAACATTATGTGGTCTCCATCGTAACTTAGCCCTCACCCTCTCCGCTTCACATAGTGGCCTCTAAGAGCCTCCTGTCAAGTGCTCCCTCCCAAATACTGTCTTGCTTCAGTGGCTCTGCAACCATGATTAAAGACTACATGACTCCCTCAGTCTTACATTTTCCAAGCATCAAAAATTAGCACAGGTGTGGATATTTTCATGTTCAGCTTCCAGCTGAGAATGGAGCCCTCCCCTCTTGGACCACAGTATATCAGTTTATCTGTACATATTTTATTTTAGGAGCAAGGAGCACTGTCAGGAACATTCATAGTTTAGGCTCTCTTCACAGAGATGATTTTTCAGTTTCACAAGATGGAACCTTCAATGGGTGTGGTCTTCTCTTTAGGGCATGTTCAGGTCACTTTGTCAACTTGACACAAACTAGAGACACTTGAGTAGAGAGAACCTCAGCTAAGAAATTCCATACACAAGATTGGCCTGTGGCTATGTTTATGAAGCATATTATTAGCTGATAATTGATGCAAGAGTGCCCATCCCATTTTGGATGATGCCTCCTTGTGTAGTTGGGCCTGGGCTATATAAGAAAAGTAAGTCAGTGCGATTCTAGTATTGAAATACATTTTAGTGTGATTGTGGTGGTTCATGGCCAAAAACACAGTGCTTGTGAGGTGAGGCAGGGGGATGAGGAGGAATTCAAAGTCATCCTCACTACAGAGCAAGTTTGAGATCAGCCTGAGCTACGTAAGACCTTGTCTTCAAAATCAAAATAAATAAAATTAAATAGAAGAGTCTGTTTTTGTTTTGTATGAGTTGCAGATTGGGTGATTGCCCAGCAACATTCTCTAAGCCATACAAGAATGTGACAGTACTCAAAGAAGCTGGCTCATAGGAATGAATGTTTGTTTCAATAACTAACAAAACAAGCGATCTGCATGTTGCAAATTGAAGCAAGACTTCATTTTCTTACTTTTGTTTTAGTAAACCATTGGATCATTTTGCATTAAATCCATATTGAATGATAAGCTGTTCATTGGGTTTTTCTTCATCCTTATAATCACTTTTATGATGGAAAACAAATCCCGTAAGTTTGCACTTTTTAATTCTATTGTGGGGGCACTGAATTAGATTCTATTGAACTAGTCTTTGTAATTTAAAAAGCTGTAGAAAAATATAACAGCTTACATTCCACATTTTCATTCCCTTTCCCAGTGTGTAATAGATTAAAAGCAATGGACCATCTCTGGTAAAAACTCAGAACACACCATTTAAATTATTTGAATGTGTTATTTCTAAACACTTTCTCTGAAAAGGGTCAATACAGAGTTATAGAATAAAAGGGAGCAAATATAAAAGACATTTAAATTAAAATGAAACTTACAGGAACAAAATATTTCTCCATTTCATTGGAACTTTATTAGAGATAACATGTTATTAGAAAACATATTTGTAACATAAGCTAATATATATAGCAAAATACATGCATTTATTTCTGTGCAAAATGTCATTTCCTTTAGTTCAATACTATATTCTTTACTTGAATCTTTACACTTTTTCTTTCTTTTGTAGAAAAGTCTAAGACACTTTCCACTGTCAATTCAACCCAGTAAAATTTGAATCTACCAATAATGGAAATTGTTTCCCTAAAATCTGTAGAGCAAATTTGATCCCCTTGACATTTAACTTGATCTAGGTTCTATATCAGCTTTTCTTATGCGTTCTATGTGTTGCTCCAGCCACACAGGAGATCCCCCCCTTTTGACAGTATTATTAGCACTGGTGCTTAACATGATCTGTTTCTCAATTCTCTATTAGTATTGTTGTGACATTATCATTATTAAAAATAAAAATCAGCACTTACCTCTCTGGTAAGCTCTGAATCTTTAATACTGACTACCACGTAATTATGGTTGAACCTTGATATCAATATATAAATAAAACTTGAAGCAACTCTATCACATCGCTAAACAATATTCTTTTATTTTCTGAATCATATAGTTTACTATCACAACTATTCCTGCATTTTTTTTTCTTTTTTTCTTTCCTTTTTTGTCTTTTAAGGACAAAGTCTCTCTGTAACCACAGGCTGACCTTGGAACTCACTAGGTAAGCCAGGCTGGCCTTGATATCACAGAGATATACCTGCCTCTGTCTCCCAGGTGCTGCAATTAAAGGCATACACCACCACGCCCAGCTTTGGTTTTGTTTTTGGATGAGCGTTCTCCATCTATAGCCCTGGTCTTTCTGAATCCTTCAAACATGCAGAGATTTTCCCGTCTCTACTTCCAAGGGCCGGAATTCTGGATGTACGCCACCACACCAGGTGATCCATGTAGCTTCTCTTCTCTAAACTCTGCAGGTCGAAACTCAGTACCTCCCTCAATTGCACCACCTGACACATATGAACTAAATTAAACTAAGACCTCTACTATTGTAATATGTGCAAAATGTTTCAGTTTTCTGCTCCCTCCCTCTGTCACTCTCAGGAAATCCTCCTACAGCTACTTTTCTTTGATTGTGTTATGCTCGTCTCTACTACATCCCTGCACAGTAATGACAGCAGTCCTGTTAGAAGAAGTCATTCTGGTTCTGTGACTGTCCTGCCTATAAGACTTGAGCTATTCTACCTGGACCTTGTATCTTTCCAAACTCTGATGCTATATAAAAGATGTTTTGTAATCTGGTCCCAGAGAAGCTGTTGTCATCAATCTAGGACCATGAAGGCAGCCGTCACTGTGGTTCTCATTCTTAATGGTGCCTTGTTGATAGTCAAATTCATTATGATTTGTTAGAAAAATTTCAGATTTTTTCCAGAGTTATATATTAAATTCATTCTAATATAGTCAGTTCTCTGAATCTTCTTCTATAATGGACTAGGCAGGTCCAGCAGGTTTATTTTATTTGCTGAACATTATCAATCCAAACTTCAAGGAGTCGTGAGCATGACATGATAGGGCCATCTTAGGATCACATTTTCAGAAGTAACCATTTAAAGTACTTATCCAGTCTGTAGATGACCACAGTGACCATAGAAATGACTGACTTTCAGTTTGTGACATGAGTACAAACTAGGACATCATTTATTAGTTGACCTTAGAATGGTTGCTAGAAAAAGAGGCAACGGTAATGTAAGGGTCTTCTGATATTTGTGAGCTCAGAACCCATATCCAAGTGATTCCAAACATCTACATATTTAATTTTTCTCCATTGTATACTATTCTGATAAAGGAAAAGAAAAAGGGGGATGGGTAGCGGAACGTACTACTGAATGTGGATTGTTCTATATTTCTTCAGCAAGGTACTTTCTTTTATCAATCAATAACTTGGAGTCCACAAACAGTCTAAGATTTGAGAACAAGGATTGTGCTTTTCTATTACAGAGTCTAACATCAATCTTCCTCTCACTTGTTTTTGACCTTCTTTGATTATTTAGGTTAGAAGTCAGCAAACTTCTGTAAAGGCCTATATAGTAAATACTTTGTGGGTTTGTAGGCCATACAGTTTCTATTTCATTTACTTCACTTTGTCATTGTGGCATAAATGAGCCATAAATAGGTAAATAAACGGTTTTCACTGTGTTCCATAGACAAAAGACTATATTTGGCCCACAGGCTGTACTTAATGACCCCAATACTTGTCAAGTAATATTCTTTCTAACTGCCCATCTAGCTCATGACTGGCTCTATGGCTTATTAACTAAGATGGATCTCCAAAAGCAAGTCCCTATCATGTTGTTGACATGGTTATATCTACTTTGCTGATGATGGTTAGATGTGGCCAATTGATATCAAATATGTCATTGTTTTTATTGTACTGATATCCCTTAATCAAAGTTTGCATAAGCACCTTCTGTCATTAACCCAGGACTACGGAGAGAACCACAATTAGGGTTTTACTCAGTGGTGGCACCTTTGTTTGTGGCAAATTCCTCATAATTTTAAAAAGGGAACATCCTCTAGTGTCCAGGAAACATAAATTATAGTTTTTCCAGACTTCTATAATAAATCCACTTTAACACGATCATTTCTGAGTCTTTAACCCAGCCAAAATACTCTGCTAAGACACTTATAGCAAGGACATTTATTGAAAGCTCCCATTGCAAGCTTCAAGGAGTCATTTTCATACATGATAGGACCCACTCATGATCACATTTCCACATTGGTACTCTGATTTATAGGACACGAACTGCAGTATTCAGACTATCCACTATCCAGTCCCAGGTCTATCCTCTTACTCCTATTCCCCTGGGACATACTTTCCCAATTACTCCTACTATACTTTAACCAGTTCCTGCTATTTCTTCGAATCAGTCATCCTGTTTCTCTGTTCAGATACGATCCTTCACTACTCCAGCCACACAGAGATGGTTTATTCTTTTCAAAAAAAAGGAGGGTCATAAAGACTGCAAACATGCAAAATAAGGGAAATTTCTCTTCTCTTTGGAGATGGAAGACTTGTACTGACCTATAAAAGAACACTTAGAAGAACATGTGAGATCAGGCTTCTTAAACCATTTACCTAAACATCTTCATCTAGCTTTGGGAGTATCGCTCATTCACTGCCCTGTCTTTGATGTAAGAGGTATATGTATTGAAAATCCTGTTAAATACAACACACTTAAAAACAGGAATTTAAGGGTCTGGAGAGATAGCTCAATGTTTAAGAGCACTGACTGTTCTTGCAGAGGGCCAAGTTCAGTTCCTAGCATCCACATCTTGGCTAACAATCATCCATAACTCCAATTCCAGGGCATCCAACACCCTCATCTGACCTCCATGGACATTGCAGAGCATGGATGCATTTACATACATGCAGGCAACACATTCCTACACATACAAATGAAAAATAATATTTTAAAAACTTTTTTTAAAAATCTGTAACTTAATCAGAAGATACCATGCCCTCAGTGGTACTATTTGACTATTTTTGAGTCTCTCTATTATGTCCACTTAGACATTATGGATTTATCTTGGTCCCTTCATCAAATGATAGCTGATCTAAGCCTTTTCTGTTCTTCCTTTAGGACTTTTGTGGCAGCTAATGATAATAAAAAAAACCCTCTGAGATTTACATAGCAATAATTTTCCTGTGTCTGCCAAGAATAAAGATGCAGTACATGTCAGGTATTGCCTTTCCAGAGTGTCTCATCACAGTTTATCACTGGTAAGACATGTAGCAATGCTAAAACTGTGTTCAACTAAAATACACACATATAATATGTATACCTTGTATACTCTCTTCTTAGAGTTCTTTATCTCAAAGGACTTCTTCCATGTGGTTTATGGCAAGATGTTCATTCTGAGAAAAATTGATTCTGAGTAAAAATTGTGCTTTCAGATGCCTCCGTGTGGCCCTATTGCATTAGAGTGGCTCTCGTTTAGTATATCATAGAAACCTCATATGATGCAAGACACATTCTTTTCTCCTCTATTATCTGGCCCTAGAGATTACCACAAGAGGCTATCACTGAAAGATTAGAAAAAGTAGGTGACAAAATTCTTATTGTCATTTAAGTAACAAACTCCCTGATTACAGAATACCTTTTTAAAATGGCCAGTTTCCTATTCCAACTTCTTGTATGTTGGAGGTCCCAACACTCAGGGCCAGCCCAAGGGGGACCAAAGGCTTTCTGCCATAGTGGCACAGGACATCAATTGTGTGTGCCACACATGATAAAGCAGATGGAAAATGAGAAAATAGTGGAGCAGGGCTAAGAGAGATTTCATTTCTTAGAGTAAAAGCTAACAATGATACTCCCAAAATACAACAGCTCAAAATAGACATTGGATTATTTCCCTTGGATACTACATGCCAAAGTCCTAATCAGAAAGTGACTGTCCACTGCACGCTTTTCAGATCTAAGACTATGGCACTCTGCAACATGCAGTATTTGGATTTCACATGCCCATCAGAGATCACCTTTTTACAGTAATATTTGTATTGAATTTGTGTGCATTTCATATAAAGCATCTTAATTTTCTTTATACCCTATTTCCCATCCAGATCCCTCCCCATCACTTTCATGCATTCTGTCATATATGTTAAACCCCACTGAGTCAAGTTCATGTATCCAGATGTTCCTCAGTGCACGTTCATCCACTGGGGTCTACTCTCTCCCTTAAAGAAGCTCAACCCTTCCTCAGCCAGTAGAAATCAGCTTATTTTCCCAGTTTTATGCTGTTTTTTTTTTTCTATTTGAGTTTGCGTGGGTCTTGTGCATGTAGACACCATTGCTATAGTTTCATATGAGCAAGGTCTCAGGAGCCTGTAAGACTCTGTTTCTATATGGTATACATCTCCTCCTCTGGCTCTTACAGTCTTTCCTCCCCCTCTTCCTCAATGGTACTTGAATAATGGGTAGGTGAAGTTTAATATAGGAGTCCTGATCATATTTTTATACAAAGAGAAAGAAAAATAATCTGAGATATTTCTTCCACCTTAAGAAAGAAACATGGATATAAGGAAACAGAGACTTTCAGGCTACTGGAAACTTGTTCATGAACTTGCAACAATGATGACAGCATGAAAAAGACCCATGCCGACTCAGAAAAAACAAACATAGAACAAGGGAAATGGGTAGCAGGTCCCAACCCTACTCCAGGAATTATTAGCAAATGATTACTATCAAGTGAGGGAGAGTAGATATTCTTTAAAGGAGTGACTCTATATAGACTGACTAGACTACAGTGGATGAACTTGCACAAAGGAAATTGGATAAGACTTAACATATATAGTAGAATGCCTGAAATCTGGCAGAGGGTCTATGGGAGCTCAGAAGAGTAGAGCGGGGTCCAAATATGACTAAGATGTGTCAATTATATGAAATCACATCAACTCAGTTTAAAAATTAGAGAGAGAAAAATAAGAAGAAAGGACAAAGAGACTAGTAGATGTCGTTTCCACATAGTCTTATATAAGCAAGATCTTTCACATGGTCACATGATTATCTGAGGAATGTAATCTTTAAGTGGCCTGCCACATCTGTCTAATGCTCTACTATAGTTTAGCTCTCAACTCCCTAACTGTCCCTAACCTCAGTTCCAGAAGACCCAACACTTCTGGCTTTAGCAGGCACTAAATGTGTGTGCTTCACATATATCCATGCAGGCAAAAGAGCCAGGCACATATAATTTTAAAAAATGAATGTTTAAAGCTGCAAAGGTATTCAATATAACTATCAAATACTTGAAAAGATAACAAAGAATTGATTCAAGCAAGCCAAATAATTATGTCTCATGAGAGGGAATCAGGAACCAATCGCAAAAGGTAATAGTTGAGACTGGCTCACAACAGAGGCTTACGCATGATATTAAGTACATCTAACAGCTCCATCAATGGGCTTGGGGAATTATTGAGATAAGGTCTCGCTGTAGCCTCAGCTGTCTTGGTACCTACTATGTAGAAAACCCTAACCTCTGTCTCATAGAGATCCACCTGTTTCTGAGTCATAAGTGAAGGCACCCAGAGTTAATCAATGGGATTTAAAATAGAAATATGGAGTTTTTGAAATGACTGCATTTAGATATCAGTAAGGTAATGGTAAATTTTAATTTTTACCATTATTGAATATAATGGATACTATACTTTTGATACTATAAAGACTACCGTAAATCTTGATTTGCTAATATAATGTATGAATTATATTAAGAACTAATAAAATGTATAAATCTACATTTAATATAATCATTTTGAATAACAAAATGATAATGCATAAATATGCTAATTTATACTTGCAAATATTTTTAGGAAAATGAAAAAAAGATTCTTCATAGTGATTATCAACAAAGAGTGAAACTTATGGTCAGGAGTATGGATTAGGGAAAGGACGACTTGAAATTTTTAAATGTTTTGCAACATTAGTCAACCTATTCACATTGATCCAAAAATTCATTTAAAAGAGTAATAGATTCAATTGAATAGAAAGTCAAAAGTACTTAAGTACATACTCTAATCATACAAGTAGAACTGTGAACTATTTAAAATTCCTTAGTATTCTCTGCAGCTGTCTGTCTCCCATCAGTTGGTTGAGTCAGTGGGATATAACCTGACATAGTTTCATTAATATAAGAAAGACGAGCACTCTCCTCTCATGAATCCCCCATCAGTGCTGTCTGACTGACTTCCAGCCACTCAGAACAGGACAGTTCCAAGTTAGCATGCATTCATTCATCCATTTTCAGTTCATTCATCCACTTAATTTTGAGTCAGAAGCAACAGTGAAATCATGAAGAGCACCAGATGAAAATATCATGATAGGGACATAGTGTGTAAAGACGATTTTTGGAGAAATCAATGTTTGGAGAAAAGAAGCTGTCGCAGCTGTGGCCAGGATTAGAAAAGTCTCTAGTCTTTCTTCCCTAAAATGCTTATTCTTTAATTAAATCACAATACCTACAGAAATAATAGCCCTTTGTGAATAAGGGAAATTTATTGATTCATAATTTATTCCTTGGAATGTTTTAATAGAAAATATTAAAGAATACTGGATGAATTGATACATCTGCTTACGTACTTTGTATAAACAGAGTGACTGAAAATGCATAATATTTATGTGTTATGTTTTCCATAGGTAACATTTGGATTTCATATGACATTCTTTTTAATGTAATAAATTTACATTTTAGGAAGTTACACATTTTTTCTCCAAAAATTATCAGATTTGGCATATGTTTTATGCAGTTGGGTCCAGAGTCATTTATAAAATCACACTGAATCCTGATTTGCCTCATGCTTCTGATATGAATTCATTCTAAGCTAATCACTGATCTATTTATTTGGATCATTTAAACATTAATCTTGGCTTAACTTCTTCTACTTCCCTCTTCTGGGAGTTGTGGCTTGTAGATGAATAGATTTTTCATTCTATTGTGCTAAGACAAAAGTCAAGAATTGCATTCTCAGACATCAAGAGCATGAGGACCAAAGAAAAGAACAGCCAAAAACCAGAGGGAAAGTACCTCAGGTTAAAAATGGCAAAAGACAACTTTGAAGACAAGCCAAGATGAGACTCAGAAAAGTCCTGAACTATGAAGTGAGTAAAAGACAAAGAAAATTCGGATTCAAAAAGTCAAAGGATACCTCATGCAATTGGCATGTTAACATACTATCTATAGCTAAGTCCACTTACATCGTGTAGCTATTTAATTTGCATGATCTTATGCCTTTCAGTCACATTCTCCTTGTTTTAGCTATGTTCAGGTTAAGACTCCTGATACTGTAATGTTTGTTACTGCAGTATTTAAATTTTTGATAAATTTTGCTTGAAATGTAATTATTACATAACCTTACCTGGTATACAGTGGAATTTCATTGTCTCTAAACAATGTGTAATGATAAAATCAGAGTACTTGATTTATCTATCATCTCAGTCACATAAAATTTGTGTTGAAAAACATTCAAATACACTATATTAGATATTTTGAACTATCAAATTGATTTTTGCTATCAGAGTTATCCTATTGTTCTATAGAATATTACAAGTTATTTTTCCTATCCATCTATTCCTCTCAATCTATTGACCATCCTGTCCTCAGCCCCCCTATCACAATTCCCATCCCAAAGTTTTCATTCTCTTCTTTTTAATGATGTGATATCACCATTCACTTTCTTCTACGAATATATATTGGGTGCCTATTGCTCTTAATACTTCTGGAGGTATTTCAACATTTATATGGTCTTTGCTGTTCTGAAGCTTATAATAGAGGAGATGAAAAGACAGTGATCACATATCAATGTGTCTCCCAGTATAAAAGAAATAAAAAGTGTATCTTAGAAGCATGAAATAATGGAAATTGGAGGGAGGGGTGATTATTAAGTAATATAGGTAACAGTATCCTTCCAACAAAGACATTTTATGGAATTATGTGAAGACATCTCACTGTATATAAGATTAGAGCATTGCTTTTAAATTATAGAAACCTTAATAAAATAACAAATGCCCTGTAGAAATTAGACAAGTGTTCACTTGCTCCGAATTTTCAATTGACAGTAAGAAATCTAGTTAAAGACACTTGGGTGAGATCACTTCTTATGAAAATAGTAAAGGGATTACACACACTGGTGGGAGGAAGATGTCACATCGGATCAGAATTTCATCTTAGCTTTCCAACGCCTTGTAGGCAAAGTACTTGCGATCACCTTATCTTTCCTAGAACCCAAAGGATTTGGATATAACTCTAAATGATATTACTTGCTGTTGGAGCTTTTCTGGAAGCTTTATCATCTCTGAAAATTAAAACTTACAGAAAAAAATGATTAAACTAGGAAATAGAGAAAAGGCACAGTGTTAAATGGAATGTGTGGTTTTCTAAAAAGTGAGTTATTTCTTTGTTATTTTGCTGAAATTCAGGAGAAATTATACGTGATCAGTACACAGAGAGCAAACATATCTTTCAATACATATTATTTGAGTCTTCCAGTCAGCCACAGGTCCAGAACTCCCCTTCTTCCACTGCCTTTTAGGGTCAACAGACATTAATTAATTAATCCCATTACCAGGTAGATGTCACCATAAGACAAATTAATAAATGTGAACGGTGACTTATGTAGTTGTACTTCATTACTGCCATGATAAATTCCCCAAACTTAGTAGCTTCAAATCTCAATTTATTGTTTCAAATTGTCTTTGGGGCAGAAGTCTAGGCTTCCCCATGGTTTTGTTTTGAGTTCCACAAAGGAGAAATAGAAGTGTCTGCCAGCTTCAGATTATGCAAGGAATCCAGTTTCTTGTGTTGGTAAGGATGAGACAGACTTGCTAACTGAACTTATGGGAAGAACCTAGTTGTTTATCATTGTAGGACTGAGGTTCCTGTGGTGTACTGGTCATCATTTAGGAGTTCCTCTTGTTTCTATAAGGTCATCTATAGTTTTCTGCACATTGCCCTTCCCATCTTCGCTAACAATGAAACATCTATTTCTTAGAATTACTATTTCTGTCCCCTTCTGATTATTCCAGCCAGAGTTAAATATCTTCTTTAAAAGTCCATATGATAATATCTTCATCATCACAGTAGCATCAACAATTCAGTTTCTGTAAGGCTAGGGAATGAGTGTTTTTAGAAAGTCATTAGTCTGCTGACCCAAGGCAGTTATAACATTGGAGTTGGTTTAACTATGGAACAAGGGGAGAAGGACACACATTAGAAAGAGGCTGACAGCTGACAAAGACACTGTATTTGTTTGGGTTTTGTCTGTGTTTGTTTTTGAGGGTTTTTTTAACTGAATAATCTTGCTTTCGAGGATGATATGTACAGATTTATCCATAATGCAATTCTGGTCATTTGTCATTATTTCAATCTGTCTTGTCATATATACTCACCATACAACCACAGTCTCTGAAATAATCTCTGTTCGCATAGAAAGCACTAATGGAAGAGAAGAGAGAACTAGGGGTGATAGGGACCAGTGCATACTTGGTCAAGGAAAGGCAGAACTGTCATGATCACAGCCACCCAAGCTGATGTGGATATCAGAGCACTAATGTGCCACAATTTTACAGTATCCTGCGATTAAATGATGTCTACGTAGCTTACATGGTTCTGTCACTAATTCTCTGGATACTCTTCTGCTTCAGAAAGGAGAAAACATAACAAAAATTTAGAAAAGAAAAGGTCTTCCTAGCAAAGTTGTACTCATATATACTATAGCACTCAGGAAACTTTTATTATTTGCTTATTTCCCCTAATGTGCCCCTTAACTCTTCACTGAAATGCCTACAGATGAAATTATTTTGCTTAGTGTCCATTCCATGAACAAATTCATACCATGACTAATCCAGTAAGAAGTGACACAGCAGATCAGAGTGCAGAGTCTAGAACCAGGTTTTGTTTCATTACTGTTTGAGTTTTTTGGTATATTTTATTAAATTTTGTGATTTCATACACAATATCTTAATCATCTTTATGGCCCTTCCGCACTGGTACCTCCCATATACCAGCCCTGGATGTCATGAATTCTGACATTTATGTTAAGGTCTATCAAGTCAAGTTAATGTCCTAAGATGTCCCACAGTGCAAGTTCATCCACTGAGGTATCATCAGCCTATCTACAGTCACACGCAGCAACAATCACTTGCCCAATAGCTCTTCAGCTAAGATTGGTGCCTGTTGCCCACTTCACCAGTTTTGGGGTTTGTCTGATTGAGTTTGTGTGGGTCTTGTGCAAGCTGTCATCATTGCTATAAGTTCATATGAGGAGCCAGTACAATTCTATTTGTAAATGGTCATACACTTAACTTTCCTGGCTCTTATAATCTTTCTGCTCCTCTTCTGCAATGGTCCCTGAGTACTGAGTTCAATGCCCTCTGTTGCATGAGGAAGCTTGAGAGATGCATTAGTATTCTCTTTACCCCTTGTTCCACTCTGTTCCATTAGTTTTAGGTGTAGAGGTTCCATTGTATATGTGTCACTTAGGGTTGGGTATTTCACAAACCATCTCTGTGTGTGACTGATTCTGGAACTCTGTAACAGTCTCCACTTGTTGCCAAAGAAGCTTCTTTTATGAGTCGTGACTGGCATACTTGTTTGTAAATATAAGGATCCATATTTAGCTCATAGTAAGAAATTACACTTGTCTAGGGATGTGACAACCTTGGGGGTTTCTCCAAGATCTGTGACCTCTCCAGCCATGGATATTTGGCTATATTTAAATATCACACATTAGTTCCCTCCCATTTACTGTGCTTTAGGTCCAATTAGGTAGCTGCTGATTACCCACAACATAAAATTACCTCTACTCCCCCAATAATTTGCTGTGCTGATCATTGTAACCCAAAACTTGGGTCGGACAATCAATTGACGTTCTCCCTTAGCAGCTTGCATAATGTTCTCCAAAACTATGAGAGCTAGCTTTCAGGAAGATGGCTTCCAGGTCAGTCCCAGTTCCATTTCTCCAAGTCCTGTGTCCAAATGATGTCCTATCTTCAGCAATAGGGCCTTACCTTCAAGTTCTGGGAGGCCATCACAGGCTATGGAAGTAGCCTGTGTAATTTTGACAGTCTCTTGGGTTACTCTGGCCAACAATGCAAAGGAAGATTGCTCTTGCCAGGCACTCTATGTTGTTATGTCACATTCAGTTACACACATGGACTCATGTAGAAATACTGTATGTATAAATTTTCTGTAGGTTTGTAAACTAATACTTTTTTCACATCAGATAGGCATTATTTATCTCTCTTCTCTCACTCCCTGTATAGCCTTCTCTCTTCTCTCCCCAGGGAAAGTCCCCCATTTTCCATATTTCACCCCGGATAATACCTATCTCCTATGGTTCCCCCCTCTCTTGAGTTCCTTGTTCCTCTTTACCCCCATAGTTTTAAGAGACAAACCTGGGCTGCCATTTATCAATGAATTCCAGCTTGAAAAATTATTTAATCTCTCTGCGACTCACTGAGAAGCAGAGTACTACTATGAAGTGTCTGTATGAGGTTCTGAAAATTTAACATAGGTAAGGAGAACATCCACTGAGAGTGCTGAGCCAACAAATATTGAATTTTATAG